>PVIJ01001606.1:23118-191876 GCA_004024925.1 Scalopus aquaticus
ATATACACAATGGAATACTATTCAGCATTCAAAAAAGACAAACACATGCAATTCGCAGCAACATGGATGGACCTAGAGGGGATCATGATCAGTGAAATAAGCCAGAAAGAAAGAGAAAATTATCGAATGGTTTCACTTATAACAGGAATATAGGGGAGCCAAATAAGAAAGCGACATTCAGCAGGGTAGGAGGGGAGGGCTAGGGCTCAGGAGGGGGGAGGAAGGGAGCAGGAGGACTATGGTGATGGCTCCACAGGTGAACAGGTGGTGGGTAACTTATGGGGAACACACAATAATGTAAAAGATATGAATAACAAAAATAAAATACCTATTTAAAAAATGGGGAATCCTTTTCAGGGGGCAAACAAACTGGAAGGACAATTTAGAATTCTTTTAAGTTAGAGATATTGTGAAACCAACCACTGGAATTATGGAAACATAACCTCTTGATTTTTTGAGGAATCTAGTCTTGATAGGATAGGAACAATTTGAATAACGTTGCAAGTTAGTATGTATTTGATTACACAGGTCATAATAAAGGAATTTGGGAAAGAGAGATTGGAAAAATGTAGATTGGAAAAATGGGAAAGATTTCTTGAAACTTCAGAAGATGGAAAGGATTTGGATTGGTAAAGAAAAGAAAGAATTTTCTTTGCATGGAATGGCATGAGCGAAAACGTAAAGTTGAGAATGGTGCTTAGAAATAAAGGAAGAGTAAAAATGCTATTGGTTTAGGTAGAATAGAAATTGAGAGCAGGAAGAGATGAAGTTTTTCTGGTTAGATAGAATCAAGTTTAGGGGATTTTACATCCAGGCTGAGTAGTTCAGATTTAATGTAAATAAATAAACATTACAGGTTTTTAAACGGAAGAGTTATGTAATGACAGTACTGCTTTGGGAAGAATAATCAAGTATTATTGGTAAGGAGGGAAGAGACAAAAATTGGGGAGCCATACTGGCTAGTAGAAAAATCCAGTTCATATTCACCAGGGTTTCTCGGTCTTGGTTCTGTTAACATTTTTGGTACACTAATTCTCTGCTCTGGGGGGGGGGCACTGTCCCAAACATTGTCATAATCTTTTGTGACATTCTGGCTTCTACTTTATGATGGCTCTTCCATTTGTGGCAACCAAAAATACCCCCCAAACATGGCTAAATGTTCCATGGGGAATAAAATTACCCAGATAGAGAACTATTGATGGGGATCTAAACTAAATTAGAGTTCTACAAATTAGATTGTAATGTATAATAGAAAAATTCCACCGTTATTTTTTCCTCTTATAGTATCCCTTTTTTTAATGGCCTAATCCAAAGGCAGGTATTTTCTTTTTTGACAAAAAAAAATAGTAAACATTATTTAAAAGATTGATTTATTTATGAATATAAGCGTTGGGTGTATGCCTGAGGTGTGGGGAGTGGGGTGGGGGTTGGAGGGTGAGAGGATTCACCAGAGACAGAGTGGGGAGCAGAACAGGTGGATCTACTGAAATACACTGCTGAGGGGAGCAGGGGGTGACACAGGAGAGGTCTGCTGCACCATGTGGGAAGCTCCCTGGTGGGGGTAGTACTTGTGCTGCAGTGACTGTCAATAGCTTCATAGTGCTGAGACTTAACCCCTTGCGCCACCAGGGAGGCCCAAGAATAAAAACATTTTATGTAGTCACATTTGCATTTTAAATACATCATGTTTAAGAAGAACAAGCCAGTAAGAAATTTTGGCATTTAATTTTTATGCTGCTGATTTGTCTTTTAAATGAATGCAGCCTAAGACTAACCTGTTTATTTAATCAGTAGGATTTCTCTTTGAAACTTTTTTTTGGCAGGAGAGGGGGTGGTGGGTGTTGCTCTGTTTAGTTCATAACTTTCCTTTAAGTGTATTTCATCCAACTAACTTTATTTTGCCGAACTCCTGAGGTGATGTACTGGTTGATATTTTTTTAGGGGCACTTCTAAATCAGTAATTGAACAAAAGTAAATTAATAACCAGGGGCTAATCTTAGCCCTGCTCTTCATCAGCTATCAATTTGTAGTGCCTTAGAAAATAGTCTGTGACCCTCTCCACTCCCCCAAAAGAAACATTCATTATCTCTCAGGAACTTTGAGGTGATTGAGAAGAATGGTGATGATGGAAGCAGTATGTGGGATTCTCTAGTGGCAACTTTTACTTCTGGTATACTTGAGAGTTTGAGTTAGCAGTCTTCACTATTCCTTTCTGACCTCCTTAAAAAGTGGTGATAAAGAACAATGTTGATTTAAGTCAGAAATGGATAAACTCTTGAATATGATTCTTTTTTCATTTTTTTAAAAAGAAAAAAAATAGTTCTGGGTCTTTATGATCATTGTGTGTGTGTGTGTGTGTGTCTCAAATTTTCCTGGTTACGGTAAAACTGTAAGGTGCTGGTGAATCATTGGCTCTTTTGTGGCTTATATGTTACAAAATAAGTAGCTGTGGCTGAAAATGCTGGGATATATTATATAATGGAAACTATAAATTCTATTTATTGAATTTGTTTATATGAAGAGATGGGAAAAGGTTTTAAGTACTTAATGTGTGCCAGTCAGTATGTTAGGAGCATAATCAATGCGTCATTTCATTTAACCTACACAGCTTCAGGAAATCGGGCTCCAATTTTAGGTTAGGATATTGAGCTGAGGAAAGTTAAATAATCCCTCCAAAGTCACACTACTGGAAGTGCTGGCACACAAGCCTTAACACATGTCTCAGACATCAAATCCTGATACATTCTTTCTACTCACCTTGTTCTTCCACCTACAGCACAAATAAGAAGGTTTTTAAGAAATCCCTATATTTTAGAAGGGACTACTTGGGTAGTAATTATTTGCATTACAAAATAATTCTTCTACATGCCATAGAGTTTTTTTCAATAGGGATTTCCAGAGATCCTTAACTGTAATACAAGAACACAGACAAAACGTGAGACGAAGGCTAATACTAATATAAGATGCTAACAACGGGAGGACTGCCAGAAGTCAAAGATCTTGTTTTTCATTTAACATACATTTACTAAGTACATGCTTGAAAAGTATGTAATAGATTCTGGGATTATAATACCAAAGCCAGAAAAGAGGAGCTAGATTCTAGTTACCTTTCATTAGGTGCAATTTTGTAAATGATGGTTAGGTTCACTAATCAACCATAGTAAAACCTTTTAAATCCATAATGTACCCAAATTGAGTGACTAATGCATTAATTACTTCATGTATCTTTATCCAGCATCTGTGACCATGTATGTATGGTAAAAGAAAACCTCTCCTAGTCCTGGCAGCAGCAGTGTTCCTCACGCAATAGTAGTACTGTGGTACTACTGTGTACTGTGGTAGTCTCTAATAGACAAAAGAGAAAACACCTTTCTTGATCAATCATTTGTCTTCCCCTTTCTTTTAAGTATCTCAATTTAATTCCACAAATATTCATCGAACACCTATTGTATGTCAGGTTCTAATACTGTCTCCCATCAACTAGACAGAGTATCTCTGGATTTCTAACAATGTGTATAGGTTTTCTGTATATATGCAACTGCATTTTGGGGGGAACAAGGTTCATGGTTTTTGTATATTTAGCAAAAGAATGCTATAAAAGCTGTAAGAACTATTTATTTAGAAGAATGGTTCTGACCCCTGAATTGTTTATATCCCAACTTCCAGGGATTGTAATTCTGTGGATTTGAGATAGAGCACCATTAAGCAAGGATCAATAGACACTGATTTAGAAAGGAGTAACATTAAAAAGTACCCCAGGAAAACAGAAACTATTTGTTAATTACTGTACTCCTAGAGTTAGAAAGTGCCTGCCACATAGTAAGCACTCAGTATTTATTGAATGAGTAGTAGAGCCCAGTCCAGTCCCCCACACCACCACCCCTATTCAGAAAATTTGAAAGAAAAAAGACCCATCAGTTGCTTTCTTATTCTTGGTAAGTCATGCTGGGACCAGTAAATAAATTTCTTCACATAGTAATATACCTTTGTACTCTTAAATAACTATCAATGTTGTTGATATCTACCACAAGCAAATGTTATCAGAGGAAGAAGTAAAATCAAAAAAATCATAATTTGGTTAAGAGTAAGAACCTCAGATGCTTGATAAGGGTATGTATAAAAGTTAGCAGCAGCAAATATTATGGAACATTTTATGGAGGGCTCTGGCTATTTCAGCACAACTTGGTTTTGGTACCTTATTTTATTTAAGTGAGTAATTGGGAAAGAATCATTAAGTGATCTAACTGTCCTTAACAGACCCTGTTGGTATTTAGTGGCTGTCTCCTTTTTTCTCTTCCCACCGTCTATGTTCCCCAAGTAATAAAGAGGACCCTCCAATTGTTCCTGAGTCTTTTTAGTGTGGTATAGTATTGTAAATATTCCTTTCTAGGAGACTGAGGAATATTACGGAATAATTTATGGAAGTAGTTTAGAAACAAGCATGTATGTCAACTGGCAGAGCACTGAAGTGTGGCGAAATTACAATAGTATTGAACCCCTTTGTCTTCTGGAAGTCATGAGTAGGGATATGCATCTGAAAATCCCAGGATCCCGTTTCCTTTTTTTAAGATTTTATTTATTTTTGCCCAGAAGATCTGGGGTGCAGGCCAGAGGTGTGGGGGGCAGAACAGGCAGATTTATTGAAATACACTGCTAAGGGGAGCAGCAGACCAGACAGGAGAGGTCTGCGCCATATGTGGGTTAGCTCCCTGGCCCAGGATCAAAGTCAGGCCATAGCAGTGAGCCTTTGCGGTGGTAGCAACTGAGACTTAACCCCTAGGCCATCCGGGAGGCCCAGGATTCCTTCTCTTTAGAGCATATTTTTGTGTAAACTGTTAAAATCTTACAATATATGCCAACTATTTCTGAAAATATTAAGGAAGAGTGACGTGGTAATTGATAATAAATCTCAGACCAAAGGGAGATTTCTTGTAGCCCAACTAATTTGGGTAGATTATGAAAAGAGATGCATCGCTATTCATATCTATTATTAGGTGGGATGTTTTAAGAGGTATAAGAAGTGGGTTGGGGCTAAGAAGCCCAGAGAACTGTAAATGAGAAGGCTTGTAACTTGAGTAATTCAAGACTTTCTTTTAGAGCAAAGGGACTTGGCCTAAAGGTTTAGAAAATATTTTATTCATAACATCTTGAATTAACATTAGCTGAGAAGCCCTCTTTTGCTTTGGGGATTCTATTAAGCAAGGAGGTGTTTACTAAGATTAAGTTTTCTAGATCAGAACTTTCAACCTTAAATATGTGTGTAAATCACCCAGGAATCTTGTTAAAATGCAGGTTATGATTTAGTAGGTCTAGGATGGAGTCAGAATCCATTATTATAGAAAGTTCCCAAAAAATACCAGTGATACTACTCTGTTGACTATACTTTGAGCAGCAAAGTTTTAGATAGTTCTCAAAATAGTAGGAATTGACTGGATTTAGAACACAAGGTAGTGACTGAGTTAACATAATTTACTCAAAAGTTTAAATTCTTTCCTTCTTGCCCCATGTATCTGAATGGAAATGGTCAAATCATACATTTCTGATACTTTATAAGTTTTAGACTATGCAGAATATAAGGTAAAAGAAGCAGCTAGTGAAACCCTAAATGAAGTTAATTTGCCATTTTTTCCTTGAGGAAATAGAGAGATACACCCTTAGGTTAAGAAGGTCATCAACTGCTATTTTTTAAAAATTACAATTAACAAAGCTTATAGCAAACTTATCAAATATCTGCTTATTCATTCAAATATTTGAGCTTTTACTATATTCAAGACATGGTAATCACTTATAACCTAGATTTATTAGTGTTGCCTAGTGATCTTCATTAGTTAATGAGATCTTACTGGTTTTACTGTAATTTTATTACATCATGCCGCAAACAATGAGCTAGTATACATGCTAAAAGATTAAAAACTTGTATCATGATCATTTGTGAGATATCTCAAAGTGGTTAGTTACCAAAAATATGTAAGTATAAATGATTTTTTAAATTAATTGGAAGCTTTCATGTCTTACAATGTGGCAGACTAAAAGTTAATGTTATATGACACACAAAAAATTTAAAAGAAACCTCTCTGATAGTGCTCCTAAAAATGTTGTGTAAAACTGTAAGAAAAGGCAAAATGCCCAACAGGAAAATATATGACATACAAACAGGCATTTGCCGGAATACCAATAAACATTAAATAATTTACCAAGTAACACAACCTCATTTTTATATTCAGGAAATGCTGATTAACATACTAGATAGGTATTTCACATCTGTTGTATTGGTTAGAATTTAGTGTGGATAAGCACACGGGATAATGGGAATTCATACATTATTGGTGAGAATGTAAATTAAGCCAACAATTTCAGAAAATAATTTGACATTATAAAGTAAAAATTTATATACTCAACAACAATATACTTTCACTCTTAGGTATTATACTAAGTTGGAGAGACTCTTAAATATGTACCCCAAGAAAATAATACAAGAGTAGTCACTGTAACATTACTACGTTTTTCAAAATCACCCAGATGTCCATATGCTGTAAAATGAATTTTGGCATATTTACACAATGGAAATAGTATTTATTCAGCGATAAAAATGAGTGAACTCTAGCTGCACACATCATCAGGAATAAATTTTCAAAATACATTGGATTATAAAAATAACCCATAGCAGAATATATGTAATGTGATTTTATTTGTTTAAAATTCAAAACCAGGGAAGACTAAATGTTACATTGCTTGAGAATGATACATGTAAATTTATAAAATTGTGAAGAAAACCAAAAAAGAGATTAACAAAATGCAGGGTGGTAGATTCCTTTAAAAAGTCAGAGAGGTGGGCTTCTCTGGTGGTGCAGCGCTTCAGCGCTGCGGAGCTGTCCACATCGCTGAGCTGTCCGCATCGCTGAGCTATCCGCAGCGCGTGATACGAGTTCGACGCCCAGCAGGGGAGAATCCCACATGGCACGGCAGACCTCTCCTGCCTCGCCCCGCTGCTCCCCTCAGCAGTGTATTTCTGATCTGCCTGTGTTCTGCTCCCCACTCTGTCTCTGGTGAACCCTCTCGCCGCCCGACGCCTCTGGCCTGTACCCGATGCCTCTGGCCTATACCCCAGCTTGTATAAATAAATCTTTAAAAAAAAAAAAGTCAGAGAGGTTATATGACCAAAGATGAGCATATCAAGGGTTTCAAAGATATTGATAATATTTCATTGTCTAAATGTTTTTATTATTTAAAATACCCTCTGTTATATACTTAATATGATATGTTTTGTAACTCTTAAAAAGAAAAATACAGTCAAGTAGATTGGAGGTATTCATGTGATAGCTTTATTCATTTGTATTTTAATGCCTCCTTAAGTAGGTGAGAAAATGGTGGCATTAAATGTAATAGGTAGGAAAGTTTTTGTGAGAGGATGACATATTTGAACCTCTCCCTCATGTGTATCATGAAAAATTGTTGTCAACCACTACTGTAAGAGCCTGTAATTTACTGGTGTAGGCAGACCTGTACACAGATCCCTGGGCTATAATATGAGTGCTCCACTGGAAGAGGTATGCTTAAGAAAAAAATGACTAGAGGTCATCCAGGGAAGATTTTTGAAGTATTAAAATTATTAAAGCTGGGCCGTTAGGAATGAGCAGTTCATAAAGGGAAGGTGGTAAATGAAGGAACCTGTGTTTCCCAATGAAGAAAAATAAAGTACAAAAGCACAGAGTCCTAAAAGACCGTGAAGAATTCAGTCAGTAAATTTAGGTATGTTGGGAACCATACTGTGAAGAGCCTTGATCTGTCACACTATGGAGTTTTCGTTGTAGACATGAGGTTTTATCACTTAAATTAAGGATTTTGATTTGAATAATATATGCCAGACTCTGTGCTAGGGATTAACCTTAAAACACCAAATTTATTTATGTTCTTTTTCCCTCTACTTGCAGGCTGCTATATGGCAAGCATTAAACCACTATGCTTACCGAGATGCAGTTTTCCTTGCAGAACGACTGTATGCAGAAGGTTTGTGATCTGTTCATTTCTACCAAATTGTCAATTAATGAAATAGATGAAATTCCATCACTATAAGAATATAAGAAGATTCTTATAAGATATTACTTTCATTTTTTCTTTGTGATTGACACTAGTTCATAAAAACATTACCTTGTATCTGTGTAGCTCCTTTATATGCTGCTTTTCATAACTGTATTGAATTGTTTCCAATTTTAACACCCCCCACCCTGTTTTTCATTAGAATAGTCTATATTTTGTAGCTAAGAGCAAGTCTGCAGCCTAAATACAATCCCTAATCCTGACCCTTAAATAATGCAATTGTATAACCTTAGGCAAGTTACTTAATGTCTGAGTATTTCAGATTTCTCATCTGCAAAATAAAGATGGTAGTAATTGCCTCATAGAATTAAAGAATTGAATGAGATGATTTATTTTAAGCACTTGACACAGACTTCTGGCATAGTAAAGTGTGTTTCTATCATTAATTATTGTAATTCTCTTTTTAAGATTGTTAATATAGATAATTCCGGGTATTTTCTCTAGTGTTTGTTTCAAATTTATTTATTCCTATGTCTGTGAGTTACATCTATATTACACTTACTCCCAGATTGTTTTTTTAATCTTAATTCTATTGATTTTTGAAATTCTGATACTTAAATTTTTACATAGTTGAACTCATCAGCTTTCTCATTTATAATTTATTGCTTCAGTAGCTAAAAATTGTCATCTTCCTATAACTACAATAAACATGATTCTTGGTAAATTTTAAAAATTTAAAGAATTTTTAGTAATAAATTATTACTTAATTTATTCAGTATTATGTATTAAGTAATGCCTTTTTTCTCTGACATATTTTACATTAAATTTTTAAATGTTTAACTCTGCCTCCAGAATCTCCTTTCTTCTACTAGTTTTCTATTTTTAGTCCAATAACATGCCATTTTACTATTTACAATTTATATTGCCTTTTAATATTTAAAAAGACCCATATCCCATCATTTTTCTTCTTCATAATGAATCCTTTGGTAAGAAGTTTTTACTCTATTTTTAATCTTTCATTTTTCTATGTGCATTTTATTATTGCTTTGAAAATTCACAAATATTTTGAACACTGCTGACCTATAACCATATAAATCTATAAATTAGTTTTGAAAGTGTTGACATATACATTATGTACTTTCCCATCCAGAAATAGTGCTGCCTTGTTTCTACTTAAATGTCTAATTCAATTTTTCTGCTTTGTGCAAGCTTCCATTGGATAACTTGCCAAGAATTTTTATTTTTTTATTGTTGTAGATAAGCTTTTGGGGGGTATATTTTATGTGTTCCTGAATGGATCAGTAGTCGAACTTTTCTACTCTGTTATGTGATTTTTCTTCAATAGTATGTACTTAGTAAACTAACGGCAAGCATGAATGGTAGACAGTAGGAGTTTGCCAGGCATGTGTCCCAAAAGGACAAGGAATAAAAACATCAAGAATATTGACAAAGTCACCAGAATGGTGATAGAAAGTGTTTCTTACCTCACTCCCACTAAGAGGAATAATTAACAGTTACCTGAAGTTCACTACACTTTGAGAGTTCAGTGGCTTAGAGTGGCACCGAAACACACTTTACAGCTCAGAGACCGGCAGAGACTGAACCAGAGGGGACATGGAGTAGATGCATACTTTATTGAACGGAAGGTGGGTGGGAAGAAACCCATCCAAGACTGTATCTGGGTTGGAGGACACAGATGGCAAAATTGATGATCAAGACAGGTTCCCCGGATAGGCGGGAGCAGAAACAGTGTATAGGCACGCACCCTTGTCGGGAGCCATCGGACAGGATGGCCCCTAGCGGTGAGTTACGGCCCTGATTGCCTGAGTTGCCCATATAAGGTTAGGGTCCGATAAGGACGGCCTTGGATTTTTGTTTCTCCGTTCCATGTACATTTTCCCAAACTGAGGTCATCGGGACCGTTCCATCATTTCTTGTGCCGCGCTCTCATTGAATCCCTGTGCGGACCACCCTGCGTTACCTAATGTTACCTCCCCGTGACTTTCACCCTATTTACGCTCTTCCCCTGGGAACAATAAACGAGACTTGATCAGACCTCCTGTCTTGTCTCCACTCTCTCGCGTACCCCTGTCCCTTGCTCCCTGCTTCCTCCTCAGGTACAGCGTTGATATGGACTCGCGGGCCGAGTCACACCCTGACCCAGGTGAAACCCATATGGAAGAGCAGAGATATTCCACATAGGCCAGGGCCCCAATAAGGAGGACGACAGAGAAGGCACTCAAAACTACCCTTCCCCGCCCATTGCATCTAGTACTGACAGCAGACAGACGGCCAAGTGTCAAATCTGGGACCCACAGAGAAAAGGGCTATAGAGGTGGTCTTGGGAACATGTCAGCCACATGTAAAAAAACTGAAACCAAACCACAATCTTACACCAGATACTAAAGTCAGTTCAAACTGGATTAAACACTTGAAACCACAAAAAGAGAAGGTAATTGAGTTTTTCTTTTTTAATGAAATTTGACTTCATCTTCCCAGAGGGTCTGATAGAAGAAAAATACTGCATTAAAACAAAACCGTTTACTAACGGTGTATTTAAAGGTATGGGTGTGTGTGTCTGCTTTTCTTAAGGATTTATAAAGAATGCCATGATTGTCTTCCTTTTACTATTCCCCTGGTCCCTTGGAGGAAGAAGGTGATCAGGACTTGAGGAACTTATTTTACTATCAGTAATATATTTCTCCTTAGTTCAAATTTGAATTAATAAATGATTGTTTTAGATTAAATAACATACCTAATTTTTTGTCAAATTTTATTGCCAGATAAGCAATTATTACCATTCAACATGCTGAATAATAGCCAACTGTTTTTTTCATATGTGTTCTTAGTACACTCAGAAGAAGCCTTGTTTTTACTGGCAACCTGTTATTACCGCTCAGGAAAGGCATATAAAGCATATAGACTCTTGAAAGGACACAGTTGTACTACACCACAATGCAAATACCTGCTTGCAAAATGTTGCGTTGATCTCAGCAAGTAAGTTTTTCAATCTTTTCTAGCTAATTTTGTTCTACTGTAGAATTTCTTTACCTATTGATGGATTAAACTCTTATTAACTTCTTACTCCCCTCTTTGATACTAGAGATTTGTCTTTTTGGTTAATATTTGAAATGTTTATACTGTTGTTTATGACATTATTGTTTTTGTAATGGAGAGATTTCATTGACATGTTAATGAATAATAGAATTTAACTGTTTCCTTTGCTTTCATTGTTAAACTAATTGGAATAAGCCTGAAAATCTACTTACCAGTTCATATGAGGTTAATGCTACCTTGTGTTGGGTAATTGTGTAATTATTTACCTTTTAAGATCATTCTATTTGAAAACCACTACTCTTAGTCTTTTGGAGCAAGGGATCAGATTCAGGAAAGCACTTCTTTTGAACGTAATAATTAAACCAAATCAGTTTATACCTATTCTGAATCTGGAGGCAGCTAGAGATATATATAGGTAATGTTCTGTGTGGTTAGAGATGGAATACTGGTAATAGTGACTACACAGGTAATTGTAAAAACTTGTGTAGTTATTTAGTTTGCAAGTTTACAACAAGCTATAAATCAGCCTCAAAAATCTCCATACACTGATAACAATTTTATTTGTCCAGTGTCTGATTGATGACTTTTTAATTAAAGCTAGCTAAAATATCTAAGATTTCTGAGACATACTGATTATTTCTACTCCAAATATTGTTAAATTCTTAAAACTCAACTTTCTTATTTACTAGTTTAAGTCAATTCTTATGTTAGACTTTCTTACCCCACTTACAGGTATTTATAGTTTTTTAAAAGTCCAGCTGATAGTAAAAGAGCTACAGGTAGCACCTCTTATGTGTTTGATATGCTATGTTAACTTACTTAAGAGTTTTAGCATGATTTGTTTTTGATCAAAAATTTCAAAATATAAACCTTTACAGACTTGAATATGTTAAAAACATGTAATGAAATCAGGCAATTTTTTTCTTTTGGAAACATTTGTGAATTTCTCTATCAAGAAGAAAAGAAATTGACAACTAAAAAGAGATGAAGTGTTATTCAAGTTTAATTTATAAACTTAAAATGACTGTATCCATTAGGTATGCAATTTTTAATCAAATATATCTTGCTTAATTTGCTTGCAAATTAAGGAATTATTGAAGTAAGAAGGGCCAACGTGTCTGATAACAAAGAAGGCTTCTCCTATTTTTTCCCCAGTATAATGATCTTCCATTTCTGTTGGCATGAGCTATATGTATGTTGCTCAAGTCTAATTCTGTACAAGCAGAAACCAAATTTAAGTAGTTCTAGTTTTAAAGTAAAGGCAAGATTGGAAATTTAAAGTCATAAATTCCCAGCCTTCCAAAAGATTCTAAATACATGTTTACTGCATTTATAAAGGTACCATGGACTTTTTACTTTATCTGTCTCCATAGTAAAAAGTACATTGGTAATGAGAAATGTCTTAGCATTTCTTAATCTGTAAATTTATTTTAAAGGCTTGCAGAAGGGGAACAGATCTTATCTGGTGGAGTTTTTAATAAGCAGAAAAGCCATGATGATATTGTTACTGAGTTTGGTGATTCGGCTTGCTTTACTCTTTCATTGTTGGGACATGTTTATTGGTAAGTAAGAATGATTAGAAAATTCTTTTCAGTACTAGAATGCTTTGTGGTTTAGAAAGTCTCTGTTGATCTGTGCATTTCAAATAGCACTTAGCTGAGCCGTGTACAAGTTCCATGACCCTGTTAAACCCGTAAAATGGTAGAGACATAGATCCCCTTTTCTTACTATCCACTTTGCCTTAACAAGAATAGCAACAGTAGCACCACCTAACAACTGAGTGTGCATATTGTTTTTTTTACGCTGGGTTAGGAGAGAGGATCTTCATATGATCCACTGAGGAAAACAAAGAAAAGAGTGAAGTTTTTTTTCCCTCTGATAATTATCACTGTTGCTTCATAGAAAGTCTTGAAGGCAGGTTTCTGTAATAAAGAATAGCTATTCTGATCTGGTATCTCATAATGATTGAACTCTCCTACAGTGGTAGTTGAAATAGTACTGATTTGTAAATAATTTTAAATTTTAAAGATCATTTAAAATTTATATACTATTATTTTAAGTCTTTTAAAAGCAAATGAGAGGAAGTTCAAAGCTAACACTATAGTTAATACTGTAGCCAGTGATTTTATTCTGAAATATTCTTAGAGTTGAGATATAGGAGGTGGACGTATAATTAGGAGAGCAGGATTGTTTATAACTGCCCATGGGGTGGGAGTACATCTTATGTAAATGTCATCTTTTGCTTATCTTGGGAGAAATGATTGAGTATTGTTCATTTAAAGAATTAGGATAGCATGTTTTTACAATAAATTGAGGCTAGTTGCATGATAGTTAAAAAAAAAACCTCGAAAATGTCTTTTTGAACAGAATAAATTATTCGACTGAATTTTGGGGCTCATTTTTCAATAACACCACTCTTAAGATAGGACTAAGTAAAAAAAGAATATGAGTATCTTCATTTATCTTAAAATGGCTGGAAGTGATGAATTTAGTTCATCAGCTATGATTCATCTTGTCAATTTACTCAAGAAACTTTTAGATTCATTCTCCATTATGGCTAGAATAGATTGCTTGGCACTGGGAGTATAAAGGCAAATGACTCATAATCCCCGTCCTCCAAGTTTTATAACCCAAGTAGGAGGATACGAGCATAAGCAAAAGTTTGTTAAAGTTCTTATGACCACAACAAAAATGATATTATAAAATTTGAGCAGTATTATGTTCAAATGAGAGGATAATCATTTCTACCTGATTAAGGAAGGGTACGAGAGTAACTAGAAAGGACCTGAAAGAAAAAATAAAAGTTGACTTCATAGCATATCTATAGAGTAATTCCAAAGGAAATTATGTCCCAGGACTGTAAATTACTTGAAAAGAATGATCTATAAAAAGGGATGAGAGATTTGTGAACAAAACTGGCAAAATTTCTGAAGAATGGAATGCTGTGGGAATATTCTTTAAAAGTATTTTAGTCCTTCACTTTAGATCATTGTCTAAACTGGAGTAATATGAATACCATTCTCTGCGGGCCTCCCTGGTGGTGCAGTGGTTAAAGTCTCAGTGCAATTAAGCATGAGTTCAATCCCGGCCAGGGAGCTGACCCGCATGGCACAGCAGACCTCTCCTGTCTCGCCCACTGCTCCCTACAGCAGTGTATTTCAGTAGATCCACCTGTTCTGCTCCCCACTCTGTCTCTAGTGAAACCTCTCACCCTGTGCATCACTGGCTTACACCCCAAGTATGCATAAGTATGCATAAATAAATAAAATAAATCTTTAACAATAAATAATGTTACTCTTTGCTTAAAAGAGTTAGATGATAAAAAGCCATGCACGGATAGGGAAATATCTAAATACTTGCAAATTAAACAACACACTCCTAAATAATTCATGTGTCCAAGAGGAGGTTTCACAGGAAGTTTTAAAATTACATTGAACTGAATGAAAAGGAAAGTAGAACATGTTAAAAACTGATATATTTGTGGAGTGAAATTCATAGCACAAAATGCTTATATTAAGAGAACAGCCTTAAATCAGTAATTTAACCTCCTACCACAAAAAACTAAGAAAATAAGAGCAGAGTAAACCAAAGCAAATAGAAAAAAGGTAATAACAAAGTTAAGAGCAGAAATCAGTGGAATTTTTGTACTCATCTGTGCATTTAGTGCTTGGAGGGCAGCCTGCTGGCTTTAGGTCCCATGCTTCTTGGCAGTGGTCTCTCTTCTCCAGGAACTCCTGCTTCTTGCTTAGAGCATCTCCACCATCTCCTGCAGCTGCTGGATGACCTCCTGGGTTGTTGGGCCACCCTTGTCCGCCTTAGCCCCTACCACCCGGAACAGCTTCCCAGCCACCAACATGGTACTGCTAGCTGTGCTACCAGCCTGCCGAACAGCCGTCATATGCCTGTCTCATAACAAGAATTGCACCCAGTAATCTAGAGCACGTATATGTTGTAGTTTTGTTGCTAAGGCTTAGCTCATCTATTTTTATCTTCAGTATTTTTATATAGACACATTATTGGTGTTTTTGTCTACTATAACAAAATTTTTGTGTTTAGGACACAGTTGATTTTAAGTTTGGCTTTTTAGATCAATCTATTTTTAACCCATACCATCCAATTTTTTTTATGCCAGTTCTTTGGGGAAACTCCTTCCTAGGTTTGAGTAAAAACTTCTATCTAAAGTTGGAGCACATGAAACATTTTCGTTTTCTTAAGTCTTCTTCCCTTCATATCTTCCTGTTAATGTCTTTTCTTTTAATCAGTTATAGCTTAGAAAATACTTCTTTTACTAAAGTGAAAAGAAAATGTACTTTAAATACTACTGGAGAAGAGGATTTTCAGCAGAAAGGATCACCTCTTACATTTACATGATATTTTATCTTTGTTAAAATCTGTCCATCACTTTTCTGGCCACATAAATAATTTATATGGCTCATTCAGTGTCATTTTAAAAATTATTAATGAGTGTCTATTATGCTGTACCAGCAAAGCAAGGAGGCAAGGCTACTTGAAAACAGAAGGGAAAATATAAAAATCAGAAAGGTCTAGTTTCCTGTCCTCAAAAAATTTGAAATCAATTGCAAGAAAAAAATATACAAAAGATAAGTAGACACCCCTACTTAAGAGATGAGGGTTCTCTAACATGGATTAGTTTCAGAGAGAAGCAGTTAGAATTGTTTGATGCTTAGGTTAATTCTTACACATTGAGATTTCACTGTATTTAACTTTTCCTGACATAAAGTTAGAAGTTCCTAAGCACTGATTTGCCTCTTCCCACTCCTAGCTATTTTCAGAAAATGGTCTTTTTCTGTCTTGTCTTTGTTTCCTTTTTTAAGTCACTGCTCTATCCATGGTAAATGATTACATCGTTCTCGTACAAATTATTTTTCCTTTAAGAAATTTCACCTTAACAATTTTCAGTATGTACCTTGATAAAACTTATTTACAGATTCTGAAAGTCTGTCTCCTCCTTCTTCCCTCTTTGTCCATGTGTTATTGGCTCAAATTAGGCCAGTGTGCGGAGCTATCCTTTAACTGGTGGTTACTTTCTTGTTTCTTGTTACTTTGTTTATATATCATTTCTAGTTTTTCCTCACAAAATTTAGAAGTGAGGCAAATACCTAGACCCCCAAAGGGGTCTTTGTTAAGGCTCTGTGAGGTTACACTAACAGCAACATAAATAGATTATATATTTTAGCTGATAGTTTTATTAGCAGGTTTGTTTGAAAGTTCTGGTTAAATGCCATCTGTTTCTGGACCTCCCTGGTGGCTTAGGGAGTTAGCCTCAGCACTATCGCTTTCACTGCTGCAGCCTGAGTTCCACCCCCTGCCAGGGAGTTGACCCAAATATGGTACAGCAGACCTCTCCTATCTCACCCACTGCTCCCCTCAGCAGTGTATTTCATTGGATCCGCCTGTTCTGCTCCCCATTCTGTTTCTGGTGAATCCTCTCACCCCCCACACCTCTGGCCTACACCCCAGTTCTTTTGTGAATAATTAAAATATATCTTTTATTTTTAAAAAATGCCATCTGCTTCCTTATAAAAACCTTAGGGTTTTTAGAAGAAATGCTATATTTTAATTTTTTCCCCATAGATAATGAAGAATTTCAACCGTACCAGATGATTAGTATATTTTACCTGAAAGTGTCAGTGAGTCTCACTAATCCTTAACCCCATCCTCCTTACTCTTTTAAAGCTAGGGAGACAACTATGCTATCTTAATAATTTCCAGATTGTTCCAAGTATGTATGGTATGAGAGAGGTCTATATTCTAAATGTAAGCCATTATACAGTTGATGCAGAAAGAAACATAAAATTTCTCTACCTTTTTAGAAAATCTGATCATTTAAATATGTTATATTTAAAACATCTGAGTCACTTGCAGCTGCACCATTTTTACAATTGCTGCTGGGATATTATATTAAAAATTAAGAATTACACTAAAACATTTGTGTGTTTTCCATATCTGCTTCAGTAGTTCTAGTATCTGACAGGAAATTGAAAGCAATTGTAATACTGAAAAAGAGATGATGGTTTATTTGTTAACATTTCTTTGAATTCATGTTCTGTTTGCTTTCACTTGACTTTTGATTAGAACCACCCAAAATTATATAGATTAGAGGATGATAAGAAGAGATTAGTGACTTAGAGAAGCATTGAGGAGAGTACTCTCAGAGCTTATATAACCTCTACCTAGGTTTCTATACCAAAAATTTCTTTATAATAAATGTTTTGGGTTTTGTAGTTTGTCTAATATATTTGTTTGTCTTTACAGCAAGACAGATCGGCTTGCCAAAGGATCAGAATGTTACCAAAAGAGCCTTAGTTTAAATCCTTTCCTCTGGTCCCCCTTTGAATCATTATGTGAAATAGGTAGGTTTGTAGAGGTGGCTGGGGAAGGGTTCCCGCATTTCCTCTTCTTTCCTCCCCCCTTAAATTTTGGAGAGTGGGGCCTCCCTGGTGGCGCAGCGGTTAAGCGCTGCGCTGTGGAGCTGTCGGCAGCGGCGATGCGAGTTCGACGCCCAGCTGGGGAGAATCCCACATGGTGCGGCAGACCTCTCCTGCCTCACCCGCTGCTCCCCTCAGCAGTGTATTTCTGATCTGCCTGTTCTGCTCCCCGCTCTGTCTCTGGTGAACCCTCTCGCCGCCCCACACCTCTGGTCTGTACCCCAGCTTGTATGAATAAATAAATAAATCTTTAAAAAAAATTTATTTTGGAGAGTAATATAAATTATCCACAAGAGAAATATTTTTTCAAAGGGCAGCTAAAAATGAGAATGAGAAATAAGTCAGAAACATACATTTCAGGAATAATACAGTCTTTTTTTTGTTTTGTCCTCTGGAATGAGTTGTATTGTGAATATAACTCTAGCCCAAAATAGTTTTCTGAATGAGAAAGGAAGTTAATAGACTCCGTGGAGCTTCAACTGTTACATAAATAAAACCTGGATAATATGGGGAGAGAGTGTCTCAATGTATATGCTCTAGAACACATGAAGAATCATTTTAAAATGTTGTATCTATATACATGCAAAAGCATAAAACTTTACTGAATTATCTCCTGGGATTCAGCCCTCCATCTTCACTACTTACCCTGAACAAAATGAGATCTAATGGTTTTCTACGTTTTGTTGTTGCTATTGTTGCTTTCTACTTTAAACAAACACAGAAATCTGCATTTTCCTGTGATTTGTTGTATTTATAATCAGTGTCATTGCAATTTAGTTTATTTCCTAAATTTATAACTTTATCTTAAGGGTAAATTTACAATAAATTGATGGATGTGTTTGAGGGAGTTAAATTTGATTAGCTAAAATAGAAGAAGTTTAAAACTCTGGATTAATAGGTACTTTGATGGTGGGGAGGGCGTGGGAATATGGTAACATACATCTGAGAAGGTATGAACCTAATCCCATAGATCATATTGTGTAAACCAAGGTTACCTCAATGAAGAAAAAATAAAACTCTGAATAAGGCCTGTTTCCTCATATTTATACTTGGAAAAAAATTTAATTCATTTTCTCAGAGACAAACATTCTTTTTTTTCCTTTCACAGGTGAAAAACCAGATCCTGACCAAACATTTAAATTAACATCTTTACAGAACTTTAGCAACTGTCTGCCCAACTCCTGCACAACACTAGTATCTAGTCATAGTTTATCTCACAGACAGCCTGAGACAGTTCTTACAGAAACACCCCAGGACACAATTGTAAGTATATCATACTCTAGTGTTCAGTATATTATGCTTATGAAAAAGAATGATCTGAGCTAAATAATGTATCATACATGACATGGTAGAAATTTTCTGTTTCAGGAATTAAACAGACTGAATTTAGAATCTTCCAATTCAAAGTACTCCTTGAATACAGATTCCTCAGTGTCTTATATAGATTCAGCTGTAATTTCACCAGATACTTGCCCTCTTGGAACAGGAACTTCCATATTATCTAAACAGGTTCAGAATAAACCAAAAACAGGTCGAAGCTTATTAGGAGGACCAGCTGCTCTTAGCCCATTAACCCCAAGGTAAGACAACAAAAGATATTTTTAAAAATACTCTTATTAAATAATCTTTAAATTATTTATATTATTAGTAGTATAAATGAATATGAACAGCAACTTCTAAATCATTCTGGAAGCAGAGCCATTTAATAAGTCAGTAATAGACCTGTTTCCAGAAAATGAAGTAAAAGTATAAATACCTGTGATTAAAAATTTAATGTTAAGTATTGGAAAAAAATTTTTAATTCTTACATATGTCTTACTTGGCTAGTGTATTCATTAAATGATATTCTTTTGTCACTGTGCATTAATGACTAACGGTGAACCTCTTGAAATGTTGGAATTGCTTGTGAGAATGAAGCAGTGGTTATCCAAAACACAGGAATTGACACCTGTCAATATGGAATATTTTGTCAGTATTATTATTTGTCTGTGTAAATACAGGAAATAAACCCAGAAGGTGTGTGTGTGTGTGTGTGTGTGTGTGTGTGTGTGTGTGTGTGTGTGTGTATATATGTATATATATATATAGAGAGAGAGAGAGAGAGAGAGAGGGAGAGATATGTAAAAGAATCTAAATAAAACATTGTGTGCTAGAACAGACTGTGAATTTGATCCTGGGGCTGGGAGCTATTAAAATAGTCTGACCATAGGATTGCAATTTATTGAATCCACAGATGAATTCCGTGGTCTTAGAGACATTTTCTAATAGTGTGTAAATCCCATAAATTAAAAGGATTTGAAATAGCTTGGTCATTTGGATCTTAGTCTTTACAGAGCCATTCTTTATTTCTAATAAATCTTCTGAAATCAGTAGTTGCTGCTCAATCTAGTTCCTTGTTTGATTTATTTTTAATTTTGGTTATGGTGGGTTGGAATAGTCTACATTCACAGCTTATTTTTAATCTGCCCCTCAAATCCTCACTGCCCCCAAGACTGATTTGCCATTCTCTTCCTTTTAGACCTTCTAATTTAAGTATACTGCTGCTTTATATATGCCTTGATGACTTTTTGACACCTTGATTTCAACCTCTTCTCAGTTTTGGGATTTTGCCATTAGAAACCCCAAGTCCTGGAGATGGATCCTATTTACAAAACTACACTAATACATCTTCTGTAATTGACGTGCCATCCACCGGAGCCCCTTCAAAAAAGGTATTTTCCATGTAAAATACAGTTTTGGAATTCATGAAAGTTGTTTAAAATTCCAGTAAAGGTAATTTCAGAGAGAAATCTAACTAGATAATTGCTGTTGTCTTTAAGCAGTTGTTTTATTTATTTATTTATTTTTAAAGATCTATTTATTTATACATACAAGCTGGGGTACAGACCAGAGGTGTGGGCGGTGAGAGGGTTCACCAGAGACAGAGTGGGGAGCAGAACAGGCAGATCAGAAATACACTGCTGAGAGGAGCAGCGGGTGAGGCAGGAGAGGTCTGCCGCACCATGTGGGATTCTCCCTGGCTGGGCTTCGAACTCGAACTCGCATCGCGAGGACAGCTCCACAGTGCTGTGCTTAACCGCTCTGCTTAACTGCTGAGCCACCAGGGAGGCCCCTTTAAGCAGTTGTTTTAAATGTAAATGAAGGTCCTCATTCTACAATACTACCTCCTGGGTTTAGAAGGAAACACAAATTTAGTTGTTCTGTTGACATGTAAGATTATAAATAGTCTTTTTAATTTTATTAAAAGTCTACTAATTTATTATAGCTAAATGAACATTCAGGTTTTTACTTTTAATTGCCTTTTATTAAAAAAGTCTAAGATTATTTCTATCACTTTCAATTTTACAGAAATGCATGCAATCAGTTTTACTGTTCTTACCACTGTATTTTTTAATTTTACTAATAATAACATGAAAAAAGTTGACTCATGTAAAGCCAGCTATTTCTTATTATAAAATTTTTATGGTAGATCCTCATAGATATGTAGTAAATTTGACTACATGTACAGCAAAATAAAAAATGTTTTGTAGTACCCTTATAGTAAATATTGCAACTAGTTTTATGAGAAATTTGTATAATGGTCTTTTATATAGGTCCTTAGCAGTAGATCCCAAAGTGCCATTTGTTTATAGCATATCTGGGTACAGAGTACCTTCTGTAAGAATTAAGTTAGGTTATAGATGTAAAATGCCTATTGCTTTGTTTACCAAATGTCTAAAAAATGGAAGCTAAATGTGTCATACTAATATGTGAATGACTGATACATCCCTTTACCTGCCTAGAGAGATGTTTCTTATTGTTGTTTTACCCTTTCACTTCTCAATTTCCTGGGAGTGTACAAAACTTCTTTTTTTTTTAATAGCTCCTTAATGAGCCAAAATAGAAACCCCAAGAGTGGTAACAGGGGATTGCAAAGTAATTAACATATGGGTTATTTTAAATATGATTTTAAAAGTTGCTAACTGCCTGCTATTGTATTGTTATTGGAGTGATTATATAATTGTGGAAATTAGTTTATTGCAGTTATGAAGAATAGTATTGTGGTGGCTAGCATGCCAGGAAAAATAGGCCAAAACTAGAAGAGCAATCAAGGCCAAATTAGACAGTGGACAGGTACATGATTTCAGTGCCTGCTTTAATAAAAGGAACTTCTGCCTCTGTTCTTGTCTTATCTTACTATAAGGCATAGAAATAATAAAATAAATAAATAAATAAAAAGACATAGAAATAAACTTTAAATTTAATTTTTTAATTAAATTAAAAATTTTTTAATTTAAATTTACTGTCCCAAGTTTTACAAGACTCTTTTTATATGGACCTATGGCCTAAGCGAAACACTGAAGACTTGCAAGTCTGCGTGGAGTATCAACTAAAAATAAATATACCAAGCAGTGAGTGCAGTGTATAATTCTTTGTTTAAAAGGCCAGAACTGATTTTATCTTTTTTTTTTCTTGGGTACAAAATTAAGGAAGAAAGAGGAGAAGGGATTATAAAGTTTTATTTTGCGGTGATGGTAGATTTGGTGAAACTATTCAGTGGATAGTCATAAAGAAAGAATTTAGCCTAGTGATAGAAATAATAATTAGAGCTTTCAAAATGGCCATTCTCTCCTAGGGAAAGAAATAGTAGCTAAGAAACATGGGTACACTTACTTTAAAAACAGTGGAAGGAAGAGGGGCCAGCAAATGAAGTGGTATGACAAATAATCAAGATACTATACTATTTGGGAAGTTATATAACCTTTCAAAAAGGAGGGGATGATGAATGATGTTGAATGCAGGAAAGCCAAAATAAAGCTTCATATCTGGTGAAAAGATGATATTAGTAGTTGTTTGTAATTAGTGATTACTTGTGCTATTTGGTTTTATACAGCAGCTAGCAAATTAACAGTAAGTTTTGAAGAAAATTATCTGGTAGTAAAATAATTCAAAATACCAACTGACAAAATAATTATAGATCACTTTATGAAGAAGCTAAGTTAAAAAAAAAGTAAATAGAAATAAGATGATAAATTAGAGAAAACAAAAGGGCCAAGCAGAGATTTTTCTTTTCCTCCAAATTAGCAGAAATCAGTTAATGAATGATTGGCTACACGAGAAAGTATTAATTCTCGAGTAATATCTTTAGAGTTTGGAAAGTAATCAGATAATTTTAAGAAAATCTGCTCCACTGAACTACTATAAGATTGTTTTTGCTAATGTCAAAAGGGAAGGCTATAAAGTCTTACTCTATTGTTTTTTTATGGAGACTATGGATTAGATCATAAGTCTTGATAATGGTGCTCTTTAAATTCTTTACACTTAGCCCCAGCTAGAAAAGATATAAATAACTTTTTTTTTAAGATTTATCTATTTATGCATATAAGAACTGGGGTATAGGCCAGAGGTGCGGGGGAGGTGGGGGGGAGCGCGGTGAGAGGGTTCACCAAAGACAGAGTGGGGAGCAGAACAGGCAGATCCACTGAAATACACTGCTGAGGGGAGCAGCAGGCGAGACAGGAGAGGTCTGCTGCACCATGTGGGTCAGCTTCCTGGTTGGGGATGGAACTCATGCTATAGTGACTGGCTATAGCTTGATAGTGCTGAGACTTTACTCACTGCGCCACCAGGGAGGTCCTTGTAATAAATAACTTTTGAGCCTTTCCTTGGAAACTAAGATGAAAGGGGAAACTAAAGATAAAAATATTAAAGTTAAAATGAAGAAATAGACTGATGTTCTTACCTATATAACATCAATGATTAACTAACATTACTAATTGTTAATATTAATGATTTGTTTGTGTTTTTAGATGGCAGTATGTATTATGCAATCTTGTTTTAAGAAAATATAGATGGGAGCATCATGGTCTCTCTTTATCATTTACAGTGTAATTTATAATTCACAAACCTTAGACTTTTTGTTTTACAGTCTGTTGCTAGAATCGGCCAAACTGGAACAAAGTCTGTCTTCTCTCAGAGTGGAAATAGTCGAGAGGTAACTCCAGTTCTTGTTGCACAAACGCAAAGTTCTGGCCCACAAACAAGGTATTTATTATGAGATCATTATTGGTATTGTTCAGCTTTTCTTGCTGTAAAACATGAGTCTTTATACTTTTCAATTAAGGCAGGTTTTGACTCTTTCAAATATGCTAGAAAAACTTAAAAATGATGAATGTCTATTTTTTGTTATTTTTCTTTTTGTTGAATATTTCAAATTTGAACATTTTAACTTACTGAAAATAGTAGTGTGATTTTTTTTAGTTGAATATTATAATGCAAATCAATATAAGAGTTAAAATATCTTTTTGGTATACTTTAATTACCTTATGAATTTGTTTAAACTAAGTATTCTGAACTCCTTCAAAAGAATTTTCTTCTCATGCCCATTACCTTCTCCATGGTCAAGTACAAATAGGTTTTATTCTCCCCTTCCCCTATTGTGCATTTCTATAAAGAGATCATAAAACCCTCCAATAAATCTTTAAATAATGAGTCCATTTCCAAAATACATGGTGTTGAAAGATACACTGATGTCTTCATTGTATCTGTGCTAATCTTAAGACAGACGCAAATGTGTATATACCTTGACTACATAAAGGCTCCTCAAGATTTCTAAAGTGCCAGATTGGTAAATTTTAACATAAGTGCCAGCTAGCAGACAGGTGAAAGTGATTGCCTAGTTCTCAGTTAAGAGAAGGACCCTGAGACCTGCAGAGCAACATTATATAGACTAAGTATATGCTAATCCTAAGGAATATGTGAACATAATTAAGTGAATTATGCATTTTATTTAAAACTAAACAAGTATATAACTAGTAAGCATCAACTATTAATGATTTTGTGTTGTTTGTATTATTCCTTTCATTTAATCTCCTTTATTGTCTGTTTTCCTACAAATGCCTTAACAAAATGCCACAAATTGATGGGTGTGTTAAAACAATAGAAATATATTCATTTATAGTTCTATAATACAAAATCAAGGTGTTAACAGCCATATTTCCACGAAAATCTTTAGGTCTCCTTCCTTGTCTCTCCAGCTTCTGGGTACACCTAGTCCTCTCTTAGTTTGTGGTAGCGTAAAATCCTCTCCCTCTGTCTCCACATGGCCATCTTCCCTGTGTGTCTCTGGCTCCAAATTTCCCACTTCTTTTAAGGGGTCTTATTTAATCATTTTGCTCGATCTTACTCAGTCATATTGAATTAGGGACCACCCTAATAGCAGCATCTTATGTTAACATTTATAAAGATCCTATTTCCAAATGAGGTCAAATTCATGGATACTTGAAGGTTAGGGTATCAATATATCTTTTTAAGTGACATAATTCAACCTATAATATAGGTGTTTTAGAATTTATACAATATATTTTAACTTATCAAAGTCTACTGTCTACAAAGTGATATTATACCATGTCTTGTATGGTATAAAATCTTATAACAGTATACTTTCATGCTCCTCTCCCAGTCTTTATGCTATTGTCATATATTCTACTTCTACATGTTAAATCATGTAATGTATGACGGTGTTTCTGCCTTAAACAGTTATCCTTTATAGGGATTTTGTTAATAAGAAAAAGAAGTCTGCTGAATTTACCCACGTAACTTCCATTGTGTTTGCTTTATTTCTTCTGTAGATCCATATTTCAATTTTATATCCTTTTCCTTCATCTTGAGGGCTTTTTTCATTTCTTGTAGTCCAGATCCTCTGATCATGAATTTTTTCAGCTTTGGATGTCCAAAGAAATTTTTATTTCTTTTTTTCATTGTTGAAAGACATTTTCATTCGCTATAGAATTCCAGCTGACAGTTTTTTATGCTGTAAGGATGTTGCTCTACTGTATTCTAGCTTGCATTATTTCTGACAGAAGTCTGTTATTCTCATTTTTGTTCTTCTGTATAATCTGTCTCTTTGATGATTTTATAATTTTCTCTTCATCGCTGGTTTTAAGCCATTTGATTATGATGAGTGCTAGTGTAGCTTTTTTTTTGGCTTCAGACTCATGAGCTTCTTGGATCTGGGAAGGTATACTTTTCATGGAAGTTAGCAAATTTTTGGCCATTATTCAAATATTTTTTTTCTGTCCGTGTCCCCCTCTCTCCTCCTGGGACAGTAAGTACATGTATATTCAGTTGTTTAAAGTTGTCTCACAATTCACTAATAGTCTATTCGTTTTTGTTTCTGGTCTTCTCTTTCTTTTATTTAAGAAAGTGTTTATTGTCAGGTCTTCAAGCTAAACTTATCTTTTCTTCTGTAGTGTCTTATTAGCTGTTAAACTCATTCAAAATATATGCATAATCTCACCATTGTTTTTCATCTCTAGAAGTTTTATTTGGTTATTAATTATGTCCAGACTTTATTCTATGTTTTTAAATATATAGAATGTATTTATAATAGCTCTTCTGATGATCTTACCTACTGTCTTACCTGTATCATATTCGGATCTGTGTTTTAACGATTGGTTTTTCTCTTCAATATAGGTTATATTTCCCTGTTTTGAATGTCTAGTATTTTATTGTATTTATTTTATTTTATTATTTTATTTTATTTTATTTTGGATTGCATACCAGTTACTAGAAATTTTACATTGTTGCATGCTGGACGTTTTGTATTTTTAAAGATTTTTAAGGTTTTTTTTTTTTGGTATGCTGTTAAGTACTTAAGTCTTATTTTTGTTAGATGGAGCAAGAACAGTCTTTAGCCTAAACTAATTTTGCCCCACTGTTGAATCAGTACCCTTTGAGTATTGTATGTCCTCATCAGCTTGAGGCTTTAGAAAATATGTGCTATTCCCAGTTCAGGGAGAGTTCCAAGATTTGTTTCACCTGCTCCTTTCTAGTAGTTCTTTCCCCAAATTCAGCTTATTTCTGTATTGCTATACTGTCAGGCAGTTTTGTTGCTGATTACCCAGACTAAAGTCACAGTTCCCAGCAAGACCGCCATCAAGTCTTATTGACTTACCAATTGTAAGTTCAGAGATTCTCCAACCCACCTGCACTTCTGACAAGTGACTACAAATTTCGGGGTTTCCCTCAGGGTGAATAATTTGTAGCACAACTCATAGGGATTCTTACAATTGTAGTTGTATTATAGGAGGCCTCCCTGGTGGCCTAGGGGTTAAGTCTCATTGCTATCACCACTACAGCCTGAGTTTGATCCCAACCAGGAAGCTAACTCTTATGGCGCAGGAGACCTCTCCTGTCTTACCAGCTCTCCCCTTAGCAGAGTATTTCAGTAAATACGCCTGTTCTGCTCCCCACTCTGTCTCTAGTGAATCTTCTCACTCTCCCGTACCTCTGTCCTACACCCCAGTTCTTCTACACAAAAATTAAAATACTTTTTTGAATTACAGTTGTATTATAAAGGTTACAAGCAGGATGAGGAAATGAGAACCATAGGGTGAGGTCTGGGGGATGCTAAAGTTAAGTTTCTGTGTCCTGTCCCTCTAGAACCCAATCCGAAAGCTTGACCAAGCTTTAATGTTCAGAGTTTTTATTGGAGTTTTCATACATAGACATGATAGATTGTACAAGCCACATGCCTGAACTCAATCTCCAGCACCCTCCCCTTCCTGGACGAGGTCAGACTAATTTAAACACCTTGCCCAAAACCCCAATCCAGGACAAAGACCAGACAGATCTTTTTTATTATATAAAACTTACACACTAACACCTACACTAATCAGTTTTCAATTGAAGATTGTAAAGAGACTGACAGTTCTTGGAAGCGCCCATCTTTGTATCTCTCTCCTTTCCAGTACCCAGCCTTGCAAATTCTAGCTATTTTAGCTTCCCTAAATTCTTAACATTTTCCTCTCAGCACAAGGATATGACTGAGCTTTGTTTATATTCCCCTTACTTGCACTGCATCTTAAGAATCCTCTAGGCATGTGCTACCTGTTGTTTGACTCTGAAAAACATTGTTATCATGTATTTTGTTTGGTATTATAGTTACTTAAAATGGAGAGTTAATCTGGTCCGTAGTGTATCATAATTGGCAGCAGAAGTCTGTTCTTTTGTTTAGCAAGTTGTGTTTTAGATAAATGAGAAGAATTTATTATCTTCTAAAAATCATTTCTACAATCTTTCCAAGTCTTCCTTATAACTACTAGGACATTTCATATTTTATTACAAAGTCATAAAATAATGCTGTGTAAAAAAGCTTTAAAAAAGTAATATAACTGACACAAAATCACATAGGGCATTAAGTAGTAGAGCCTGATTTCAAACCTCCACGGTCTGATTCTGGAACACACTGTTTGCATTGTCAAACTCCTGGTGCTACACAGTGATGCAAGTTAAAAGGATATACAATTCATATGAGAGAACCATATTTCAAGCTCACTCAGTTGCCTGTCAAACTTTGGGCATTTTTTTCTTTCACCAGGTGGAGCTAATAGATCCCTAGTGAAAACTGTAGGAAAAGTTTGTCTTTGTTAACCTTCCAGTCTCAGAATGCTCTTATTACTTTTTTTTTAATTTTACTTCCCACATGATTTATGTTACCTTTGTATAGCCTTTGTTACCTTTGCATAGCCTTATGTTACCTTTGTATAGCCATATAGTCATTGTCTGTTAAAAACAACCTCAGCATCTTTCTCCGCTTGTCCTTGCTCTAAACTGCTGCTTTCTATAAATTTATTCCCTTCCACTTCTCAGGCAAAACTGTTTTCCATAATTAGATTTTATTGATAAAATGTAATATACATTTATTTTTATTGTAAATGACACACAGTTAATCCTACCAAATAAAGGATATTATACTTTAAAAAAATTAATCGGATTCTGAAAAAGGTAAAACAAGGGCCTCCCTCGTGACACAACGGATTAAGCGCAACACTATGAAGCTATCCAGAGCCACTGCAGCACGAGTTCAAGACCTGGCCAGGGAGCTTCCCACATGGCGCAGCAGACCTCTCCTGCCTCGCCTGCTGCTCCCCTCGGCAGTGTACTTCAGTCGATCTGCCTGTTCTGCTCCCCACTCTGTCTCTAGTGAATCCTCTCACCACCCCCTACCTCTAGTCTAAACTCCAGCTTGTATGCATAGATAAATAAATCTTTTTAAAAAAGAAAAGGTAAAATGAGAGACAGGATAAAGATCATTGGTTGCTGCTCGGGGTTGAGGGGGGAGGGATGAATAGGCAAAACACAGAGAACTTTTAGGGTAGTGAAAATACCTTGTTTGATACCATTGGTCACCTGTCGTTACACATTTATCTAAACCTACAGAGTGTACAAAACCAAGAGTGAACTTAGATGCTAATTATGATGTCTCAGTGTATTGTAACAAATGTACCCCTCTGATAGGGGTAATAATAACGGGAGAAGCTATGCATGTGTGGAAGCAAGGAATAAAAGCTCAACTCAAATGACTGGCTGAAATCCCTGCCTTGCTACTCTGTCTTTTCAAAGGATTAAAGACAGACTAGGCATTCTTTACTCACTGGTCAGCATCTCTTTTATTTTCAAAAGCCTCTTTGACCCAAACTCAGATAACTAGTAGGATTTCCCATAAACTGTAAACAGTTTAGTCCATAGACTTACCCACTCTCACTTAGGTTATTTTAGCTTTACTTGCTTTCTAAAAATTCTTATATCTTAGGGTTTGCCTTTAAAATAAAGATTTGTTTATTTATGTATACAAGCTGGGGTGTAGGCCAGAGGGTGGTGGGGGAGGTGAGAGGACTCTCCAGAGACAGAGTGGGGAACAGAACAGGCAGATCAACTGAAATACACTGCTGAGAGGAGCAGAAGGCGAGACAGGAGAGGTCTGCTGTACCATGTGGGAAGCTCCCTGGCTGGGAATCAAACTCGAGCTGCAGTGGCTCTGGATAGCTTCATAGTGCTGCGACTTAACCCATTGCACCACCAGGGAGGCCCCTGACCCAAAATTTTTATGTAAATTGTTTTAAATTCAATTTGGCAGTTTCAGGTACAGATCTATTCTGTAATCTTTATTATTTTTTGGTAGATTTTAAACTCTGACCAAATTCATCAACTTTAGAGTGCAAACATGACCAAAGAATATTTTTAAATATACTTGAATTGAAATTGTAGTAATAGTCATGAACTAAGTTTTTGTATACGTGAGCTAAGTAAATGTATACCTTATATATTTTTTTTAGTACAACACCTCAGGTATTGAGCCCTACTATCACATCTCCCCCAAATGCACTGCCTCGAAGAAGTTCACGACTTTTTACTAGTGACAGCTCGACAACCAAGGTAATTTCAAGATTTCTGTATATCACATTTACTTAAGTCTTCCCCTTTTAAAATTTCTATTCATCAATGGCTCCATTTCTAGAGACTATTTAAATTATTTTTAATTTGGAAGGCCATCTGTAACACTTGTAAATTTCATTGGTCCTTTAATTATTATATAACATTGTTGAAATGGCAGAATTACTGTTATGAAGAGCAGATCATTGATTATCAGGAATTTGGGATGAGGGTAGGAAGAAGGATGTAACTATTAAAGCATAGAACATGGGAATTTCCTTTTATAGTGATCTAATAGTCCTATACACTTAACAGTTGTGGTTGATGACAGAAATGTGCACTTGTGATAAAATTTTAAAGACCTTATACACACCAAAAACAAAGGGGGGGAGGAAACTTGAAACAATTCAGTAAAAACTCATGAAATTCAAATAAGATCTGTAGTTTAGTTAATAGTATTATACCAATTCCAGTTTCCTGGATTTGATGGTATATCATGGTTATGTCAGATGTTATCACTGGGAAAAATTGGGGAAAGAGTAAGTGGAAATTTTCTGTTTTCTTTAAACATTTTTTTTAAAGATTTATTTATGTATACAAGATGGGGTACAGACCAGAGGTGTGGGGAGGTGAGAGGGTTCACCAGAGACAGAGTGGGAAGCAGAACAGGCAGATAGATGGAAATACACTACTGAGGGGAGCAGCGGGCAAGGCAGGAGAGGTTTGCCACGCCATGTGGGAATCTCGCTGGCCAGGCGTCTAACTCGTGTTGCTGCTGCCGACAGCTCCACAGCACAGTGCCTAAATGCTGCGTTACTGGGGAGGCCCTCTTTAAACATTTTTTTGCACAGTTAGTGTCTTATTATGCCTTTGGTAAATTTTCTTGGTCCATTGGCAAATATTATGGACAATCTTTAACGTTGATATGTATATGTCAACAATTTTATGACATCGATTACAGTGCTCTGAGACAAATAGCTAGTATCACATGCAATTATTGTATTATTTTTAAATAATAAATGAAAATGGTATACTTTCAGGGAAAAAAAGCAGTACTTGATTTCCCTGAAACAATAGTTAATACAATGTATTTTCAGAAATGTCGCATTTAAAATTAAATGATTTTAAAGACTTTTGTTTTAATAACGTTTCTGAGAAAAATATAGCCCAATCAAGGCTATATGTTTATATCTAATATTTTAAGAAAAGGTTGGGGGTAGTCTAAAATGCATGAGTATAAGTGTTGGACTTTGTTTGTTTGTTTGTTTACAGGAGAATAGCAAAAAGTTAAAAATGAAGTTTCCACCTAAAATCCCAAACAGAAAAACAAAAAGCAAAACGAATAAAGGAGGAATAACTCAACCTAACATAAATGATAGCCTGGAAATTACAAAATTGGACTCTTCCATCATTTCAGAAGGGAAAATCTCTACAATTACACCTCAGATCCAGGCATTTAATCTACAGAAAGCAGCAGCAGGTCTGTTGTAAATGCGTAATATCTTTTATATATGAGCATTTCTTGCAGTTTTATTTTATTCAATTATTTTAAGTAGATTTCTTTGTTAAATGGCCTTTCATTTCCTGTTACCAAAAAGAAAAAAAGAATGCCTTTCCTTTTTTACAAGATAGATGTTGGAATATTTTAGTGAATTATTTTATAATTAGCCTTTCTAGAAAACCAGTGTTTTACTGTGTTTTTCTTCTTTGTTTACTATACTGTTTTCTCCTAGAAGGTTTGATGAGCCTTCTTCGTGAAATGGGGAAAGGTTATTTAGCTTTGTGTTCATACAACTGCAAAGAAGCTATAAATATCTTGAGCCACCTACCTTCTCACCACTACAATACTGGTTGGGTACTGTGCCAAATTGGAAGGGCCTATTTTGAACTTTCAGAGTACATGCAAGTAAGTATCAATAAACAGTTTTCAATTATTTCTAGAGATAATTTAAATTTAACTGAAAGATCTGTGCTTATGAGGACTGGAGCTAAAAGGTCAATATTATCCAATTTCTTTATGTTTATTTTCACAATATTTATATTTACAAATACAATTCTTTCTTGTGTTATGGGGTAAATAATTTAAAATCATTGAGATTAGTTGAGGGTAGGATATAGTGAACCCAAGTCATCCATGCATTCTTATATGGAACTTTTAGATCCTATTCATTTGGATCTGAAAATATACTCTTGTCATGTAATAGGTATTTATAATAAAATTTCTTTCTCCTATATACGAAGTTCTTACTAGGGTAAAATCTTGACATTTAGTATGATTTATAAATTTAAAGAGTGTTTTGAAAAAAGTTGTATGTAATCTACACTACAAAGTCTTTATCATTAAGGCTTTTATTCTCTTAATTATACTTACATTCATTGCTTAAGTTGTCGTGTTTATATCAGAAAAGGAAAAGATTAGCTAAAAGCTAAAGAAATTCTAATTTCCTAAATTTCCTCTCCAGTTCTCCTTCCAAAGTATTCCCCCCCACCCTTCCCTCAAATTTTAGAAAAGAAAAATAATCTTTAAGAAATCCAGAGAGGAGAATACAGGGGACCATGGAGATGGATCACGGGTGAATTGGTGGTGGGCTGCCCAAGGGGAATACAAAATGTAAAAGACATAACAATAAAAAAAAAAAAGAGGCTCGGCAGACCTCTCCTGCCTGGCCCGCTGCTACCCACAGCAGTGTGTTTCTGATCTGCCTGTTCTGCTCCCCACTCTGTCTCTGGTGAAGCCTTTCACCACTCCACACCTCTGCCTGTACCCCGGCTGTAAGTATAAATAAATAAATCTTTAAAAAAAAAAAAAAAGAAATCCACATATTGGGGGTCTCCCTGGTGGCTCAAGGGGTCAAGTCTCCACACAGTGAAGCTATGGGCAGCAACTGCAGCAGGAGTTCAATCCCCTGCCAGGGAGCTAACCCATGTGGCATAGCAGACCTCTCCTGTCTCACCCGCTGCTCCCCTCAGCAGTGTATTTCAGTCAATCTCCCTGTTCTGCTCCCCACTCTGTCTCTGGTGAATCCTCTCACCACCACCCCCACACCTCTGGTCTACAACCCAGTTCTTGTATGCATAAATAAATAAATCATTAAAAAAAAGGAAATCGCATATTAATAAAATTTCTCTGTGTAAAGTTGATAATAAGTTATTTGCCCTATTTACTTTCATTTATTCAATATATGTATTTGAGTGCATGTTACATCTTTGACTCTCTTCTAGACTAATACAACTAGTATTAGTTGTATATCTAATATTATTTGTATTAGTCTAATAAGGACAGGCAGCAATAAGTTGCATGAATTAAAAATAAGGCATGGTAAGGACATTGAGGCACAGTGAAGTATGGCACTATTCTTCACAACGCACACTCAGAGAAAGACTTAACCCCTTTGTAAGGCATGAAATGATCTTTCAGGTAGAAAATAAATGTAGAAGATACCGAATCACATAACTTTATGTATTAAAGAACAAAGAGATGTAGACAGAACACTTGTTCATTGCCTAAAGATCTGTGTTTGGATTATGATCCTTTATTGGTACACAGGCAAGTTGTATTTGGCAAGCTCTTTACAAAACTAATTCTGAAAGCCTTTGTTTCAGCTTAATCTCACGTGGTTTTATTACCCCCCCCCCCAAACCCTGCTTTTTTTGGTCTGTGCCTCAATCACTTTTCAAAGGAAGCAATAGATTATTAAAATTTTTAAGCCAAAAGATTTCCAAAACCCGAATTCAGCTAGTGATTATGTCTTTCTCCTCATAATACTGCCTATTTGTAGCAATTATATAACTTTTAAGGAATTTCAGGAAGGTTACAAATCATCATGTTAATTCTAGATATAGGCATTTCTTGGTATTTAGTTCCTAGTTTTATGAATTGTATTTCCTTATTTTCTCTTGACTTCATTAATAACAGTCCAGATGTTCCTTATATAAACTAAACTTGACTCAGAATTTTGAACTTCTTAAATTGATAAGCTAGGAAACTAATTGCTTTTATATAACTCAAAACCTCAAACTTTAGCAAGAGAGAAATCCAATTCTGGGAACCATGAGTATGGTGAGGGAAAAAATTGACCTGATAATTGAGGAGGGGACAAAGTCAAGAGTGCTGCAGAGGACGAGTTCTGAGGCAGGGACTGCAGGCCTGCGGGCCCTGGGCAGCGCTGAGGGGCGTGCTCAGTGCGCAGATGCTGCCAAACCAAACCGAAAGTTTTCAACGCAACTTTTAATATAAAAGCCAACGCAGAAATAGTTTTTGTGTTACAGAAATCATTCTTCTCTCACCTTTCCTGAGAAGCCATTCCGTAAAGTCAATATTAAAACTTGAAAATGTGTATTTTTGAGAATTATTTGAGAATAACTGACTTATCCTTTTAAACTTGTATCTTTGTATAGATTTCTTCTGTCTGTTTGCTGGAAATTTATGTTTTCAGAGTTCATGTTTTTACCATGACTTGTGTGTAAAAATTAGGCTGCTTGAATATGGTTACATCAACATTGGCCTGCCATGGACAGTTGCTCAATTTGGCGTTTTGTTAATATTAATTCACATAAAAGCTATTAAGCAAGACGGCATTTAGGTCCTATGAGAACAGTGCCCAGTGTTCTCCCTGTGTATATGTGAATTGCATCAACTTGTTTTCCCCTTACTAGTTTTTGTATTTCAGGCTGAAAGGATATTCTCAGAGGTTAGAAGAATTGAGAATTACAGAGTTGAAGGCATGGAGATCTACTCTACAACACTTTGGCATCTTCAAAAAGATGTTGCTCTTTCAGTTCTTTCAAAAGACTTAACAGACATGGATAAAAATTCACCAGAGGTATGTTAACCAAAATACTTTGCTTGTGTATTCATCTTTTGATCACCTTTACCAAATGAAGATAACCAAATAATTTGAGCACCATTTGCTATCACCCACATTTATTTTTCCATTCTTCTCTCTGTAACAGGGACTCAGAACAGAAAGTCCTGACATATGTTATATAGATATACAAATAGGAAAATCACAAAACAGATATTTCACTTGGGATTAATCAAGTGAAGATTTGGTTGTATTGAAATTACTGTTGTCACAAAGATTAGATTTCATTAAGCAGAAACTACACAAATTGGGGGGAAATTATTTTAAATTATTAAAATAATTCTAATTGTCATTTTAAGACATCGGCGCAATCCATTTACATGCTTCAACCCTATTAAAAATTGTATTTCAACACATCTCAAGAATATTTAGTAGAGGCCTTCCTGGTGGCGCAGCAGGTTAAAGCGCAGTACTGTGGAGCAGTCCGCAGCTGCGCCGCAAGTTCGGCACCCAGCTGGAGAGATACATGGCACAGCAGACCTCTCCTGCCTCACCCGCTGCTCCCCTCAGCAGTGTATTTCAGTCGATCTGTCTGTTCTGCTCCCCACTCTGTCTCTGGTGAACCCTCTTATGGCCCCACACATCTGGCCTGCATCCCAGCTTGTATGCATAAATAAATCTTAAAAAAAAAAAAAAAGAATATCTAGTAGTACTTTTTGTATTGAGATGAGTAGTCTTTCTGTATTGAGATGAGTCTTGATTATAATCAAAGATTTGGTTTTGTTAGAACACTTTTTAATTTTACATTTGGTTTTTGTTTCCATTTTTTTTAAGGCCTGGTGTGCTGCAGGGAACTGTTTCAGTTTGCAACGGGAACATGATATTGCAATTAAATTCTTCCAGAGAGCTATCCAGGTTGATCCAAATTATGCTTATGCTTATACTCTACTAGGGCATGAGTTTGTGTTAACTGAAGAATTAGACAAAGCATTAGCTTGTTTTCGAAATGCTATCAGAGTCAACCCTAGACATTATAATGCCTGGTAAGTGCTAATGTCCCAACAATGTCCTATTGATAGGACTGATAGTCATTAATTTTTTCTTGTTAGAATGTCTCTATTGTCATGAGTCTGGTTACTTATACTAAGAATGGTAATTCTAGTTGGTAAATTCTAATGAAAATGTTTCCTATGTAAAATTTATACCTCTATGAACTCTTAATTTAACTAATGATAATTAAATATAAGATCCTCATATTTAAAAGCTTCAACCTTTCTCCTCTCAAACTTTTGCAAATCAAATCTTTCATGATTTGTTACTTTTTCTTAGAACACTAAATTGGTGAATGGTGATCAGGCAGGAAATTGAAAAATAAACCTTGAAAATGGTCAACTAGTTGTTGCTGTTTGACAGAGTTCTAGTTTATTAAATACTAGTTTAAGTTATTAAGTACCCCACTTCCCAAATTATTAAGTAATTTTTCTTACTTTTTTGTATTTGTGTAGCCAAATATCATATTACTACCTGGCTCATTGTTATCAAAGAAAGAAGACATGAAAGTTTATTCTTATTTCTGCCTCAACAATATATTTACTGCTGACATTTAATTGCATATTTCTTGGCTGATTTAATAATAAATATCAAAAAGTATAATTCCAGTATCAATAACTCCATGGTAGTTTTTTATGTCAGACAGGTTTTTTCTTTTACCTTTTGGGTTAATATTTACATCAGTATATATGTTTTTTAATAGATCGTATTTCATTTCAAGGTACATTGTCTGCAAGATGGCCAAATAAGTGCTAGCTTCTGCTGGCATATTAAACCATCAAACTTGACAACATTTTCCTCTCTTCGCATAAATATAAAGTTCCCTGTATTATCTCAATAGGACTTACATGGTGTTATATAGTGTCTGTTCTGCTATATTGCAATAATTGCATTCTTAAAAAACTTTATCAAAAAATGTTACGAAAGTAATTGTTTCAATTGGGGAAAAAAAGGAGAATATACAGATTAGTAAGTTTTAACTGGGAAGACTTTTAAATATTGAGGTATTAAGGTAAATCACCATAACTAAACACTAAGCATGTTTATTATTCCAACTCCAAGGTGGGTAATTAGTCTTTCTCTCATTATCGCTGCCTTTACCATTGCTAGCATGGAGCTTTTTGTACCTTTTCTTCACCTCTTACACTACCAACCATAAGTCTCTCAAATTAGATACTGTGTGTTTTTATTCATTTGGTGCTTATTTCCCGTCATTATGTTAGCATAGTGAAGAGAGATCTCCTTAATGCAAATCAGTGACACTGTATTTGTTTGATGTTTTGAAAATTCAGAAGAAATACCTATATATCAACTTAATATATTATAACTGCCCTTAAAAATTACAATTTTGAGAGTCTATAGATTTTGATGTTTCTGACACAGAAATTGGGACTGTGCATACTGTAATTGGAATGATATAAGAGATATATGCAGTTGGACAGAGAATGGGGAAATAGCATAGTTAAGAGTTTAGTGTTCATCTCCTACACTGCTAGTGGGAGTGCAAATTGGTCCAACCGCTATGGAAAGCTGTATGGCGGTTCCTCAAACTGCTGAAAATGGAGCTTCCATATGACCCGGCAATACCACTTTTGGGAGTCTACCCAAAGGACACAAAAACACTAATCCAAAAGGAATCATGCACCCATATGTTTATTGCAGCACTGTTTACAATAGTTAAGGTATGGAAACAACCCAGATGCCCAAAAATAGATGATTGGATCAAGAAGATGTGGTACATGTACGCAATGGAGTGCTATTCAGCATTCAAAAAAGATAAACACATGCAATTCCCAGCAACATGGATGGGACTAGAAAGAAACATGCTCAGTGAAATAAGCCAGAAAGAAAGAGAAAAATATCAAATGGTTTCACTTATAACAGGAGGGTAGGGGAACCAGACAAGAGAGAGAGACACCCAGCGAGGGAAGGGAGGTTAAGGGCTCAAAATGGGGTAGAAAAGAGCACAAGGGACTATGGTGATGGGTCACGGGTGAATCAGTGGTGGCTACCCAAGGGGAATACACAATGTAAAAGAGATAAATAACAATAAAAAAGTTTTCTTTTTAAAAAAGAGTTTAGTGTTCAGAATTGTGAGGGATCTTATTAGTTGTATAACTTTGGGTAAGTTATTTGCCTTCTGTAAGCCTCTACGTCATTTAGCTTCTCTAAATTTCCTTATTTGGGTATGTGAATAACAATACCTATATACCTGATTCCTCTTAGGGTTAAATGAGATAATTCTCATAAAGAATTTAACAAAGTTCTTGGCACACACATGACAACCACAAAGTATAAACTTTGCTATTAAATCTAGATTGTAGTGATACATTTCAGGTTGTGGTTTCTTTTTTCGCCATTGTCATAATTTATTTGATTAATTGCTTTTTTTATTGGCTTTACTTGTAAAAGTAACTTGTTTAAAATGCTCTGATGGTTTTTATCATAATAGTTTTTGCCTCCGTTAAGACCACCTGTAATTTTCTACTGACTCATTAAAATGTCTGATTCCCTACATATTCTTTTCTAGATGAACAAAATTAGTAGCCATAAGTTCATGTCCCTAAAATTATACTGGATTTTTTAATTTCAGGTATGGTTTAGGAATGATTTATTACAAGCAAGAAAAATTCAGCCTAGCAGAAATGCATTTCCAGAAAGCCCTTGATATCAACCCTCAAAGTTCAGTTTTACTTTGCCACATTGGAGTAGTAAGTAGATTTCTGAACATTGTTTAATTAATCTCCCTTTTAAAATGTGTTTGTTACTGACTTAATTGCTATAATGAAAATTATGTTTTTGTTATTGTTCTTGAAATGGTATCCTGGAATCTTTTACAATCAAAAATATCACTTTTTTGCTCGGCATAGAGAAAAATTACTGAATTTCCCTTATTCCTTGGACAAGTCACTTAATTTCTCTCATCTTCTATTTTATGAGTGACAAGTAGTTACCATGTTAGCAGTAATTATCATGTTGCCTACCTTATTTTTTCCAATGTTACAGACCAGTGATTTTCAATTACATAAAGCAGAAGAATTTTTCAAATAAATTACTAAAATAGGTGGCAGTGTAGCTATTCTGGGTGAAAGAAGCTTGATAAGGTAGAGCCAAATCCTCTAGGGGTTCTTTGAACACAGATTCGAATGGCCCTAATAAATCTGTTGAAATAGAGTGTTATCTAGCTAAATAGTGCAGATTTTCTTGTGAACAGAAAACCAGAATTTCTCTTGTCTTTTAAACTTAAAGGTAACCAAATATATTCTCTAAAGATATAATCTTGATTGTCATTATGAGCACACAAGGACCTGATCCCAGAGCAGGTTATTTAATATCTCTGGATTTCACTATGCTCATCTTTAAAGTGAAGAATTGAACTAGAATTGGAAGAGATTTTTAGAGATAATATATTAATAGTTTGGTAATCAGTTACTAGGTTGACTTAACCCATTTGGACAATACAGTTAGATTACTTCTAGCTAGATACCTCTAGCGGTTTTATTACTTTTATGTTGGTTTTTAGTCACATTATTTGGTTCTCATCTTCATAAATTTCAAATGGAAACATTAATAAGACCTTTTTTTCTTATAGGTTCAGCATGCACTGAAAAAATCTGAGAAGGCTTTGGATACCCTAAACAAAGCCATTGTTATTGACCCCAAGAACCCTCTATGCAAATTTCACAGAGCCTCAGTTTTATTTGCAAATGAAAAATATAAGGTAAGATAATGGTCTTCAACATTTTATTAAATTTAGTCCCCTTTTAAAAAATAAAGTAAAAGTTATTTATGCTTTAATTTTTATTTCAGTTCATTTTCCCGAGTTTCAGAAGCTATTAATTTCACTCTCTCTTGTGATTTTCTTTCATCATGAATGCTCTTAGGAAGGATGAGATATTGAGAAATGCATGGTTATCCCTTGCAAATATGTAGAAAGGCAGTTTTCCATCGGAATTACCTTAAAGGCCAGATCTAAACCATCCTTTTATGACCAAAATAAGTGAATAGGTGATGAATGAATGTGTGTGCATTTTTCATCAAATACTTACTGCGTACCATTATACGCCAGGTACTAGGAATATAGTGATGAGCAAAGCAACCACATTTCTTGCCTTTGAAGAGCTTACCACTACTATCCCTCTAGAGAGAAAACAGACATTAACTAAATAGTCACAATAATAATACATGTAGAGTACATAAAGGAAAAATACAATGAGAGCTTGTGATAAGGAAACTAGGTCTAATGTTTCTTTCTTAACTTTTCAATCTGTTCTGCAAATTATGGAACTGTGGCCTGAAAAATACTGAGGAAACAAGATAAAGAAAACTGAGAAAGGGAAAAGAGGCAATAAAGTAAAATGGGACTTTCGTTACCGTTTACTCAGCCATAGACAATGAATCTAAAGTTTTCATTTAAAGGTCAGGTTATTTTTCAAAATAATTCAGGCTCTTGCTAAAGAGAGTAAAGACTTTTAAAAAATGCACAGAAAAAGTTGAACTAAATAATACACTTTAAATAGAATATTTCCCTAGAAATCTGTTCTTCCAGTATACATTGACAATTGCTGACATTAAAAATACAAAGCCAGTAATAAACTAAACTTTTCAAGACTAATAAAGATTAATAAAGGAATTACATGTGTAATTTATTGTCTGCCATTCTCTAATTCTCTTGTCTTACTGTTTGTCTTTTGAAAAAGTAGGTGTCTAGTTCCTACAGTTTTGAGTTTTTAAAAAAGCTCCTTTCAAGTATAACCCTTTTCAACTTTTAACTTTGAGATACTATAACTGTAATTCAACATTTTTTTCATGTTTTGGCTTCATTGTACTTCTTTAAATATATGGTCAGGTTCTACATATGGTCAAGATTTGTATTCAATTTTATTATTCTTAAAGCTGTTTTAATGCCAGCACACCCACCAGGTTTGCCATATAAATCAGCTTGTACCTTACTTCAAGAAGCCACAATTCTAATCTGACCCATTGTCCAACCTATAATGGTTATAGTCATTTTGAGTACCATTGTAGGACTTGACTAAGCTGTAAGACCTTTTTTGATACGTGGATTAGATATAGGCAGACTATATAAAAAGGGCGTAAGGAAAAGTTACTCAGTGCTTCTAAAATGTCTTAGCTTCAAAACGAAAAACAAATGATGTTAGAGTGCCACCTCTGTGGTAAAACATTGTTGTGTGATGTATTAATATCTAATCATGAAATCTTAAATCTTCTAGTACAAAAAATGAGAACTTGGCCGTTATGTTAGACACTATCTTTGCAATTAGATTATCAGGCGAGAGGAGGCATGCTAGATGCATGAAATGAGAGGATTCACCAGACACACAGTGGGGAGCAGAACAGGCAGATTGACTGGAATACACTGCTGAGGGGAGCAGTGGGCAAGACAGGAAAGGTCTGCTGCGCCATGTGGGAAGCTCTCTGGCCGAGAATCGAACTCAAGGCTGCGATAGCTTCAGAGTGCTGAGACTTAACCCCTGTGCCACCAGGGAGGCCCAGATGCATGAAATTTTGATAGTAATTATAATGTGAAATGATAGAAAGAAAACACATGACTATTCTGAACTGTGTGTGATATAGAATGAAAACGGATTGAAGTGTATCTTCCTAAGGTTTCTTTAAAGCAGTGTTTCTCAGAGTATGGTCCGGGACCTTAATGAGGGTTGCTGAAAGTCCTTTCAAGGATTCTATAAGGTCAAAACTATTTTCATAATAATATTTAGGTGTTAATTTGCCTTTTTGACTCTCATTCTCTGACAAATGTACAGTGGATTTTTCAAAAGCTACATAGGTTATATCATTACCGACTGAATGCAGAAACAGATAAGAGAGTCCAACTATCTTCAGTTAACCGTATGTTTGCAAAATTGTCAAACAGTTCCATTCCTCTCACTGACTTTTCGTTGCTCTTAAAACAGTTATTTTTTCATTTAAAAACATTATGTTAACATGTAATAGATTTATTGTTACTTTTAAACTAATTCATAATTTATTTTAAATAAATACATGATTTTTTTCAACTTTTCAAGTTTTGATTTCTAGTATCTAACTATAAATAGCTATAACTCACATTAACAAAAACTCTTTGGACTCCTCAATAAACTTCAAGAGTGTAGAGAAGTCCATAGACTCAAATGTCAGAACTGCTGCTTGAAAGTATTAAAATCATTCTCGAGCCTCTTCATTGTTACAGGCCTTGTCAGGCTTTATCATTATGTTTGATAGGTGTAACTCAGTGGTCTTAAGCAACTAATGTCCATGACCATCGGACTTTGATTTTGATGCTCTACTGCATGTGTATTTTACAATATTTAGCACTATGCAGGGGAAAAGGAACACTCTACCCATAGAATTATCGTGTAATAAATCTTCCATTTCCTGACACGTGGATGTGATTCACAGACACATTAAGTCTGGCAATTCCTTTGAGTTTATTTCTCTTGGGTTGCCAGCAGTTAAAAAGAGGATGAAGTGTTAAGGATGCACCAGAGCCCCCACATACTTGTCCCCCACCCCAAAATAACATTCTAGACAGACTGCCTGTGAAAATGCATATGTATTTGTGTGTGGGCTGCCTTCACTTTTTTTTTTCCATTTCTCTTTATATTATAGAAATTTTAGATATCTCTACAGTTGGTAATATGATAACCCCTATGAATCTGCCATCCAGCTACTTTCCATAAAAAGATTTTAGATAGATATTTTAGATAATGCCAATAAAAAAATTACAAACGGTGAGCAATTACGTTTTACTCTAGGTTAAGGTAGAAAATATATTAAATTTTTGGAACTGTGAAATAGAGCTAGTTCCTTGCTCATTATGTATGCCTTTTTTAGAGAAATAAGACTAGTTTTATCCCAATGAAGAAAGGCAGAAATTCCCCTGTGTTATCTAAATAACATAATCCTGATATCTTTATTAACCCTCTATCTTTGATCACTACTTAATTCTTTATATCTTTATTTTTTTTATGTGTTATGGGTTTCTTTTCATGAAAGAAGTTTTCTTATTATAAAAAAAGTTAAATAATATAAAAGCATAAAAAACAAAAAGTTTAAAGTGTCTCATTAGTTGTCCTCTAGGGTGGAGATTTATTAACGGCATAGAGCAACTGCTCCGAATCTTTTTCTCATTATTAGTGTATTTCTCACAAAGTAGGCTTATACTGTATGGTGAGCAGAATAATGGCCCCTCATAGATGTCCATGCCCTAATTCTTGGTACCTGGGAACATGTTACCTTACATGGCAAAAGAGACTTTGTAGATATAAATAAGGATATGGACCTTGAGATGGGGAGAGTATCTTGGATTATGCAGGTAGGCCAGATCCAATCACATAAAACCATAAATGTGGAGATCTTTCCCAGCTATAGTCAGAACCAGCATGAGAAGGATTCAACCTGATTTTGGTACCTTTGAAGATGGAGGGAGGTCAAAAATGTGAAGAGTCTTAGATGCCAAGAAAAGCAAAGACACAGAATCCCTCCAGAGGGAAAGCATCCATGTCAGCACCTTAATTTTAACAAAGTGAGGCTCATATAAGACTTCTAAATAGGACCCATAGAATTGTAAAATAATAAATTTGTGTTTTTTTAAGCTATCAGATTTGTGGTAATTTGTTATGGCAACAATAGGAAACTAATACAGCATCTCATCCTCTCCTGCAACTTCCCTTTTTCACTTAATATTCCTGTGAATAGTATCCTGGTATTTCTCTTTTTCTTACCCTGGATTTTGTTTTTCTACAAGGTATAAAACAAAGCAAAAAGTAGATAACCTTTGTGGACATTAAAGGGGAATAAAATCTGTCCATAATTGTTAGAAAATTTTAAAAGTGAAAACTCACCCCCACTCCCTCCCACTTCCTCTCATTCATCCCTAAAGGTAAATCATTCTTGTTTGGGACATGCATGTAACAATTTCTGTTAGAACAAAAAAAAAGGAGGCCCTCCCTGGTGGCATAAGGGCTTAAGTCCCAGCACTATGAAGCAGTCCGCAGCCACTGCAGCACCAGTTCAATCCCGATCCCCAGCCAGGGAGCTGACCCACATGGCACAGCAGACCTCTCCTACCTTGCCCACTGCTCCCCCCAGCAGTGTACTTCAGTCAGTCTGCCTGTTATGCTCCTCACTCTGTCTCTGGTGAATCCTCTCACCACCCCCACACCTCTGGCCTACATCCCAGCTCTTGTATGCATAAATAAATAATTTTTTTAAACTTAAAAAAATATTAAAAAGAAAAAGATAAAAAAGGAAAATTTGTACATACACATCTCGTTTTTGCTTTTTAAGAATTTTAGCGTAACAATTGAGCACCTAAGATCTAATGTTCCATAGAAGATGGCCATAGTTTCTTCAACTAGGCTGCAATTAGATAGCTTAATTAAAATAATAATGTTGAATATTCATATAATGGTGATTTGGTCAACTTTTTTTAAGATATCCCCAGTGCAAATTCTTAGCAGTGAAATTTCTGAATCAATGGTTGCATGCAGTTTTTAACTCAATAGATACACTAGATTGTCCTCACAGACACAACAGTTTATACTTCCACCCTCAGTGATGACAATGACTGTTTCCCCTCATGCATGGTGACTTTAGGTAATATTAAATTAATTTTACTTTTTTTTTATTTACTGAGACAGTATCTCATTTGGGAAGCTAGTTTTTTTTAATCATATCTATCTTTAAATTCAAATCTAATTCCCTTAATTTCTCAGTCTCCCTAAGCCTACATCAGTTATCAAAGGATTACTATGTCAATTTAGAGGGTTAAATGTTAGTCTATTCATTAATTAAAAGAGCAGGTTGGCATGCAAAGCTTATTGTTTACATGAAAGAGGTAGTCTATTAAAGTTATTTTGTTCTGGAATTAATTTTCAAAGCACTCCACATGCAGTGTAATGCAGCATTGTTTTAAATAGTGCCAAAAGCAAGGGTTGTCACCACCTGTGTATTTCATAAAGAAGGTGTGTGTATAAACTTTCAATGTATTATGATAAATCCCTGCCATTTCTTAGTTCCTGTTATCATAAGTATTTTTCATGCATTTTAGTTTTACAATAAGAATTAATGCAATAAGGTAGTACGAGAATCTAGTAAGCTTTGGTAAAGATGATTTGGGAAAGCAAAAGCAGTCAAAATTATTGTTTCTCTTTTTTCTTTGCTCTTTTCAGTCTGCTTTGCAAGAACTTGAAGAATTGAAACAAATTGTTCCCAAAGAATCCCTTGTTTACTTCTTAATAGGAAAGGTAAAGATTGGGCCCCTACTCTTAATCTCTGACTTTCATACCAAATAGTAACTTTGGGAGTAAACGTAATACTTAATGTATAACATCTGTCAAGCAAATTCAGGTAGAGCACTGAACTAAATACTCTAAGAATAAAGAATGGATTTTGACATTTAAGATGATGTTTATCCTCAATGCGGAACAAGAGCAACATTCTCCCCTCTTACGGTTTTGAAAGTATATTAACACTTGCAGCTATTGATCATTAATAAACCATAATTGAAATTATTAGCTTTCAATTACCAAGAATATACTCACAAGAAGACTGTCTTAATTAGAAGACATTACTGCCAACTATTTCAAAACCAAACTAATCAGGGCTTCACAGGAGCCCCGGTGCTGATTGATGTTGGTAGCTGGGAATGGTGATCGAGTGTTGAGAATTGCTGTAACTCCATTTGAAGTCAGTATAAATCAATGCTAATCAAACAATGTATAGTCCATTTCTTTACATTTTCATTTTTCCCAGTTGGAGTGAGATTTACTGAACTCTTGACTTTCTGAAAGAATTCTGAGAGGCCAAGAATTCTGAAAATTATAATCTGAGCATATTATAAAAGGAACGCAAAAGGAGTTCTTCTATAGGATAAGTCACCTACTCATCAGAATGAGTTTATAGCACATAAATCAGGAGCCTAATTTAAATTATAACGTTTCGGATTTTATAGTTGAAGCTCACAACTTAATGAAAAATGTAGTCCTATTGTTTATTTTTAGGTTTACAAGAAGTTAGGTCAAACGCACCTTGCCCTGATGAATTTCTCTTGGGCAATGGATTTAGATCCTAAAGGAGCCAATAATCAAATTAAAGAGGCAATTGATAAGCGCTACCTTCCAGATGATGAGGAGCCAATAACCCAAGAAGAACAGATCAGTGAGTATCATCATGTGAATTAGGTTTGTATGCGGAGACTCAAACCGGAGATCTAGTTAAGCACCACATCAGAGTTAGGTAAGATGGAGCCGATGTTTCTTTATGACAGAGTAAACAGTTTGAGTATTCAGAAAGCTACTTTTTGCGTAAGGCTTTGTAATCTTTTTTATTTTTCTAGCCCTGCTATATCATTTATATCAAATGGGATTTTATGGAAGTTGAACAGGATGACATAATGACAAAATGTTCATATGCAATCAGATAATTAATCTCGGTTCTTTCTGAACCCATTTTGCTGTGTGACTTCAGCAAATTCATTGCTAACTTTTACCTGGGCCTTAGTTTATTTTGGAATATGTAACTGATGCCTGTCTTTTCTGCTTCATAGGAATGTAGTGGGGCGGGGAATGATAGACATGAAGTCATGTTGCAAAATATTCACAGACCTGTGGTTGTAGCTGTTGAAACAGTATAGCTTTGGAAAAAGCAAAATTCAAATACATGCCTAATATATATAAATTTAAGGGTCAAGAAAAGCTGAGGAATAAAGAGTTATAGCCTAAGGCATTAAGTACTCTATCCCTAAATTGATTATGTCTTAAAATACCTAGCGAGAGCCAAGACTTAATGTATCAATGTTTTTTAATAAGAGAATTAAGAAACTTGTGAATAAAGAGACATATTCCTAAAAACCTGATGAAAGACTTTAATTAAAATTATAATTCTTATAATCCCAATAATCCTTTTAAAACTAAAGGTTATATTCTATATTTCCATGGACTAGCCAGGACTATCCTCAAAGTGGAGTCAATGATTGGAGGAAATGTCAGTCTCCTTTGAATGTCTCAGAAAACTAGTTCTGATTCCTAGGGTGGGAATAAGGAACATATAAGAGGCAGTTTCAGTAGTTAAAACTCTTAAAGATTAAATGCAGTAAACTAATCTCAGACATGTAAAATAGGGAACATGAATTGTATTTTATTAAAGGATATCAGGATCCTTAAGGGCTTTTATTTAAGGTCTCATCTGGATATAGTTTTCCTTGTTTTCATGAACCAACAATAAATATTTGTCAGCTACCTTACTGTAGACTTTATTATTTTCTTTTTTAGTGGGAACAGATGAATCCCAAGAGAGCAGCATGACAGATGCAGACGACACACAACTTCATGCGGCTGAAAGCGATGAATTTTAACCTCGGGAAATCAGACTTTTGCAACTGGATGTGTGACTAGTGCTGACATATTTCTTGTCCCTCCATATACTGAGTCTTCACTCTTGAGCCGGCAGTGTCATCACCCATCACTTACACCATGAGTGTGCCACTTTCATTGGACCCTGACTGTATACAGAATGAAAGGCAGTGCAATATTTAGCTGCTAACAAGACTGGCTCTTTCACCAGTATGAATGACAATTTAGGGGGTAGGGTGGGGAACTTTTTTTTTTCTTTTAATCTCTTTGTTGGAAAGCTATCATGGAAGGAAGAGTTATGTTCTATCTTGAAGGAACCATTAGATATGGAAAATAGTGATGAACCCGAATGTCTTGGTCATTTTTCCAAAAATTTGTTTTTATTTGATTCTGTTCCTGATAACAGAGTGACTGACCTTCATTTCTAGGTTCTTCAAGGATGGTGTTAGCAAGTGCCAGATGGAACAATAAAAAAGACATTGCCTATACAAAGTAACTTGATTGCCAAGGAATGTAAATTACCTTAAACTTGCAGTATCTCCCATAAACAAATGTATTGGGCATATTGGTACTTGTTTGTAGGAATCAAATATCCCTCCATACAGTGTACACTTACTTTTGGCAAGAATGCTTTAATGTCTAACCAAGAATTTTAATTTATTCATCCTGCTTCAAAGTGTTGATCATTGTTGTCTTGGTATTGCAAACTTTAAAGTTGGTCCTTTCCATATTGCCTCTTCTCTTTGAGCTCTGTGGGATCGCCTGTAACATTCAGTGATGAAGGAGTGGTTTGCCCACTGAAAAGCCAAAACAAGGCCCTTAACCATTTAAGTTCACCATAAGAATCAAAATAAGAACACTAAAGTGGAGCGACTTCAAGAGATCATGATAGTGACGGCCTGAATACAGTCAGAAATGTACCATTACTTTGAATCTGTTTCTTCAAGACAGTTATCACTTTGACTCTTCGGAGTGTTTAAGCAGGGTGCAAGGATGTGTGGTTACCTTTGATTGAAGTCATTTCTATTCTTTTTAGCTCTCTGCTTCAAATTATTTTCAGTAGTCTGAGTCCCCAAAACGTTTACTTGAGAGTGATTGGGTTTAGGATATTGGAAAGTTTTAGCTACCAAAAAAAAGCATTCTGATGAAGGAGATGAGCGCTCTCCTGAGTTTGTCATTAATGTAGGTTGGAATCTTTTGGGAGTGGCCACAATTTCAAGATCTAATTATGCATAATAAAATGAGAATTATTGGAATTTCACATAACAGATTTCAAGTCTTAAATTGTGTATCTCCTTTGTTGTAATGTATTGAAATTTTTAGAGAAACTTTAGTTATTAACATTTTATTAAGTGCCAATGTCATAATCTAACGAATTATAGTTTCTTATGAATGACAGGCCTACAGTTATTTTTTGGGGTTATTTGATGAAGGACAAACTTACCTACTGGTTACCTCTATTTGTTAGTCAAACCCTGAAAGTAACATGGATTACAGAACATGTGAAAAATTAAGCCTATAGACTCAGTAATTTTCTATCATTTACTACTAATCTGCTCACTTGAACATAGATAGCTACCATTATAAATTAATTCAAGAGTCTTGGATTAGGTATTTGGTGCCAGAGAGGTATTTAATGAAATTTTCCTACCTAAATCTATGTATATGTGCTATCTAAAAAAATAAAAAGGAAAGTTTGGGAGTAAACAACTATCACTAAAAGTTCCCAAAGGCTAGCACTCAGGTTCTAGCAAATATTTCATTTTATTTTCTATTAGTGTTGTAATATTTAATTTTAGACGATCTTATTTTTAAAATGGGCTAATCATTAGCCAGCTGTTATTAGAACAGTATCAAATACGGAGTTTCCTAGAAAACCTCAATCTGAACTCTATATTACAAAGCCTGGTAACTAAACTTGGAATATAATTTGCTGGTGTATAATTCCTTATGTTTTTGTAGTAGGAATTTATGCCCTGTGCCAGAGGTGAGAGTCTTTCTGGTACTGATTTTGTGACACCAAGATAAAAAGAAGGGATAGTTGTGGAAGGCATACGATGGCAATAACTGACCGAGAGACATTCATCCCAGGCTTGGCCTGATTTCATTTTTCCTCACACCTGATTTCACATTTAGGCATTTGAAGCATTATTTCCCACCCTGTAACTGTTTTTTACGTTCCCCCCCATCCCCCATGGATTGGAGATCAAACAACCAGAAAAGAACATACATTTGAGTCAAGCAAATGTTTTCTTCAAATTTCAGAAGTCACTTTGAAGGGAATTAAAAATATTAAGTATTTTGATGTCTTTTTTTTTCCTCTTTAAGCTTTGCGCACATACTCATATATATACACACACACTTAGGTTCAGAAGTTATGTTGTGACATTGAATTTTACCCCCTTGGAAATGGTTCTTAACTCTGGGATTTCAGAAGGTTGGAAATATTTTTTCAAGATAACGAAAGGTGATCCCTACTTTTTCTGTATTTCATTATTTTAAAATTTATTTTTTCCAAGAACTGCAAGTAACATTTGAACCATGCTGCTGTTGTACCTTAAACAAAACTCAGTGATAACCAGTATTTAGTCTATTAAAAATGCTCTTTTTGAAGAAAAAAAGTTTGGAAGTCTCTGATTAGCCAGAGTATTAGTGTGGATCTTCACTGAGAAATATGGTGACCCATTTTCTTTGTGAAAACCTAAACAAATGCAAGTGTGGGTGTGATGTGTGTTCTGTTTGCATTGAAACAATGTAATGTGTCTTCTGTTTGCTTTTCCTGACTTGTTTCGGGAAATGTACAGTCTTGGGGGAAAGGGGTCCTTTAACATCTACAGTTCATTAAAGGATATGGAAAATCCAAATAAATTACTTTTGAAGGCAATTTATAATCAAATTGCTAAGACTGTGAGCTGTGCCATCTATGTATATAGTAAGGCAACAGCAAAATAGTAAAAGATAGTTTTTTGTTCTACAAAAATCTAGGGCAATGTTTCTCTTTATTTTTACTTAAACCTTCGTGAGAGAGAGAGGGAGAGAGAGAGAGGTGTGTGTGTGTGTGTGTGTGTGTGTGTGCACGCGTGTGTGTATAAACATTTTTAGTAGTATTTGGAATTCAAGATAAGTACGACAAAAATGGTCATTTTTACAATGTGTATTTTCTCAGACTACAGAAGCCCCTCACCAACACCTGCTACTTTGCAAGCAAACCACTTATTCTTTACTCATGTATTTTATGAAAGACCTTTAAAATGAACAGAAATCTTTTTTGTTCCAATTAGAATCAATTTTAAAATCAAAATCTGACAGACTATAAAAGCTAAATTTTACTCTAGTTATATATTGGGCAATGTGATGGCTAAAGGATTTGTTCATAGTTGAAAGGTAGCAACAGAGAATTCTATGAAGTGGAAAGAGCTGGACAGATCAGAGGGAACAGCTAAGACAACAACCTCTAGGATCTGCCATCTGTTGACAGCTAGCCAGAGATAACTAGTAGAAGTGTAGACAGGAAGTATTCTTTGGCTTGTTTAGCCACTAATTAATGGTTCGTGAAGGTTCAGGTATAGGTTTCATTTTTCTTTGTCAATGCAGACTTTGCTAAGTAGGTGTTTCATGGGGTCTTGCCATGTATACTGTGTTCTTGGTGTACAAAAGTATTTTCAGCCCCCAACCCTCTAGGTAGATAGCCCCCCATTTTACAAAAGAAAAGATCAAGGCTCAGCTTAAATGATAAGAGCTGGACACTTGGCATTACTGTATATTCAAAACTTTGTATTTAGTTTTCAACTTTCTCTGGATGTTTGAGATCATGTCTAACATTAACTGTCAGGTGTCCTCCATATTTGAAATTTTCTATAGCATGTAATAGAAGTTTGGGTTTCACAGAAGAAACCATAGATTCAAATCTGTTACATGCAAAGTCCGTCACAGACTTTGATCTGTGCTCACTGTACGCACACTGAGGACAATGGTCGGTAGCCCTAACCTGCATTCAGTATTTTGCATTCTCTTTTTCCCCTGGAGATGCTGTGTTTCCTCTAAGTCCTCCACCCACCTCTGCTCTGTCCCATGGAAAATTTAACCTCTCTCCCCTCTCTACACCCACAAACTTATGATGGTAGCAAGATACCTACTGGAAATTTTTTCCTTTACTTGTATGTTATTTGAAGTTAGCAGTATTTTCTTAGCAATGAATGCATGAACCCTGTGTAGTTTGTGTTTATTCTACTTGACTATGGTTTTTGAGAGTGAGGAACAGATTTGTAATCAAGCTACTGCCATTGTTTTCTAGTCCCTTCTAGAGGGTGCAATGTGCTTAATAGATACATTTCAGTACCTAGTCATGATGAAGAAGTTCAAAACTGCAATAGAAAGGTATCTTAAAATTATCTGATGACAAAAGGCACTTAAAGTGGGAATTGTTGAGGTTGGTAACAAAATTGGCAAAGGGAATATACTGTATATTTAGTGGCTTTAGATTGTGCCATCCAGTCAAAAGCTTTAAGAAGCATTTTCCTTCCGAAAGACAATGAATGAGGGGCCTCCCTGGTGGTGCAATGGGTTAAGCGCAGCACTATGAGACTGTCCGCAGCCACTGCAGCACAAGTTCGATCCCCCAGGGAGGTTCCCACGTGGCACAGCAGATCTTTGCCTCGCCCACTGCTCCCCTCAGCAGTGTACTTCAGTCGATCTGCCTGTTCTGCTCCCCATTCTGTCTCTGGTGAATCCTCTCACCACCCCATACCTCTGTCCTAACCCCAGCTTGTATGCATAAATAAATCTTTAAAAAAAAAAAAAGAAATGAGGTATTTATACTAGGATTTAAATGAAGATAACTATTTGCAAATAATATAACTAAATAGAAATTCATCAGTCTCTTAGAAAGTTCACTAAATGGAATGCAAGATCAACGTAATCCACAAATGCTAAGTGAAAAGCAAATAAATGCTGGTATTATTCAAGATATGAAAATGATTATGGCCTCTGATGTGCACTGATATAAGTGCAGTAAACTGGCAATAAGTTTAAGGGGTGCCTTTCTCTAATCAAATCTTTTCACTAAAGAACTAAGTACTTATGAATTTTCTTTCGTGTGCAATACCTTTATGACAATGTGTGGGACCAGGAGTAGCAGCCTCATGGAAGCATCATTTATATGGACAAACACATATGAAGAAATTGGGGAGTGGGGCAGGAGATGTGAGACTACGGAAAAGAGAAGACACACTAACCTTTCTTCCCTCCCCACCTCCCCAATAAAATTCTTAAACTGCACAAAAGAGAGTGAGACAGACAGGCTCTTAGACTAGGGATTTTGTCACTGAAATGATTTGGGATAGAAAAGTATTGCACATCCACACAAAACACTGTTACAGAGTCAGAAAAAGTGCAGTAAAATCTTCCTGCTAATGAAAATTACCACCCAGAAAGACCTACAGAATTAAAGAAATATTCATTTAAAAGCCAGAACAGGGGCCTCCCTGGTGGCACAGGGGTTTCAAATCTTAGCGCTATCAAGCTATCACCAGCCACTGTGGCATGAGTGTGATGCCCCGCCAGGGAGATAACCCACAGAGCGCAGCAGGCCTCTCCTGTCTAGCCCACTGCTCCCCTCAGCAGTGTAGTTCAGTATATTCGCCTGTTCTGCTCCTCACTCTGTCTCTGGTGAATCCTCTCACCCCCCACACCTCTGGCCTCACCCCAGCTCTTGGATGCATAAATAAATAAAAAATAAATTAAAAAAAAAACCTTTGCATTACAATAGCAAAGAGAAAGGACAAACTGAAAGGAAATATTTGCTCATTTCACAGATAGAGAGCATATACCTAAGGGCATTTTTTTCTTTAATTTTGAGAGAGGTAAAGAGAAGAACAGACAATTCACAAAAAGATACTTAAAGTACCCCTTAAAAAGTTGTTCCACTTATATTCCATTTAAATAAGATACAATTTCTTACCCAAGAGATTGGCAAAAATTCAAAACTTGACAAATTCAGTTGGCAAAACTGAATGAGAATGCAGAATGGCACACACCCCATGAAGAGGAATTTGGCAATATGTAGTTAATGCTTTTCTTAACGACAGGTATGTTCAGAGAAATACGTCATTGGGTTACTTCACCATTATGCAAACATCATAGGGTGTAATTGTACAAACTTAGGCAGTATAGCCTTACTTCACACATGGGCTATATTGCTATTTCTAATGAATTGGGGCCACCGTTGTATATGTGATCTATCACTGTCAGAAACGTTAAGCCTCACATGACTTCACAAGACTTCAAATGCATTTACTCTTCAATCTAGCAATCCCACTTCTAGGAATTTACCCGAAAGATACACCTCAATAGTATGAAAATGCATATGCATAAGCTTATTCATTACAGACTTATTTGTAATTGCAAAATATTAGAAACAACCTAACTGTCCAAAGGTATAAGATTGACTGGGTAAATTGTCAATCTGGGTAAATTGACTAGGTAGTCACACAATGGAGTAGTATACAGCTGTTAAAAAAGTATGAGGACGATTGCTGTGAACTGTTATGGACTGGAGGTTGTGATGTCCAAGAACAATGAGCCAGCAGAGTCCATGCCTGATGAGTGTCCACTTCCTGGTTCATAGATAACTTTTCAGTTATGTCCTCACATGGCAGAAGGAAGCTCTCTGGGTTCTGTTTTATAAAGGCACTAATCCCATTCATGAGCACTCCACTCTCCTGTCTTAATCACCTCTCAAAGTTCCACCTCTTAATATCTTTGGGGTTTAGGATTTCAACATATGAATTTTGGGAAGACATAACCATTCAGTCCATTGCCTTCTGTGACCCATCAAAATTCATGTTCTTCTTATATGCAAAATACGTTCAACAATCCACAAAAAAAATTTTTTTATAAACCAACAAGGGAATTCAATAACCTGGAGTAACATATGGACATGATTTCTTTTTCAGTTTTCTTTTCTTTTCTTTTCTTTTTTGTAGTCCTTCTGAAAGCATAAAGGCAATATTTTGGAGTAAGTGCATACTTTTCAGTATCCGACAAACTCCCTCTTTCATAGGGAAAAAAAGCTTTAGACTTGGAAACTTTCACGGCCAATAAGAGGTAGTTGGAATTTAATTACATTGTATTTATTTCTTTTTTTTTAAAGATTTTTTTATTTATGCATACAAGAACTGAGTTGTAGGCCAGAGGTGCGGGGTGGTGAGAAGATTCACCAGAGACAGAGTGGGGAGCAGAACAGGCAGATCTAATGAAGTACACTACTGAGGGGAGCAGCAGGTGAGGCAAGAGAGGTCTGCTGCGCCTTGTGGGAATCTCCCTGGCAGGGGATTGAACTCATGCTGCAGTGGCTGCGGGACAGCTTCATAGTGCTGAGACTTAACCCCTTGCGCCCCCAGGGGGGTCCACATTGTATTTATTTCTATACTGCCTTCTGTCTAGTGTCAAATGACATTGCTTTTCTATTTTTAATGGATTCCTTTTTAAAAATATTTGCCAAGTGTTGTATCTTTGTTTTAAATATAATTTTCTATAGTAGAAAATGATAAATTCTTGTCTAGTCAGAAAATCAGAACTTGCCCTGAAGATCAGTGTACCCAGATCTGCGTTGGTTGATCTAGACGTTTCCAGCTGCCCAGAATATATCCAAGTTTGGTCCTAACGTAGAGCTTCATTGGGACCTTGGGATCTTAGAGTCCTCATATCCTTGCCAAATTAATGCCCATTTCTAAAACTGAGATAAGCCTCATGGAAATAGTAATGGTAGATGCCAAAGGGAAGAAACACATCTGTGTCTGTTCCTTCTTTAAACTATTTGGGCCTTTAAAAAAAATGTTTAAATTTTTCGCAATCTGAAAGTCTCATTTTGTTCCAGCATCAACTCTAAAAGAATCCAAAGTCTCTTCTACATCAGGTATGGGTGGACTTTGAGGAATTCCTCTCCAGGAACCTGTCACGGGAACCTGTGAAACCAAGCAAATTATATGCTTCAAAAACAATGGTAGAACTGACAACGGGCAGGCATTCTTGTTGCAGAAGGGAAAAACGAGGAAAAAAGAAAAAAATGATAGGTGCTAAGTCTAAAGCCTAAGAGAGCAAATTCCATTTGATTTTAAAGCCGGAGAATAAATCCTCTTCGGCTTCTGGCCTCACTGGAGTGGCAATGTCACTCCTGCAGCTGAAGGCTGACTGGTAAGTGTGGAGAGAGTGCTGGTTCAACTCATTCTGTGACCATTAGAAAAAAATCAAATCCTGCAAGAATCATCAGTGGATGCTAAGTGCACAGGGAGATTGTGACGAGAAATAGTATATAAATTTTCATGGTTTTTAATGGTCTCCTAACATACTTCTTTGGGAAGCAACCAGTGTTATTTAATTGCGTATCCTTACAGAAACATGTCTTATGTCAATAGAAGTACATAAGTGAAGGTATTTTTTTTTTCTCCTTTCCACAAATGGAAACATGTCATAAACTTTGATACCTTTTTTAGTTTTTTGCTTAACAATATGTTTTGGAGATCACTCTTGAGCAGTATATGTAAGTAGGCTTCTTTTTCTTATTTTATGACTGGACATTATTTTATTGTATGTTCAATAATAGCGACACAACAATAATGACTAATATGAATACTTATGTCACAGCTAAACACTATTCAAGAGTCTAATATTAGCATAGTTTATCCTTTCAACAATACAATGAGATTAGGTATGATTAATTTTTTAAAGATTTATTTATTTATTTATTTATGCATAGAAGAACTGGGGTGTAGGCCAGAAGAGCAGGGCGTGAGAGGATTCACCAGAGACAGAGTGGGGAGCAGAACAGGAAGATTGACTGAAATACACTGCTGAGGGGAGCAGCTGGTGAAAGAGGAGAGGTCTACTGTGCCATATGTGGGTTAGCTCCCTGGCCAGGGATCGAATTTAGGCAATAGGGTGATAGCACTGAGACTTATCCCCTAGGCCACCAGGGAGGCCCCTTAAGAGCCATTCTTAGTTTCCTCTCCGTGAAATGTGTTATAACCTTTGACCATTTTTGTACAGAGATGCTGTTTTTAGAAGTATTTTCATTGTAAACTATAATATGAATGCAGAAAAAAAAAAACAGCTTTTGGGGTACCTTTAAATAAGTAGTTATAGAGCAAAGATTCATCACCTGATTGAAAAGTAGAAGACTTGCTAGTCCTTAAGAAAACCTCTCATTCTTTAGCAGCTTCACTCCTGTCTGCCCACCTGTGACAATGCAGGTGCTTCTTCCCACCAACTCTCTGTCCCTCTGTAGTCAGCTCTTCCTGTCCACTCGTGCCTATGCGAGTGCTCTCTGCTCTTCTATCTCCTGCTTCAATAAACTTGTCCTTCAAACATTAAAAAAAAAAAAAAGAAAGAAAGAAAAAGAAAACCCTTCATTCCCAAGAAAACAAAATGTCCAAATGCCCTCTTGGCCATATTGGTTCTCTTGACTTTTATTGTGTTCACTTTCTTTATCCTTATATTTTTACCACCCGTCAAAGCATCCTGAAAAAATGTAATGTAGTCTTACTGTAAGAGGGTGGTCCTCAGGAAAGGGGAGTGTCCCAGGACCCCACCCCCACCTCAAGCCAGAGAGATCCAAGACCCCTAGGACTAGGAATCCCAGAATGCATCATCACCGAAGGAAGGATGCTGAGGACTGAGGGTGGAGTTAAAAAATGGTTTTGGGATTTAAAAACCAGACCTGTGAGCTTGGAGGGGGTGCGATTGCTCATGGTTGTGGACTGCCAGTTTTTGAGTGTGCCATTAAGATTTCAGCTCAGCAAAACTGGTAGGACACATTCACCAATTTATTCTTTATATTTTTCCCTTCCCTTTTTGTAAATAAACCCTTTTATTAATTTTATTGTGCATGTCTGCAGTTGAGTCTTATAAGTCCCTTTGAGCTCACTGGTGAGAACCCACAGACAGGCACCCCATTTATATCGGGGCTGCCCTGTAACATTACCTGCTTTTGAACTTTATGATAAATGGAATCATATTATATATATGTTCATATCTTGCTTCCGTGGTTGTGTTCAATATTCCCTTTAGAAAATTGTATTCATGTTGTTGACTATAATCATAATTTATTAATTTTCGCTGTACAAACATATTGCAATATAACCATTTAACACTTGGTAGACATTTGGGATGTTTCCAGTCTGGGGCAAAGAGGAACAACGCTGTTATGCATGTCTTCGTGCTGTAATTTTGATGCTTAAAATTCTGCATTTCATTATAATATGTATCTAGAAGTGGGAGTGCTTGGATAGAGCGTGCACATTTTAAATTTTATTAGATTATATCAAAGTATTTTCCAAAGTGGCTGTACCAGTTTGCACTCCCGCCAACAGTGTACGAGGACTGCTGGCCTTTATTTATTGTTTTGTAGGAGGTCTTTATATACAGCATTAAGGAGATTAGCTCTTTGTAATATGAGTAACAAATTTTTTTTTTGAGTTTACAATCCTTTTAAAGAGGCATCGATGTTCTTCCCCCCCACCCCCCAGGAATGAAAATGTAGCTGGAAGAATTGTAGTATTCTAGTTTTGAAGCATTTAAATGAAAAACAAATGTTCTGGGTTAACCTTATAGCTCTTAATTCATTATTATTCATGTCATTAATACAAATACTCATTCCAGAAATGTTCTGGATCTGGAATACAAGATGCCAAACACAATAATAATAATAGTTAAAAATTATGTGTTCATAAGAAAAAAACAAAAAAAATTAATTTTGTGTTGAGTACTGTTTTAAATCCATTATATATAATAACTGATTTAATCTACATAAAAACCTTAAGAAGTAGGTACTATTTTTTCCCCCATTTTACAGATATATGAGACAGGGAGCTGGATTAAAATGCTTTCGAGGGCTGATGTAAGCAAAATTAATAAACTCAGAAAATATTCTTTCATAAGAGTAATTTTTTTTTTAATAATTTGCTTTCCTTTTGGGGAATGAATGATACCCTATCCTGGGCTTCTTGTCCCTATTTTCTCACATCAGCGTTATACTTCATATCTTCCTTTTTCTCTGAAGAAAGACATGGTGTGTATATCTTTCTTCCAATCTTGATTCATTCCTTGTTCTTTGTGTCATGAGGACAGCAGACATCTGGAACCAGAGTGCAGGAGGGAGGTGGGAAGGGGAAGAGAAAGACAGAGATAAGGGGGGAAGGGCGGGGACCACATGGTCCCCGGGAGTATGGAGGGTAGGAAGGATGATTCCTTTGAGGTAGGAGTTCTTAATCTGTAGTCCACAGATTAGGAAATCCATGAATTTGGATCAGTAAGTGTAAAATGTTCAATTTTGGCCAAAATTGAACATAAAATTAGTATTTCCTTCACTTATGAGTGGAGAAAACAAACCAAGTAGTATTACTATGTGCTATCTTGTGACCGATGGAAATCCCAGGTGTTTTCCTATATGTGACTGTTAAAATAAATATCTTGAAATATTATTTTTATGCACGTACTACCTCAGAATTATGGTGAGCATAATGTTTAGCCTTAGATCTTAATTATTTAAAACATTAACATAAAACACGTTATTATCTTATCACACTTTAAAAAATATTAAAACATTTTATTTTGATATAGTTGGTTTCCTTTGAATTCCTATATGTGCTTGTCATGCATTTAAAAATTTTTTGAGAAGGGGATCCACTGCCTAGAGGGTCTGTGGTGTGAAATAGTCTAGAATTCTAGAATTCTGTTTTATGGTGTTTTCTTGGCTTTTATTCTTATTAAATGTGTCTAAAGAGGGTCTCTGAATAGAGCCTCAAGACCTGTGAGTCGCAGAAAGCCTTATTATTCTATTTGTGCCAGAGACCCTTTATTCCTTAACTTTCATGCCTCTTACGTATTGTTTTTCCTTAACTCCTTAACCCTCTTTGTTTCTTTTCATCCTCCTGACTTTATCCTTTCACATTTTATGTAGTTTATCCTTTCGTACATCACTCATAACTATATATTTACGTGGAGAACCCTAAATCTCTCCTCACCCAGACTGTCCATCCTCTACCAAGTTCCATAACCCCAGTTACCTCTGGAACACCTCTGGTTGGTTTTACCACTGGTATTTAGAAGTGAACATATCAAGAATCAAGCTTCCTACTCAAATCTGCAGGCTGTTCCACTTTGCCTGAACAACTACCTTGTTGTACTACCGGGTTTTCCGACCTTAGCATTCTTTCAAAATTTAAATCAAGGAATTTTTAAACATTGGAATCTCCGTAAGTGGCACAAAAATCGAAGTGTACACAAGAATAGGCAGTGAAATGTGAGTCTCCCCCCACCTGGTCTCTAGGCACTCAGTCCTCACGCCAGGAGGAACCTCGGGTTTAGTAGCTCAGAGTGATTTTGGATCCCTTCTTATCTGGCTCTATTTCAGGTCCTTCCCTGTTTGTGAGGTGTATGTCCTTTCCTCTCCAGGCCCTCTGATCTGATATCTGGCTGACTTTAAGTATTTATATGCGTATATTTTACATACATATAAAAAATCTCCCCGCTGTGGCCTTCCGGCCTCGAGTTTCATCACGTTGCTTCCTGGATGAGAACCTACAAGGGTGAGGGGCCCGAGTTGGGGGTGATGAGAAGAGGATCTACAAGGGACTTAGGTAAATGGTTCGGAGTGGCAGATTGGTGGGGAGCTCTGCCAGGAATCCTATTTCTATTCCTCCCACTCCGGGCCCCCTTCCAGTCCTCTATTCCAAAAGTCTCCTTTCCAAGAGCCCAGACAGAGACAGAGACAGAGAGACACCCAGAGACAGAGACGCTGAGGCACCAGCATCCCTCTCCCCCTCTGTCCCGCCCCACCGCTCTGACGGACATCTACTATCAGCCAATGGCGCCCACAATATGCCCCGGAAGGGCCAATGAGAGACAGAGGAGGATGGACGATTTCCCCGCCCCCCACTTCTAGGCTTGGTTGAGCCGTGCAGGTAGGTCCGGGCCGGGGGAACCGCCGTTGGCACTGGTGCCCCGGGGGTTGGGGGCACGAGTCGGGAGGGGTGATGGTGGGGAACGGGAGGCGGCCCCGACCGCGGGAGTCCGAGGGGGCGGCCTGGCTGGGAGGCGGGGGGCCGAAGGGCCCGGGGAACGGGCGCCGCCGAGGGCCCTGGAAGCGACTGGGCTGGGGGAGCGGGGACGCGTGTGTGGGGCGCAGAGACCCCCGCCCCGTGCCCGCCCGCAGGCCTGGGCCGCGGGCTGCCGGCCGAGTGGCCCGGGGGCCTGGTGCCCAGGGGGCGGGCCGGGGCCGGGCCCGGGCCCGGGGGCGCTGAGCAGAGCCCGGGGCGCCAGGCCGAGTCGAGGTGGGACGGACCGACGCGGAGAGGAAGGGAAGCTGCATCCCGCGGGCCGCCCCTCCTGACGGGAGCCGGGGCTGCGGCCGCGGGCGCCCCGGCCCGGAGCCCACTCCCACATTTCCCCCTCCCTAACAATGGGGATGGGGCAGAAGGAGTCGCCCCTCTGCGGAAAGGTGGAGGAGAGTAGGTTTGGGACTAGGGTCCAAGATGGGGGAGGGGTGGGAACTCGGGCTCTTCTCTCTTTCCCCCTTGGCTTTTGCGGTGGGGATGATGGAGGGGCTATTAAACCCTCCTGAGACTTGGGTCAAGAGTCAAACTCCTCCTCCACCCCGACCCCCCCACCCCCAAATCCGATGAGCGGTGAGGAAAGTGATGCCAGGTCTTCGAAGCCGAAGTGACAAACGCATAGCAAGAATAAATCCACTCCAAAGGTTTTTATTTTTATTTTTTTCTTAGAAATGAGGGTACTGTAGTCTGTGATTTTTCGAAATTTATTACAAAGAGGTGGGTGTTGTTATTTTTGCCCCTACTCGGGCAAGCCTCCATTTTAAAGGAAGCAATAACTGGTTAAGCTGGAATTTCATTCAGGCCTAGGTCTTGAACACGGATCCTACAAGAGGTCAGTTAATCCATCCCCGGTCACCAGGCACACTTGCCACTCTCCCATCCTCAGCATTAAGTTGTTTGATGTACTTTTAAAGATCTCTAGGGGAAGGAGGGTCTTTTATTTGCTTGTAGCACTTCAAGCAAGAATAGATTTTATTTTTCATTCCGAATGGACTCTGAAACTTATTTTATGCGTAATAAAATTTAGGACAATCAGAATAAATGGAGAGGTTTTAATTTATTAAAAGTAAACGTGGTAAGGGTCTTTTTTAGATGGGTAACAAATCCCTTTTATGTAGTTTATGAAGTACCCTGGATAATCATTTTTCTGTCTGGAATTTTGGCTTTCTAATCAGTTAAGGAACAATTTTATATTATCTAAAATATGTATTCCATTTTGGATGTATTATTTCTGCATGTATATGGCAATACACTTACACTTGCCTTTTGTCAAAGGGAACTGTGTTTTCTGTATCTTTTTAGGATGATGAGGCAAATAGTACTTTAAATCTCTGCCCAGATATTAGCGTATTCTTCATTATTTTTATTTCTAAATGAAAGTCCTTTTTTTTTTTTTCAGATACTTTCTTGATTTACCTGCTCATACTTGGTGACTGGAGGAATTACTGAGACTCCCTTCTTGGTTATTTCTGAGTTTTGTCTGAACTATTCCTGACACTATGAATGCTGTCTGGATGCCTCTTAAGGTAAGATGTGTTATTTTTTAAATTTTTATTAAAGCCTTTTATAAAGGCTTTATTGTATTTATTTTATTTTTTTGGAATTGAGAATATTCTGATTCTTGTATTTGTGATTCTTCAACCCTTTTACCTGATACCTCTCCCCTCAGAAGTGACTATTGAACTTGCTTCCTAGGACTGATTGGTTATTCCTTATTTTGTATTGCTGCTGTTCTTGATTATTGGTGTTAATATATTAATGAAGTTCTCAAATTAACTTCCATTATAATAACGTGTTTATCGTTCTAACTTTAAATTATGACAACCCACATAGCTGTAAAATTCTGTTCCAATCTGAGTAGGATGGATTGGCAATTCACACATCCAGGTTCACTTTCAAACAGGTACTTAAGAGTCATAGGTACTTGGGTGTGTCCCACTCTTGCAAACCTGTAGCTGATTCATATGTTACAAAAGATGTGTCATTAACCATTTGTTTACTGTGAAACTTCATAGAGTATATTAGAACATCCTAAGTAAGACCTGCTGGTTTACGTGTATGACTCTTTTGGAGCATTCTCCTTCCAATTCCTAGTCTTTTTGCATGCGAAATTTACACAACTTCTCTCAACAGGTAGCATTTTAAATTTCACCTCACAATTTAAACCTCTTTTGGGCAGTGTGGACAGATGATCTTTACAGAAGAAAAAGTTCTCATTGATGGGTGGTTTTCCAGTTTCTTGTTTCCTTTTAATCTCTAAGGCATAGTTACCAAAGCACTCACCACTAAGAGTAAGCAGAGGGCAAAGCTACAGCCTTATGTAGGGAGGAAAATGAAAGGGAGGATGAAGAAAGACAAGGAATGATGGAAGCTCTCCACCATCTTGACCAGGTGGCCCAGGTTGGCTTCTTTTAGAGCTAGATACTAGTGTGGGTAAGATTATTGTATGGTAATCTGCTCTGTGCAATTCCAGATTAATGTAGCGGATAAGTCAGAGTAATACAGTCTGTGTAGCCTAAATATTTGGACTGTGGGAAACCTTTAGGTAAATGTAGACTGAGTTTTTATCTTCATTTATGCTCCAACTGCTATTGTTGGGTAATGAATGCTTATATTAGTATAAAGGAAACCAAAACAACACTGTTTTTCCAGCCATTCTCCCTGCAAAGTTGGAGGGGTGCACTGGACCCCAGCCAGAAGTCCTGAATCCATAGGTAGTATTAGTGGACCTTCGATAAGCCTGTTTCTCTTCAGTACAGAATGTTTAGTGGCAGGACCCTGGTGGCCTCTGTTATGTTTGAGGAAGCAGGCAAAGGGACATCAGTAGGCACTAGTTCCCTAGAAACCCAAGGAAATTGGGATCAGTATATTGGAGTTTACTTTATATGTTGGATTTACTTTACAGTCACCTTGGTTTTAACTACTGTTAAACTATTAGTACTAGGTACACAAGTAGACTTAAAAAAAGGACTACTTTTTTTTTTAAAGATTTATTTATTTATGCATACAAACTGGGGTACAGGCCAGAGGCGTGGGGCAGTGAGAGGGTTCACCAGAGACAGAGTGGGGAGCAGAACAGGTAGATCAGAAATACACTGCTGAGGAGAGCAGCGGGCGAGGCAGGAGAGGTCTGCTGTGCCATGTGGGAATCTCCCCGGCCGGGCATCGAACTCGTGTTGCTGCTGCTGACAGCTCCACAGCGCAGCGCTTAACCACTGTGCCACCAGGGAGGCTCCCCCCCCCCCAAAAAAAAAAAAGACTACTTTTTAAGACGTATGTGAGGTTTAAGATTTTACCTTTAATTCTCTGGACCTGGGTGCTATAATATAGTTCCACAGTAGCTACTGAAGTTGTCCCAAAGGCCTCTGGCCTGGGAGGAATACAGAATATAAATCAGTGCTGCATATAATGTGAGTTACCACGTTGACTGCTTAGGAGTGTAGTTATGTGAGCGCTTTAATTTTATGTACCCTACCAATTCTTTGACCAGTGGAACACATCTTCGGAGTCAATGGAAAAAATTTTTGTTTACTAACATTTTCTTCTTTTATTACTTAAAATACACACACACAACTTAAAAGTTTGAGTGTTTGATCTAGACAGGGAAAAGTAATTTTGGGGGGATTAAGGGAAGAAGATAGAATTCCATTTGCATGATGGAGGATATAAAGGGAGAGAAACTTTTTAAGTTATGATTATCTCTGAAAGGTTTCTCAGATGTGTTTTCACAGTGTAACTGCTTATTTTTAAGTAAAAGGCTAATTAAAATATATACCTTGGAGCAAAATGTTCATTTTTTTACATTTCTTACTCTTTGTTTCTGATTGTGTTATTTCAGAAGGAACTCTAGTACTGTCAGACATCACTTAAATGTTAGACCTGAGCATGTGTGTATTTCCATGCTTTTGGAAAATGCTGCCAGTACTCAGGCTTTTCACAAAGCACCAAAGGAAACATAAGTTAACAAAGGAAAAATAATTCCAAACAAAAACTCAATTTAAGGTGCTCTTGTTAATTAGAACTCCTATGGAAATTATTAGTTACTCCTTTTGCTCTGTATCAGGGGTCTATAGCTGATATAGACCAGCATCAATGATGTTTGTTCCTCGGGTCTGTTGCCAGGGGTAGGGCACTGGTGAAGTGGGTGAGGGGCAAGGAGAGACTAAGGGTGAGGTGACGAAAATAGCAGAGAGAAGATGAGGAACCAGAAGGAAGAGATAGGTGGTCTTTGGAGGCGACGTGGTTATTCGCCTCAGTTATCTCTGAGAGCTGTTGGTTTCCTTGTGTTAGGCTGAACTATGATAAAAGCAAGTAAATATTACTGAAAACCAAAAATTAAGACATAATTCAATGTGATACGGGGAAATCTCCAAGATGTAAAGCAAGATCCAGAACAGTGTGTATGGTAGTGTTTTGTTTTAGTGTTTACCCTTTGTGTTTGGAAGAAAGAAAAAATAGGGAAAATTTGTATTGACCTGTTATATATGCTTGAAAAAAACCTTTAGAAGATCAAACAAGAAAATGGTGACATTGGTTACCTGCTAAGTCTAAGAACAGGCGGGAAAGGAGCTGTCTCACTATATTGTATCTTTTTATGCTTTCTTACATTTGTAGCAAATTCAAAAATTTAAATACAAAAAAACTTAAAAAATAACCCTAACTATATCATCTCAATCCCTACATCTTGTCTTCCCCTCCTGTGTATGGAAGTCAGAGAGGTGGCATGGTGCTACAGCCAAGAGAGCCTGGCATGGAAGGGGTACACACACCTGACATTGTTAGGACACATGTTCTCCTGGGATCTTGAAGAATTTTGAATTTGTGGATACAGAATTCTATAGATGTGTAGAATGCAAGGTCAGGGATTTTCAATGTTCATTCTCCAAAACTGGTCATTAGATACACTACCCCATTCTTGGTTGTATGATCTTGGGCAATTTTCTTCCTCTTTCGGAGGTTCAGGATCCTCCTTTATTCTGGAAATGTAAACAGTTACTTCAGAAGATTGTTTTGTGTATTATATTTGTAAAGGACACAGTTGGCTTATGTTACTATCATAAACACTATTGAGCATCCCCTATAGCCTAGTGGTAAGAATGGGACCCTGGCTAAAGTTGAGCAAGTTCCTTTATGTCTTAGAGCCTTGGTGTCCTCATCTGTGAAAAGGGTATAATTATGTACCTAGATCCTAGGGTGGACTTGGTAAGGACTAAATGAGTTTGTTGATACAAGAGCTTAAAATAACACCTGGTATGTGCTCAGTAAACATGAGCTACTAATTTTCTTGGTGACATTTGTTTGCTCTGGCTGCCAAGACAAAGTGCCACAAACTGAGTGGCTTGAACAACAGAAATTGATTATCTCTCCATTTTGAAGACCTGAAGGCTAAGGGCAGGAGAGTGCTCCCCCTGAGGCTGGGCGGAATCTGTCCTGGGCCTCTCTTTTAGCTTTTTGTAGTTTGATTCAAGGCGCCTAACTCGAATGCAGAGTTTTATGCAGGGTTCTCCCGCAGGCATGTCTTTGTGTTTAAATTTCCCCCTTTCAAGGCACAGTCCTAATGACCTCATTTTAACTTGATTATCTCTGTAAAGTTCATGCCTCCAATTGAGATCCCACTCTCAGGTACTGGGGTTAGGGGTTCAAGATATCTTTTGGGGGACACAATTCAGACCATAACAGCTGGCTTCTCAGCCCCACAGACTTACGTCATTCATCGAGGGTGGTGACCACTCAGTGCCTGTACATAAAAATTTTGTTTCACATTTGTAATGTGACTTGAAGTGGATTATTTTTTCAAGTTTCTCCTGCATTTATCATTAATATATGTAGACTTTCACATCATTGAAACTTCTCATATACACCCACACACACACGAAATCGAGGCTTTGGAGGGAAAGGTTTTTTCCTTAAGCTACCAGTAAAATATGATTTTGAAAAATTAAGGTCAGGATTACTATATTCTTTTTTTTTTTTAAAGATTTATTTTTTATTTATACATAAAAGCTGGGGTACAGGCCAGAGGCGTGGGGTGGCGAGAGGATTCGCCAGAGACAGAGTGGGGAGCAGAACAGGCAGATCAGAAACACACTGCTGAGGGGAGCAGCGGGCGAAGCAGGAGAGGTCTGCCGCGCCATGTGGGATTCTCCCTGGCTGGGCGTTGAACTCGCATCGCCATTGCCGCTGCCGACAGCTCCACAGCGCAGCGCTTGAGTGCTGCGCCTCCGGGGAGGCCAGGATTACTATATTCTTTATGTCTCATCCGTTGTGGAAATTGGTGGAATTTGGGATTTCCTTAATCTGTAAGGCTAAGTCTGGATATCTGCCCCAGGGGTTGGGGAGCTAAACTACCTGATTAAGTGGAATTAAAACCCTCTTCCTCTTACATTTATGAATGTGAACCATTAAAAGATGTCTTATATTCAGATGCCATACTTGAAGAGAGCATGGCTGTCCGCTAACATTCCCCTTCATGTTGTCATCTTCTGGGTAGACAGCACGGGCCACCCCAGAAATAGCAAGACCTTGGGGACGTCCCTTTGGCCTGGCTGACCTGGCTAGCTCTGTTCCCTTCTGCTTCTGTTCCCTCCCATTTGCCTTTAGGGTAAAGTTCGAACTTTTTAACATAGACTATATATCCCTGGCTGCTGACACCTTTTTTTTTTTTTTTTGAGACCTTTTTTTTTTTTTTCCCACCACTGGCCTTATTTTGATGGTTTTCTCTCCTGAAACTTCTGGTGTTAAGACTTTAAGAAGTTACTTAGGTGAAAATCTTTCCGTAAGGTATTGCAGGCTTCTCTTCCTCCTTAAAATAACACCCTGCACGAAATTTCATTTTTTAATAATAAACCAAAATTATTGAAGCGCCTCATGCCCGTCAGTTACTGTGCCGTGCTGACACATGCACCAGGCATTTGGAGACAGCCAAGTATAGTGTGGTAGTGTGTGAGTACCCCACACTCTAAGGCCATCCTGTGTGTTCTTTTGCTATTGTCAGTGCTCGTGACTTCCTACCTTAGTATCAGGCTGTTCCAGCCCATGGCTAGCTTCAGCCGCTCTCCCCTCTGCTCTCTTGCCTTGGTAAGCTAGGATGCCAGCAAATGAAGCTTCCATAAATTATTTGCCAAGAAAGAGTAAGTAGGTCTTTAGCAATGTTTGGGAGAACTTTTCAATGGAAAACGTGAAGAATGACATGTTTTGGCAGTCCAGTGTAAAATGATGTGGTTCTGTTTGCTTTTGGTAGATTTTTAAAGGTCTGGCACTGTGCTCGATAAATAGATATTATGAAATTGTTTTTTCAGTTGTCGTCAGAGGCTGGTTTCCAATTTTCTTCTCCTACCTACCTATCCTGAAGTGCAGAAGGTCTTAGTAGTAGGTAGTTGGATTGTGGGAGGAAGGGCCATTGGACTAGGCCAGAGAGACTGCTGGGGAGCTTGAGGCAGAGGGCCTGGGGGAGGGGCTGGAGTGGGGGAGGAGCCAGAGGTGGCACCGGGCATAGCACTGGGCATGGCTGGCTGGTCTATTCCAGAGGCCAGAGGATCTATGGATGTACTTGTTTTAAAGAAATGGAAAACATTATCTTTAAACATTTTTTTAAAAAATCTTTTGATTCTCAACAGTCTAGTCATTTTAGATTTTGCGAGAATTTTTTTTCTGCTTAGAAATCATCTCGTGAAATATTTGCAGCTTAGATCATAGTTTAATAAGTGAGACACCAGATGAGTGTGACAATAATAAAATAAAAAATAGGAAGTCTGTAAAATTCTAAAAGCATTGTTCTGTGGGGGCTTCTTAAGAAGTTAAACAGCTTCTTTGCTTCTTGTGGGACTTGCCCCAGCCCACCCGTGACTTTGCCTCTTCGGTTGCAGAGCACAGAGAGCCTGTCGGGGAAGACCTTCTTCTTGGGCCTGTCTTTGTCCTGGTCCTTGTCTTTTCACAAACTAGGCCGACTCCTCTCATTTTGGGGGCTGTTTTCTTGTCCTTGCAGGGACCTCTGGCTGTCAGTGTTTCCTTTCCTAGCAATTTTCACCCCTCTCTCCCCTCTCTCCCTCTGCCCCCCATATAAGCTTATCCCTCACCTTATAAACACACATCTTTCACTTTTTAGGAATACAAAACCTTCAGACTACAGTCACTGGTCCTGTCTTGCTTCTTCCTTTGTGCTCCACTAAATTCCCCTTATAGATTCATCCCTATTTTTTTTTAAGATTTATTTTTATTTATTTTTACATAGAAGAACTGGGGTGCAGGCCAGAGGTACGGGGTGGTGGTGAGAGGATTCACCAGAGACAGTGGGGAGCAGAACAGGCAGATCGACTGAAATACACTGCTGCGGGGAACAGAGGTCTGCTGCGCCATGTGAGTCAGCTCCTCGACCAGGGATTGAACTCAGGCCGTCGTGGTAGGCTGTTGCGGTGTTAGTACTGAGACTCCAGCCTTAGGCCACCAAGGAGGCCCTTGAATAGTCTTCTGACCTCCAGTCCCAAAAGCTGCCTCCTGAACATCTCTGCTTAGATGTCCCATGTGCGTTTCAAAATTACCCCGTCATTGACCTTCTCAAGCCCAACTTCTTCCTGTCTTCGTAGTGAGCAGTACTATCACCTATCCAGTTGTTTAAGTCACATTTCCTTTTTATGGCACATTAAGCAGCACCTTCTTGAGATTCTAGCTCATGTTTCCTTAATGACCCCTACCTCTCCTTTCTGAGTTCAGACCGTCATCACTCTTTGCCTTCATGACCTTCAGTTACCTAATCATTCTCCTTTGACTGCCTCAGTCTTCCAAGTCACTGCCAAAGTGATCCTTGTAAAAGCACATTTCATCATAGGATCTTGCGCTTCCTCCTCACAACTCACTTTTCAAGATAAAGTTCAAACAAGGTCCTCGGTGATCTGCCCTGGGCCACGTCATCTCTCTCCTACCTTAGCATTCTGTACTTGGCAGTGATGAACTACTTGCCTTTCCTCTGTGTACCCTATTGCTCCTTTGCCTTTGGGCCTCTGTTTAAAATGAACTCCACCCTGTTCTGGAAACTTACTCCTCCTAGTTATTTAATAACACTAACAATAATAGCTGACACAGAGCTTCCTGTAGGTGCAGGTGTTGATTTGTGTGCCACATGTGCATACCTAGCACTTATATTGTCCAGTGATTACAGGTTTGTTTCTCTCACCTGGCTAGTCTCTAAGTAGCTGGGTGAGAGTAGGGGCTGTGTCTTGACTTTTGCCGTCACTGTGATGGCACTTAGTAAATGTGTGTTGATAAATGGTCAGAGGGGTCTATGGCCCAACTTGTGAAGTACATCACCCAGCATAAAAGCTGAGTTGTTGCCTCCACTCACCAGTGTTGGCCTTACCCTTTGGAATTACAGGACCCACTCTATTACGTGTGAGCAGCTTCATAGCATTGAAATAAAGATTATAAATAGGTTTTTTGTTAAATTACCATAGGCTGATGTCGGGCATAGGCATTTTTGTCTTCTTATTTTTGCTTTTGAAAAGGAGCTGGTTTTCTTGTCACATTTTTAGAAGGATTGGACAACCCAGTGTCATCTGGTAACTAGAATGTTTTCACATTATACAGTATGGGATATTATTTCAGTTTGTGATGTTCTAGCTAGGCAATGTATTTGGCTGTGCACTGACTTACAATTTTAGAATTGTGACATTGTTCTTATGTATTAGTGAGCAGGTATGCCATCTCTCCCACATCACAACATTGTTAAGTGTGAATTTAAACGCATATATCTTTTTAGTCATGTATAAATTATTTGTAGCAATAGCCCAGAAAATGAGCAAGCTTATAAATGTAGCTATTTTACTTGTATTTAGGTCTTGATCACGGTGGCAATTTTTTGGCCAGCAGGGGGAGCTGAAGTCACTGATTTGTGAATGTCTTTACTGATTCTCTAAGTTTGTCAAAGACCTTATTGACAAAGAATGTGATCAGAGTTCACAAAGAAGAAATACAAATGACAAAGAGGTATATGAAAAGCATTCCTATTCTTATAAGAGCTATATGACAAACATTCTTATTTTTATAAATAATCAATTGATACTTTTTAAAGATTTTTATTTATTTATGCATACAAGAACAGGGCTGCGGGGGCCGTGAGAGGATTCACCAGAGACACAGAGGGGAGCAGAACTGGGGGATCTACTGAAAGGGGAGTAGTGGGTGAGACAGGAGAGGTCTGCTGCACCATGTGGGTTAGCTCCCTGGCCGGGGATCAAACTCATGCTGTACTGGCTGCCGATAGCATGATAGTGCTGAGACTTAACCCCTTGTGTATCAAGGGAGGCCCCTTGATACACTTTTCTTAAAAAAAGTTATATTTATTTATGCATGCAAGCTGAGGTGTAGGTCAAAGGTGTGGGGGTTGTAAGAGTATTCACCAGAGACAAAGTGGGGAGCAGAACAGGTGGAGTGACTGAAATACATTGTTGAGGGGAGCAGCGGGCAAGACAGGAGAGGTCTGCTGCACCATGTGGGAAGCTCCCTGGCTGGGTATCAAAACTCCTGCTGCAGTGACTCTGGATAGCTTCATAGTGCTACAACTTAACCCGTTGCACCACCAGGGAGGCCCCGATAAACTTTTTTTTTTAACCTATCAAATTAGCTATTGAACTATGCTGTCAAAGATAGTAAGGGTACAGGCAGTCTTCAAAATTGCAGTGGAAGTGTGCGTTGGGCCCACTTTCTGGAAGATATTTTGGCAGTTAAATATATCAGAAAATCTAAAATAGTTCCTCAGAAAATCTTCTAGGAATTTATCTTGAGAAAAAAATAGAGATCTATGTAGAAAGATTTGTGAACAAAGTTATCTTTTGTAGCATTATATCCTAGTGAGAACTGAGCATAAACCTAAATGAGCAGTGATATTAATGGGTAAACTATGGCATATTTAAGAGTAAATGATTATACAGTCATAAAACTATGTATTTTAAGGAATGCTGCTTGTCTAGAAAGTTGGGTATATGATAAATGAAAAATTCAGGATACAGAACTAAAAAAGGAGATACAAAATGTATGAAAGATAAAGAATATAAACTCACGACACACTACATACATATATAAAAGAGCTAAGGGAACCCTGCCAGCAGTCTTCACTGTCTATTGGACAGGGAGCCATAAGTCAGTTGTTCTTATGTTAACCTTGGAAACTTAAGGCCTTACCTCAGACATCATTTCTATCCTATAGGGCCCCAGGATGGACATACTATACTTAAATTCATGCACTTCTTAAATATTCTTCACTTTAAATACCTCTTGGTGATGATCCATAAATTCTTATTTGTTATGAACAAGAAGACTATGTTTTCAAGTTTAAAAACTTACACTGAGATTTGGTGAATAATTATATTTACCATGTTGATACATTTTCTGATTCTAGTCATAGTATATTATGTTTCTTAATTGAAAATGCTTAGTTAAAATTTAATCTTTAGCCTCTAAGTCGTTCATTTACACTTCTCTGGGTCTTTGTCAGCATTGCTTTGCTCTTGTGGACTTTTGGTAACTCTTGAGAACTGCATTTCAGGTAAAACTTAAATATGAAGGGTTGAAAAATATGTTCTATTTACAGTATTTGTTGCCCATAGAATTGTTTTTTTTTTCCTTTATTACATAGAACTTCACATTGTCTTTAGGGAACATTATAATTATTTAAAAGTTCCTTTTTTGGACTGGAAGCTGTGGATTCTTTAGGTATAACTTTTTTTCCCCTGTAATTTCTTACTTTTCATTTGTCTACACAGGAATTGCCTAGAGCAACTCTAGTTCCTCTTCTGCTGGACAGCCCTTCAGATATTTAGACAACTTTCATGCTTGCCAAAGTAGCTAAAAATAAATTCTCGTTTTTGCAACTGTATCTCATTTGATACACTTAAAAATCCTTCCCATCTGTCAATTCTCTTATTTTTCCAGCTCAGTCTACTATTTCACTATTAGGGTGCTTATCATTTCATCTGCAAACTGGGGGAATTCTCTGTATATCTTTAATTTATTAAAATGCTAAATGTAGCATTTTCAAAAGACTAGTGTTCTATTTATACTTCCTCATTTGGGGAAATATCTCAGTATCCATCCATAATTTTCTGTCTAAACTACTCCTTATCTATGGTAAATATTCTCAGTTTTGTAAGTCACTTAGGTTTTTCATAAAAACAGCTTTTTAAGTCACATTAAGACTTTTATAAAAGCCCACATGAATTATATTCACATCCTTGCTTTCTCCTCAGAGACTCTGGGTAGACTGCTGTGATTTCCTCTTTTAGGAACCATGTTGTCTTTTCTTTAGAAAGTTATTCATGTTGAAATGTCTTTTGATCTCATCCTCTATCAGGTATTTGCCAGTTTGGCCAATATAATGCTAGTGGCTGTCGAAAAGGGACTGGGCAAATGTTGTTGATAAGGGAAACAAACTTGGATTGTCTTCCTGAGGCTTTCGGGGCACTCTTCTGATATGACTGTGAGCCAGTAGGTTCTTTCCTGAAATTTTATGACTTTTAAAATACTTTTGAAATGCAGACAATACTTTGGGACTCCATGATTGGCTAACATCTGATATATTTGGAAGCATTCTGTTTAGTGATAAATTTAACTCATTATCAGTGATTTGTATGCTTTAAAGAGTAATTTAGAAATAGATTTTTCCTTCCTCAGTAAATGGGAAGCAAATGAAAGAGGTCTGCTGGCTCTCTTGCATGTATCACTGTTCATACCCTATTTATCCAGTGGTTCATCCAGCTTTTATTTGGCATCTGACTTTTTGTATTTTTATTTGTTTATTTTTTAAAGATTTATTTATTCATGCATATAAGATCTGGGGTGTAGGCCAGAAGTGTGGGGCAGTGAGGATTCACCAGAAACAGAGTGGAGAGCAGACCAGGCAGATGGACTGAAGTATACTGCTGAGGGGAGCAGCGGGCAAGACAGGAGAGGTCTGTTGCGCCATGTGGGTTAGCTCCCTGGCTGGGGATCAAACTCATACTTCAGTGGCTGTGGACAGCTTCATAGGCTGAGACTTAATCTTTTGCGCCACCAGGGAGGCCCACTTTGTGTATTTTTAAACCACCTCTTTGTGGCTTTGCATTTTCTTGCAAGGTTTTATTTTGTTTGCATAGGTCTTAGAGCTCCCAATCAGCTGCAGTTTATGGTCTTTTATTGCTAGTCCTCATTTTTGTTACCTTTTTTGAGAAATTTTCTTTCTTCTTACCCAATCCTCCACTTCCCTTTTCTACCCACACACTATTTGGCGGTTAAAAAATTTTGGTTTTTACCTGGCTTTTAAAAATCTCTTGTATTTAAACTGTTTTTTAAAAAGATTTATTTATTTATGCATATAAGAGCTGGGGTTTTAGGCCAGAGGTGTGGGGTGGTGAGAGGATTCAGAGACAGAGTGGGGAGCAGAACAGGCAAATCATCTGAAGTACACTGTTGAGGGGAGCAGTGGGCAGACAGTAGGGGCCTGCTGTGCCATATGGGAAGCTCCCTGGCCGGGTATTAAACTCGTGCTGCAGTGGCTGGGGATAGCTTCATAGGCTGAGACTTAACCCGTTGCGTCACCAGGGAGGCCCACTTGTACTTAACTATTTTAAAGCTTGTATTTTGTATTTACACATTTGCTTTTTAAAATATAATTTTATCTAACTAAATCTAGATTTTTTAAAAAAAATTGGAAAATTATACATTTCTTGCTTGTTCTGACTCTATAAGATGCTGGTCAAATCTGTTTTCTATTACTAGTAGGTCATGTATGTTGTTTTTTAATTATAATTTAAAACCAAGTTCTGTTACGTAAGTCTGGTTTAGTAGGTTCTACTTTTTTTCTTGAGAAAAATTTCACTGTTTAAAACAATTTTTTTATCAGTTTCCTTCCAAAGGATTTTTGTGTTTCTAATCATATAGGTTATTATTATTATTATAGTTTTCAAGTTTCTGAATCATTGAGCCTTAGGGTTGAAACGAAGCCTTGATTTAAGGTAGTCAAGCTCTGTCTTCTACATGAAGAGACGGAGAGCCCAAAGTCACATAGCTACTTAGTGGTAGAACTGGAGCTAGAGTTTCAGTTTAACATTAATTATTTCACCCTAATGATTACTGGGGATGAACTTGTGCCAGTCACATTTATGTTGGACCATATATAAACAAAAAAGAATTATTGATTTATGGGGGGAAAATAAAATGATCATTCTGTCTTGGAATTGAGTTTATTGAGCAGCATATTTTCTCCTAGAAGCACATTGTCTCCCTCTCAGATCCTGTATGGTGGATCGGGGTGTCTATGCCCAGGTAGTGCTGTGCATGACAAGGCCAGATTTTTTTCTCCTTGAATTAATAGACTTGCCAGCCATCTGTGATGCTAGTCTTCAGGCAGAGTATATTGTTGCTTTCATTTAAGCCTTTAAAATAATAATATATTCCAGTTCTCACTGAAGATAACCCTTCCAATAGAATTTTGTGTTCCTTAAACTCTTTTCTTACTTAAGGATGTCCTCCTGGCTTGTATATTTCCTGTACATAATGGACTGTATCAATATAACATGTTGGGTCATCTTCATTTCATTCTCACATGGAATAATTTAGAGTAACCCGAGTTTGATGGAAACCGAAGTTTTGCTTTCCTGTTGGCAGTGCGTTTACAAGTGTAGCACAAAGGCAAATTAGGACTCTGAGGTAATCTCTCAAGGGGAAATTAATGGCAGACTATGGCTTGCCCTCTAATATTTTTTCAAATGGCTCAACATTTGTTTTGCAAAGTGAAATTGTTTAGAATTAAACGTTATTTTGACTTCATCTTTTATTTTCCCGTTTTATTGAGATACATTTTACATCATAAAATTTACTCATTTAGAATGTGGAAAAATTGTTTTTTCAGAGTTGTGCATTCATCACCACAATCTAATTTTAGAATATTTTCAATACTCCAAGAAACCCTGTATTTATTAGCAGTCACTCTCTCTTCCCTTTTGTCCCCCAGACCCTGGCAACCACTATTGCCTTCTACTTTCTGTCTCCATGATTTGCTTTCCCTGGACACTGCATCCACATGGAGTCATACAGTACACGCTCTTTTGTGATGGAATGGCTTCTTTCACTTCACATGTTTTCAAGTTTCATCACGTATCAGTACTTCATTCCTTTTTATTGCTGAATAATATCCACTGTATGGATATGCCCCATTTGTTTATTCATTAATTAGTTCATGGACATTTGGATCGTTTCTAGCTTTTGACTTTTATGAATTATGCTGCTATAAACATTTTTGTACAAGTTTTTGTTTGAACACATTTTTACAATTTTCATATACTAGGAGTAGAACTGCCAGATTATATGTAACTGTAACTCTTTGAGGACCCACCAGACTGTTCAGGCAGCAGTGCTGTTATGTGTTTCCACCAGCAGTGTGTGAATGTTTCAACAAACATTCACAACAAGCCCTTACCAACATTTATAATTGTTCATTAGCTTGTTTATAGCCTTGCTGGTGGGTGTGAAGTGATATCTCATCATGGTTCTGAATTCATTTTCTGATGAGATCTTTTCATGTGCTTATTAACCATTTATATATCTTCCGGGAGAAATATGTATTCAAAATTTTTGTCCATTTTTAAATTGGATATTTTTTTATTGTGGAGTTTTTTTTATATATATTGGATACAAATCCCATGTCAGATATGACTTTCAAGTATTTTTCCCAATCTTATGGGTTATATTTTCACCTATATTATATTTTCACTTTTTCTATGGGATATCCTATTGCACCAAAATTTATAAGTTTGATGAAGTCCAATTTACTTACTTTTTGTCACTTGTGCTTTTTGTGCTATATCTAAAAACCATTGCCAAACTCAAGATAATTAAGATACAGCTGAGGAATTTTCTTCTTAGGAATTTCTTCTTGGAATTTTGTGGCTTTATTAGTTCCTATATTTAGGTCTGTGATAATTTTGAATTAATTTTTGTCTATTACTGTGAGATAAGGGTGTAACTTTATTCTACTGCATATATTCAGTTGTTCTCACACTGTTCCACAAAGTATTCTCCAACTTTTCCTCCTGAAATGTTTGGCACCCTTGTCAAAAATAAATTGTCTGTAAACATGAGGGTTTATTTCTGGACTCTCAATTACATTCCATTGATTTATATGTCTGTCCTTAAGCCAGTACCACACTGTCCTGATGTATAGCTTTGAGTTAGGGTTTTTTTTGTTTTTTTTTAAAAGATTTATTTATTTATGCATACAAGCTGGGGTACAGGTCAGAGGCATGGGGTGGCGAGAGGGTTCACCAGAGACAGAGTGGGGAGCAGAACAGGCAGATCAGAAATACACTGCTGAGGGGAGCAGCGGGCGAGGCAGGAGAGGTCTGCCACGTCATGTGGGAATCTCCCCGGCTGGGTATGGTACTCGTGTCGCTGCTGCGGACAGCTCCACAGCACCACAGCACAGCGCTTAACCACTGCGCCACCAGGGAGGCCCTGAATTAGGTTTTAAAATCAGGAAGTGCCGAGTCTTGCAACTTTGTTGTTTTTTTTCAAGTTTGTTTTGGGTATTCTGGGATTGCATTGAATCTGCCTGTCAATTTAGGGAGTGTTGGCCATTTTAATATTGTTACATCTTCTGATTCTTGGACATGCAAGCAAGGATACATGGGATGTCTTCCTCCTTAATTAGAGCTTCTTTAACTTCCTTTGACAATTTTTATAGTTTTCAGAGTATAAGTTTATACCTTTGTTAGATTTATTTCTAAGTATTTTATTCTTTTTGATACTATTGTAAATGTAATTTTTTTAGCCTTCATTTTCAGATTGTTCGTTGCTAGGTATCAAAGTACAAATGATATATTTGTATATTGATCTTGTATCCTCTAACATTGATGGACTTCTTTGTTAGCTCTAATAGTTTGTGTACTTCTTACGATTTTCTATGTAAAAGATTATGTCACCTACAGAAAAAGGTAGGCATATTCTTTCTTTGTAGCCTGAAATTTTTTTGTCTTTTTCTTGCCTAATTGCCCTGGCAGAAGCTCCAGTACAGTATTGAATAGAAGTGGTGAGGGTGGATCACTTTTTTTTTGTTCCTGATCTTTGTCTTTCTTAAGTCTGATGTTAGGTGTGGGTTTTTCATGGATACATTTTTGTCAAGTTGAGGAAGTTTCCTTCAGTTTCTGACTTGTTGTTTTTAATCATGTAGGGTTGTGGGATTTTATCATGTAAGGGCATCAAGATGATCACGTGGTTTTTACTCTGTATTAATATATTACATTAATTGATTTTTAGATGTTAAACCAGTGTTGAATTCCTAGAATTTAATCATACTTCTCAAAGGTATACAATCTTTTTTTATATGTTGCTGGATTTGTTAGTGCTTTGTTGACAGTTTTTAGTCTGTATCCATAAAGGTATTTGGTCTGTAAATGTCTTTGGTTTAGGTGTCAGGGTAATTACCACTTTATTAAGTAAATTGAGATATGTTCTTGACTTCATCTGAAATAATTTTTTGGCTTAATGTTGAATATTCACTGGCCAGTAGTAAATTTTAATTGCCTAACTACTGAATAGATTACTGTAACTAATGTTGAGAAATGATGTATTATTGAATTTGTGACATTTGGAAGAGACCTAGACATTCCCCCCCAGTAAATAGTTGAAAGTGAAAGGGGGAAACAATTAAATACAGTTGAATTAGGTCACATATTTTCTGTTTCTAGACCTGTTTCCTATCTTGAGACTTCAGGGTAGAAATTCCAAGTCTAGCACTGTAGGTCTTTGCTTCCTACTTGATTCCCTTAATTTTGTCTGTTACTTTTATTTAGAGGTGCTTGCTTTCTTACCTCATTCTGGTTTGCTGTAAATAATACCTAATTTTAACATCATCGAGATTGTTTAGTCAAGCTTCAGAATAGGGACCAGAAGAGAATAGAAGTAGAAGCATAAAACATTAAAAATTTGTTAATTGTTCTCTTACACTTTGAATTTTTAGCCTTTTAAAATATCAATGAATAGAAGGGATTTTTCCAGACTACCATATAGTTTATGATAGTGACTACTTTTTTCCAGTAGGCACTCAATAAATAGTAATAAATGAATCAGAATTAATGAGGGATCTTGAAGGGAATATCCAGTTTTGTTAAAAATCAAAGAAAATCATTCAAGATAAGAATTAAGTATTACTATTGTTATGTTATTAAAATTTAATGCCCTATCTTAAATATTACCAGCAAGATTTGATATTGCCGCCTCAAATACTCTGGGAAGTATGAATAGATTTTCTTTTCTTTACACAGAAGAAATTGTTTTCATTTAGCTATTTTATTTCTTACTGTTTTGCTAGTTGAAGATAGTTCATGTGGGACAGAGTCTGCTACATAAAATTGTATTTAAATTTGATTGTGAAAATTAATTTGGAATATGAAAATATTGAACATCCTTTTTTTTTAAAGATTTATTTATTTATGCATATAAGAGCTGGGGTATACGCCAGAGGTGTGGTGGGTGGTGAGAGGATTCACCAGAAGCAGAGCGTGGAGCAGAACAGGCGGATCTACTGATGTACACTGCTGAGGGGAGCAGCGGGCAAGGCAGGAGAGGTCTGCTGCACCATGTGGGAAGCTCCCTGGCTGGGAATTGAACTCGTGCCGCAGTGGCTGCCTATAGCTTCATAGTGCTGAGACTTGACCCCTTGTGCCACCAGGGAGGCCCTGAACATACTTTTTTTGTCAGTCTAATTTGGAAATGAAAAAAGACTGTTATTAAGAAAATTATAAATGATTTCTTAGTAAATGAGTGAGAGAGAAGATAGGGACTTCAGCAGTTCCTGAATTCGGTCATGTTCTCGGTAGCTTTTAGTCTGATTTATAATATGGTCTCAATGACGGTTTATACGCTAAAGGACTCTAGAGGTTCAGGGCTTTTGTGACATGCGTATTTATTCATAAGTGACCTAAAGCAGTGCTTCTCCAACTTTTCCTTTACAATATTCATATTCTATTCATTCAGAGTACATTGTCATAAAAAGGGTATTTTCTGACAACTCCTTTCTCTTGAAAAGATAAGAATTTTGCAGTTTGTTTATTTTACTTAAAGTGTATCTGATTTTACTATAATCTTGATTGAACTGACACTCCAGGGCCTCCCTAGTGGCACAGGGGTTAAAGTCTCAGCGCTATCAAGCTATCCCAGCCACTGCAGCTTGAGTTTGATCCCTGCCAGGGAGCTGACCACATGGTGCAGCAGACCTCTCCTGCCTTGCCCGTTGCTCCCCTCAGCCGTGTATTTCAGTAAATCTGCCTGTTTTGCTCCCCACTCTGTCTCTGGTGAATCCTCTCACCACACACTCCTCCCACTACCTCATCCCCTCACCCCCCAACCTCTGGCCTACACCCCAGATCTTTTATGCATAAATAAATAAAAATGAAAAAAACAAAACAAAACACCTGACACTCCAGCAACAAATCTACTTTAGCTACTCCGTAGTCCATAGTTATATAATCTAAAATGTATATGCGACCCCAGTTCAAGAATCCAGGAATTAGTGGATTAAAAAATCCTGTTTCTTTGCAAGAATAAATGATGTGCTTCTGCATCTGAGGGAACAGATATGCTATCTCCAAAATCACTAGGTGTGATGTGTTATCAGAGTAAATTTTTAGAAGTTGCATCATCTTAGCTGAATTTCATTACTAAGAAAAAGGTTTTTTAACTGTCCCTTGCATTTTGTACCTGTTGTTTCCTTTTCTCTTTGAATACTTTTCAGCCCTCTGACTCTTTACCAGGTCCTACACAAATTGGTTCTTTCTAGCTGTCTTGAAGTTACTCTGCATGGTTACATTTCATTTGGGAAAGAAGCCAGGCAGTTTCTTGGTAAATTTTGGGCAAATTATGATAGACAAGTTTACTAGATGATACGGTGTTTAGGTCCTTGGCAGATTGCTTCTTTAGACATTGTCTGATCTGCAAAATCTTAGCATATCCTTTTGTTGTTATATTTGGTCAATGAAATTTTTTGCTTAATTCTTACTACTTGAGAATTTTAAAATGTTCTATAACAAATTCAAAGTATTAGAATTAACTGAAATCCCACCAAAAAAGCCCACCCAATTTTTTTTTAATTCCTTGAGAAACTTTGTTAAAATTTCATTTAAAGTATGCACTTAAAGTCAATACTACTAATATTAGGAGTGTAACTACTTTGGAATCTAGAATACAAAGGAGAATACCATTAATATTAGATGTTAGATCGTAACATAACTCATGATTTGTTTCTTTAAGTGTTGTGTTCAGTTGAGTTTTAATGCTATCTTCTGAATTTTTCCCCAGATAAATTATTTATAGATCTAGGAGTGCTTTTAGGATTAATTTGTAACATTAGTTACTGTCATTACAAACAGATTATGAGGCTGTAAGATTAAGTTTTCTTCTCAGTGAGTTATTGAATCACTTCTGTGACGAGAAGGTAAGATAGTATCTTTATGTAAATTCTGAAGTCTGTGTCTCTAGTATGAGGAAGAAAATTATCTTGTTTTTAGGTGGGATTGACACTAAGGAATGCCATGCATTCTTATAATACTTTGCTACTTAGAAAAGTTTTTCAAATGCCTTAAGCTCTTTTACTTTACGGAAAGTTTGTTACTATGGGATTTAGTCCATAAGAACATATATTTTGACTCAGTTGTGACCTTCATTTAATGAAAAGATATCTTGATTTCTGAGCCTTATAGTCATTGTAACAAGTGGGAGCATTTTCTTGTACTTACATTTCTCCAAATCTGAAATAGCTTGGGTTTAGTATCTTTATCATGTTCACAGTTCTTAGAGGCCGGGTGGATAGCATGTCTCTGCGGGAAGGCAGGTGATGCAGTGGGAAAAGGGAGTGTAGAGGCTGGCACCCTCATCCTAGCATGTCCTTTCCACCTCTGGGGCCTGTGCAGTCCAACTTTTTTTTTGGCCTTAATTTTGCCAATAAGAAAATGTGGCATTTGAACTCCATATCTTTCCATATTTCTTCTACATTCAAAATTCGCTGATTTAAATTCTTTAACTTTGGTTCAGCCTTTTCTACCTTCTGTTTAATATTTAGCTGGTTAAATACTAATATTAGAACATGCATCAATTTCAGTTCAAAATGTTTCATGATATACTTTTAATATTGTCTTAAGTAAATTGACATGTTCATTTCTGTGATACATAGATCAGGGTTTTGACCTTAATAGGCACTCACTAAATTTTTGTTAGGTGTTTTTTAATATAACTTTGGATTTATGGCATCTTTTCAGAATTAGAATATGTTTTAGGGAGCACAAAGGATTTTTACCTATAGCTGTATCTGGATTTATGAATGAAAGCATGATTGGAGTCTGTAGATAGGGATTTGAGATTTGACATTAGGGAAGAGGTGTTTGACCTTTACTTATCTTGTATTTTAATCTTTCATTTATTGAACCTTTTGGAAAACTGCTTAATTAAGAGCAATAATAGCTAACCTCAAGAGGTAGGCATATTATCTCCCTTTACAGAACAGAAACTGAGACACAGGTTACATACTTTGCCCAAAGTAACACAGCTGGTTAGTGATGGGGGCAGGATAAAATCTAGGGCTGCCCCTGGATCCCATGGTGTTAATTACTGCATGGTTGCTTTTTTCTTTGTCTAGCAAATTCTTATGAAAGACCTACTTTTGCAGGCTCTGAACTAGGTCCCTGGGATGCAATGAAATAAAAACTGGATCCCTCTCCTTTTGAAACTCAATGGTTTAGGCTTTAGGATTTTGTCCTGAGTTAATAATTTAAGTGTAAAACAAAGATTATCCTTTGTTCTTTTGAGATTTGTTTGAATATATGAGCCATGGAATTTGTGATAGAATATTTTGCTTTGGGATTTCTGTTACATATTGTTAGAAGAGAGATGGTGGGGAAGTTAGAAAATGCTGTTTTGGGATGTTTACTGTATAGGTAAGAGTAATAACTTTGAAACTGGGATAAACATGGTGCCTACATTTAAGGGTTTCCAGGCTGGCTTCAGGAGGTAAGAATGGTATGTGAACATGATCTCAGAGGAAGTACAGAGAGTCCTTAACTCAGAGCAGGGCAATGTAGTGCCAATCACCTACCTTGTTGTTGGAATAAGTAATTGAATGGTGTGGTGGAATATGTCTTGAAAGAAAAGTAAGTTGGTGAGTTGAGGGAGAAGAATGAACAAGGACAGATATTGAGAATTTTTTTTTTCTAGGCAGAAAGAAAACACGTAGACATGGATGGGTACAGAATCGTGTATAGGAGGGAAGGGCTTTTTTAAGGAATGATGTTATATAAAATAGAACAATATAAATAATCATAAATATAATAAGTACTCTAAAATGTGAGAAATTAATCACTATTTTTTTCAACTTTAGGTATAGGAAATCTAATTCAAGTTGGCTTAAACAATAACGAGCTACATGTTAAATTTTCTCATGTAGCTAGAAATCCGTAAGTCTTGTAAATGTCAGGATTATTTGATATAATGACTTATTGCTGTCACCAAGGACCAAGGTTCTACCCTCTTTGATGGTGGTGATATCTTTAGACTTACTGTAAGGTGACTGTAGCAGTTTGAGGTGTCATGTTTAGCAATATCTGAGGAAGAAGGGACTATTTCTTCCTCATTTCATCTTCAGGATTGAAGCTTTTCTCAGTTTTCTCATGGAGGCCTTCCTGTAGGATTGCATTCATGTCTCATTGTGCAGTAACGGTTTCCATGCCCCTTCCTCACCAGTCAATTGCAGAAAGAATGGCTTTAAATAATGCTTTGGAATGGAGTATTGGATATTGGAGAGCCAACTACAGCTATTCCAAAAGTGACTCGAAAAGTGAAGGTGTGTGTGTATGTGTGTGTGTGTGTGTGTGTGTAATCAGCCTTGACATTCACTGTTCCCTGAGGGAAATTTTAAGTGGCTCACCTTTGAATGTCTTATCTGTAAAAATTGTGCCAAGACAAAAAAAGACATTGAGATAATCTAAAACAAGTTGACTGATTTAAGTGCCGAAAACACTGCGAATTCCTGACTCTTGAACTACTAGTGAGAAAAAGGGAAAGTTGGAATTTATTTTCCCTCAAAATCCATGTTTTTAAAATGAGCATTTCTACATTTCTTTTAATGCAATAAAAAATGTATTTCATAATTTTGGCTACTTGGGGCCCTAATTAGAGCTGGCCGTTGAGTTTTAAGAGTTGAAGCAGTAATAAGATTAATTATTTTGTGGTGGGTGTCTTTGAACATATTTAAGTATACACTGCAGAGGGCTTTGCCTTATTTGGTGTTTTCATTCTCTTCATTTAGATTTCAGTATCCTCAGACTAGGGCTCTAGGTCGCCATCTATTGGTCATGAACTGTGCTGTATTTTGTGGAATTACTGTTTATACGGAGATACGTGTGTGCTTTTTAAAATCAACTGAATTTTCTTCTCCAGGATTATAAATTAGAAAGGGAAGACCTGGCTCTCTTTTGAATGTGTATACATAAATACATACATATAGTAGTTTATTCTTTGTAATTTGAGCCTATGATTTCCTTAGCTCCCTGCTTTTGATATTTGAGAACCGTGACTATGAAAGTGTGATTTTAAGAGTACAAATGGAAACTCACAGAAATATAGGTACAGATGCTGTAGGAGGTGATGAGTTGTTATAGCTTCGTGGGAGGACTAAAAACTGTGAGGTTGTGTTTTTGACTAGCAGAGTGACTTCTACTACCGGATATTGGTTCTGGTAAGCCACAAAACAGTAGTTCTCATCTTTTTCGTTAGTAGAGCACACCCTTCTCATTTATTGAATTTGATTTAAACAATCATTGTAAGTTTCCCCCTACAGCCATATAAAGTAATATTTTGATGCATCCCAGAGTTCCTTTTTTAAAATTCTGAAGCACTGAATCCATCTTTTGACAACTTTTCCTTTAGCTTTAAAGGATGCTGGGACTATAATTTGTGTAAGTGTGACATTTTGCTGAATTTTCTTAATCTGAGAAAGTTTCCATTATTTTAACGCCCCGTTTTGTGAAAGGTAAAAAATACTGTACTGACAAACTGGTCATGAGAAATGATAAAGTGCCACTACTTTAAATCAACTCCGGTAGGAAAGAGGGAGGTTTGCTTTCTGGTTGTGGGATTTGGTTTTCTCCGTGGCGTTCTTTGTTAAACTTTTAGCTTAGCAGTGAACTTCCTTTTGGTGGCGACAGGAAGCATAAATACTCGTTGTGTAATGCCATTTGGCTGTTTTGGCGGATCTGCCAAACCATGACACCGAAAACAAGAAGCGTGCTTCTTTTCGAAAACTACAGTTCCCAGCGGGCCAGGCGCTGGTGGGCCATCACTTCCCCTTTCGCTCCGGGCTGCCCCTTCCCGGGCGGGCTCCGCGCGGGCCGTGGGCCGCGCCTGCGCAGTGGCGGCGAGCGCCTCCCCCTCCCCGCCCCGCGGCTGCGGAGCGCGGCGCCGGGGCTAGTGCCCAGGCGTGCTGCAGTGTGCGGATGCAGGCTGCTAGGACAAAGGGCGCCAGACAGCGCTTCACTGGCCAGGGGGTTCCTGCCCGATGGGGCGCACATCTAGCTCTGGAGTAGGCTGGCCCGGACGGCACTAGCCTGTTTACTACACAGTGCAAACAGTTCCTCGTTCACGTCCTCTCGCTCCGCCGCGCCGGCCCGCCTTGCCCCTCATAGCCGCGCGCGGCCCCGCCAGCCCCGCGCGGAGGAAATGTGACGGCGTCCGCGCCTCAGGTCAGCCTCACCTCGGCCGGAGTTAGGGCCCGCGCCCGCCGTGCGCAGTGCCGCGGGCCGTCGCCGCATGTCTGGGAGCAGCCGGGGCCCGGCGCCGCGGCCTCCGAGGTGGAGGTGGAGAAACAGCGGCCGCTGCGAGGAGCCATGACTGAGGCGGCGGCGGCCGCGCCTCCTGGCGGCTCGCGGGGGCGGCGCGGCGGGCGCCCCCTGGCGGCGCGCCGGGGCGGAGCGGCCCTTCGCCGCCGCAGCCGCAGCCGGCGGAGGCGCTGCTGTCCCTCCTCCCCGTGTCCCCGGCGCTCGCCCGCTCGCTCGCTCGCTCCATTCTCCCTCCGCTTCAGATTAAAGGGGGGGAGGGAAAAGGAGCTCGGCCGCCATTTTCCCAGTGCCGCCGCCACCGCCGCCACCGCTCGCCGAGCCGGCGGGAGAACCGAGCGCCGTAGCGAAGCCGACTCGTCTCGCCGCGGCGGCGCGGGGGGCGGCCGGAGTGCGCTCCCCGGCCGGGAAGAGGCGTCCGGGGGTGGCGGCCGGGTGCGGGCGCGGGCTGCAGACGGCGGCGCTTGTTTGTGCGGGGCGGGGGGGGCGGCTTCTCCCTCTGCCCCCGCCCGCCCGTCCTCCGGGCCGGGCTGCGGTCCCCGGCCGTGCCCAGGCCCCGCCGGAGCCGATAGAGGCCGGAGAAAGGGCCCGAAAGAGAAGAAAAAGCGGCCGCTCCCCGCCGCCGCCGCCTTCCCCTCCCCCTCCGCCTCGCCCCCCCGCCCGGAAAGTCAGGGCGGCTCCGGGCGCCGGGGGGGAGGAGAGCGGCGGGCCCGGCCGGAGCCGCCGCCGCGCGCCCCCGCCGTCCCCGCCGCCGCCGCCGGCCCTCGGCGCCCAGGCCGGGGGCTGTTTGCAAACTGCGCCCATTTTGTGGGGCCGAATCCGCCCGGGCTACGCTCCTCCATCACGTGGTAGGTGCTGCTGCTGCTGCTGCTCTTTCCTCTTCCTCCTCCCGCTGCCCTTTCTCCTTCTCCTCGCTCTCCCTGTGGCTCCCATTTCTCCCTCTCTTTGTTAGTTGTAACTGGAAAGGCAGGGCAGGGCAGGAAAAATCCCCGGAACTTTAAATGGCCTCTCCGGGCTTCCCCGCTGCGGGCCCGGGGCTGGGAGTCGCCCCAAGGGCGGGGGTGTGCGGGGGCCCTTCCCCGCCAGCTGCCGCCCCGTTCGCCAGCCTTTCCTTTGGCGTTCTATTTAAAAATGTGGCCTTAAGAACACGATTTATTCCTGTAAAAAAAAAAAAGCCCAAACAAACTCTGTTTCTCTCCCTGAACTTCTCTGTGAAAGGCCTTTCTCTGCTCGGAACACGTCTTGCGCGTTGCACGGTGTGGATCCCAACTCTGATTGTTCGGTGAGATGGGTGTTTGTTTCATTTATTTATTATTTCTGTTGCTTGTAAATTGAGGTCACTTACGTTTTCAGATCTAGTCTTCTTCAGGTGGACGTCTTTTTTTTTAATTTTTTTTTTTTGAACTAAAGAGGAAGAAGCATTTATTTGCTTTTAAGTGAGTTTGGGGGCCTGTTTTCCGGCTGACGGTCTTTCGATTTTCAGCTAATAGTTTGATTGTTTTACGGACGATAAACAACGCTGCGCTCATGTTTTAGTTAAAAATCCTTTAGTTTTCTATTGTCGAGATTACTATTATTTTTTTTTTCTTAGGAAACACGTTACTTAACTATTGCTTATTGATTGCCTTAGGGTAGAAGGGTGACATGATGGCGCCACTTTAAATTGCTCTCTTTCCTCCACCTCCGTTTTTTCCCCCGTTTATTCTGGAGGTCACTGGGGCATTTTTCGTGACCTATTAATAAAATTGTACTTGAGAATGTTAACAGTGCAACTCGTAGGGTTAGAGTTTGGCACCTTCAGGGTCGATGGACCCGAATCCCAAGGTCCCCAAAGTTCGGAGAAATCTCCCTAGTCCTCCTGCCTGGCTTCCCTCCCCTCCATTCACAATCCTGGTGTTGCCATCTCCTTTGTCACGTGGCTAGCAATCATTGTGTTTTTTTGTTTGTTTTGGGGTGTGTGTTTATATTTTAAATTGTAGGCCAGAGGAAATTCCCCCTCCCCATTGGAGATACCAAAACGTTTTAGTCTTGGAGTCGGAGAACATTCATAATAAACGATAAAATTACATAATCTTAGCCTTGCATAATCATGATATAGATTGTTACTGAACTTCGGCGCAAACGCACTTTCAAGTATGGAAAGTAGTACATTGGAATATGTTTTCCGTTTCACATAATTGTCTGTACTTTCTGTTTTACCTGCTTTTTGGGGTCATTTAAAGTACAACTATTTACAAAGACTTAAGTGGGTGTGTTCCCCCCCTTCCCCCAATAGAGTGTACTTAGTTCCTTTTCTAACATACTGTCTGTCCAATTTGTCGGCACTGTCAGTTAAAACTATTTTTCGAGTAATAACTTTTCTACCTAAAGGATTTCATTAGTGTTTCTGTTGTGGCTTTGATCCACATAATTTTTGCTTTTAACCTTGTAGCTTTAGGATAATGTTGCTCTGGTATCTTCATATAAATTTTGCTCATAATGGGTAAACTCCTGTTTTATAAAACAAGTACTGTTTTTCTGTTGTTGCTACATAGGCTGCTTGCTACTTTTCCAATTAGAAAAAAAATCTGTTCTGAGTTAAATATTTTTTTTAAGTAATATGAAATGTAGTAATGCTTAAGTGTACACTAATTTGTTTCCTCTTACCATGTATATTTTCAGTGGTTTGGGCCATTTTCTTTGCTAACAGTTACATCATGTCATGTGATATGTGCAGTGTGATGTGTAGTTCTAAAAATAAGGAAAGGTAAAAATGCTCATCACTTGGGAATTTAAGAACTGTATTATAAATGTGAGATAACTACCATCAGTTGTGGAATTCTGGTTTGGATTTCCACTAGGTTTATCCAAAGTACGTAATTCCTTTGACCTTTAACATATTTGATGTATTCGTTCATGCTCGCATGATTCAAGGTGGTTAACTTTTTATTTCTCAAGTCTGTACTACTTGGCGGAGGAAACATTAGAAGTCCCAGAGACTTTCAGCGTCTGTATTATGGTGAAGATGGCAGTCTGCCTCTTTTAGTATGAACAAAATAAGTATCTGAGTTAGTAAACAGTTAAGAGTGATGAATTGAGTATTGATAGAGACTTGAGGTAGGGTGGGATTTTTGGTCCTTCCACCTCTATGAATCTATTGAAGTATTTAGTAGTGTTCCTGCTGCTTTCCTGAAGGACTTTTCCGAACATTAGTATGTGACTTTTGTGCTTTACCAAAGTGAAATGTTAAATTTTGCCTGATTTTTCTTCCTGCCTACACTTGTTCCTATGGTTAAACCTGCAGAGCACTGTTTGATTGTGAGGTGACTTGTCATTTTGTTCAGGAAAATTCTGGAAGCTAGAAAATGAGTAAGCCTTAGTTCACTTGTGAACTTTTATCAAGGTGAGAAGAAAGGAAATAACTTTACTCCATTTTTTTTCTTCTTCTGACACTGCCAATACTCATTCATCAATAATGTTACACTGTAACCAGTGTCTCAGCGTCCTCTGAATTTTATTGGGTTGACCACAGATTTTAATTGTATACAGATTTTAATTGTACACAGATTTTAAGTGAATAACAAGTTTAGGTTTGTTGTGTTTGATATAACCTGAGTCATGTGATCTGTAAACCCCAGACCATTATGGTTGGTGATGCTGTTTTGAGAAGGTATTTTACTATTGATTGGTTTTAGTTAGGAACTTTTGTGAGCAGAACTTGTTATACTAAAAAAAGCAAATTTTAAATGTTATAAAAACAAGTTAATCTATACTGGATTTTCTAAACAATAGTCATTGAAAATCTTGCATTTTAAAGAGTAATGCTTACTTTTATATTTGGCTTCCCTGGGGGGAGGGGGGGGTTGGTGTAGTCTTCATTCCTGAAAAGAGATTTTTTTTTTAAGTTAAATTTTTTTTTCCCACCCAAAGGATCTCTCCGCTTACTTGAGGTCGGTAGGGGGAGCGGTGCAGACTGAGTGTGCGGCCTTTGCTCGCTCGCCCCAGAGCAGGTCTCATCGTGGCGTGGTCTCTTTGGCTTTAAATCGCCTTTTCCTTGCCCTTTTTCTCTGTTTTAAGTAAGTTTTTCCCATGATGGGCTAGATTATTTTAGGTCTCAGGAAATATTTTACATTAGAACTCTTGCATGGTCACTTTTTGAAGGAACATAGAGCAGGTGTCACAAATAAAATGGCCCCAAACACCTGGCCTGTCTACTGTAGTAAGAGCAGAGTACTTGGACCTTGCCCTTTGCCTAAAATAGGACTTTTAACTCTTTCTTGTAAATCTCTGTTAAGATTGGTTTTTGAATATTCATGTTGCTTTGAAAGTATACCTTTAAATTATGGTTTTTCTTACAATAAATTGTAAATTAGCCTCTGGGCATACTAAAAGTGATGCAAAAATATTCCTGCCAGAGTGTAAAAATTCTAAACACAAAATCAGACACTTTCTTCAGTACTTGTACTTCTCATCCTTTGAAACATGAGCTTGAAACTCAGTAAATTAAAATAATGATTAGAAAAGACAAATATCTTACTGTACTAGAGGTCACCAACATTTGAAGGCCACAAGAAGAGGTAGGAGGTCTTTGGGTTTCACTGCAGATTGAGGGGAGAATTGTAGGTCATAGGAAGCCAGTCTTTTAAGGTTGGAAGGGTTACTGTTGTTTACAATTTTTCTGTTATTTGTTCTTATGTGATGGTATGTACCTGTCTTTTAAAATATAGGGTAAAATATGTATGAATGTGTATGAGAAAATAAGTCAGTAGGTTTGGATTACCAAAAAAGACTGAAATAAAATTTTTTTGTTTATGTCTTAAGGTTTTTCATGTTTTTGATAGGATAAAAGTAAAGTTAAAACTCGGTGTTATGAGGGAACCAACTTCATAGTAGAAGCATACAACTCGTTTGTGAATATGAAACAATCTGAAAGAAAACGTTAATGGTTGTTTATGAAGATTTTAATAAACCTGTATGCCAAGAAGCCTTTTATGGTGGAAACCTATTAAAATTCTTGTTTCTCCATTGGGTAGATACCATAAACTTTATCATCTGCCAGGCCTTGCTTTTCTGAGGTTTTAGACCAGCTCCATATAATTTTAACATTTTGAGGGCCCTAGTCTACCGGGGAATTATTTAGCTGTATACTTCATTGTTGTTGACTGCAAACTTGTCCTTTTTTTTCCCTTTAGTTCTGAGTTATTTTAGAATTACTGTTTCTCCCCAAGCTTTTGAGAGTCAGAAAATGTAAGGTGGAGGTAAGTTCAGTGCAGTTTTTATCTAAATGTTATCAAAAACTCTGGTTCTTGTTACTTGAACCAGAACTCTCAAATGAGCTCTCATTCTGAATTTTAAGTACAGCAGATTCTGCCCTTGTTTGGAAAAAGTTGCTTGAGTGGCATCAAACTTAGTGGAGTTCTTTACCTTTTAATTTCTTTTTTAAAAGGGAGCAGTAAGCCAAACCTGGTTAAATTCAGTTGGAGGGGATTGTGTAGGGGAATTAAAAAAAAAAAATGTACCTTAAACCAATTTGCTAAAAAGCTGGTAAAAGCTTTCTCTTGCTGTTGCTGTTTTGCCTTTGTGACTGCAGATTAGCACCGCCACCGTGGGATAGAGGCAAAAATCAGATTCGTTTTGTTTCTTTAGTTGCTGTTATAGAGGCTTCAAGAAATACTAGTTTGATAAGTTGAACTGTCAGGAAAGTTTCATTAACTGTCTGTATATTGCCATGGAGAGCTGAAGGTATTTGAAGACCTTAAGCATATATCAAAAAAAATGGGACTGCTTTTTTTCAGTTATTGATTTACCGCTTGCTTACCTTTTACTTTTTTCTTTGTCCTCCCCAAGGGAATGAAAGGAAGGCATTAGTACTAACTTTTAACATTTCCCTAGCATTGGAAAAGTTAAGTTTTTTGTCATTAATTCAGTAGAGGAATAAGGTAGATTTTAGTGAGATCCCTGGAATTTAACCAAGGTGTTCCTGCTTCATACTACTAGATATCCTATCTGCTTTTAGAATTGCTTGGACCCTTCAAGAAATTTCCAATTAGGATTGTCCTGATATATTTGTGTTGATACAGTTTCTTAGAAAAAGATAAGATAAAAATACATTTTTCTTTTGTTTTCTTTGCCTTTTGTGGGCTAAAGTGGTAAGAAATTTGAATTCAGTGATAGTGTAGAAATAGGATAAAATACCGTCTACAGCCATACCACCCTGAACGCGCCTGATCTCGTCTGATCTCGGAAGCTAAGCAGGGTCTGGCCTGGTTAGTACTTGGATGGGAGAAACTGGAGAAATGCCACTAAATATTTGATATGTAATCATCCTTTAGAATAACTTTATGTATTTTTAAACACAAATGGGGTTGTTTTTGTTATGTGGCTTCCCTCCCCCACCTAGTTATTATATATCATGTTTTTCACTTCAACATGTACATACAGTTCTTTTTTTTTAAGCTGCATAATATTCTAGCATGTCTAAGTTAGGGGTTTCGTTTTCCTTTTTTGGGGGGGGTCTTACAGGTCTTCAATGTAAGAGCTGTGCATTTGTGAGAATATTTCTGTTGGATAGGTTCCTAGAAGTGCAGTTACTGGGTATAAGTTTGGGTGATTGCATTTAAAGTTGTTTTTTTTTTTTAAGATTTATTTATGCATGCAGGAGCTGGGGTTTAGGCTAGAGGTGTGGAGGTGGTGAGAGGATTCATCAGAGATGGAGTGGGGAGCTGGACAGGTGGATTGGCTGAAATAACACTGCGGAGGGGGAGCAGCAGGCGAGGCAGGAGAGGTCTGCTGCGCCATGTGGGGAGCTCCTTCGCCAGGGATAGAACTCTTGCTGCAGAGGCTGCTGATATCTTCATAGTGCTGAGACTTAACCCCTTGCGCCACCAGGGAGGCCCCTGCATTTAAAGTTTTGTTAGCTCTTGCCTTCAGAAGACTTATGTAACCAAATTTAGTAGTTTAAAAACTACACTTAAAAAATGCTGTCCTTGAGGCCAGGTGCTTGGAAATGTAAATACCTGGAACTTGAGGTAGATGAACTCTGTCGTGGACCCAGCTGAAGTCTCCTTGTCAGGTTGTTGTCACTTTGAGTAGCCATTTCCATTAGCGCCCTGCTTGATCTCCATCCGATGCATTCGACTCCGAAGGCTCATGTTAACTAACATGGGCCAAGCACATAGAAGGCAGACGTGGAAGGAATAGAGACAAAAAAAGCCATCATCCCTCTTTTACGAAGTATATAGTTCAGGAAAGCAAGGGACAGATAAAACTGGAAGTTTATATTACAGCATGAGCTGTTGTGCTGTTGTGTCATGGGAGTAAGGATAAGGCCCTAGACCTTAACCTGAAATCAGTGGAGACTAGTCGAAAAAGCATGTGGTCTTGGTGATGAGCCTTTAAAAGAAAGAGGAGCATAAATGGTGCAAGGGCATGGAAGAGCCTGGAACTGTAAATAAGATCCAGTGTCTGGAGTGTGGACAGATTAGAAATGAGACTGCATTTAAAAGGGCAGATAAAAAGATTGAAAGACTGACAAAAGGGCAGTGGCATATACAAGCTGTATGGAAAGTTGGATTCATTACCCTAGAGACACAGGATTTTAAGCAAGAGCACAGCATGGTCAGATGCATGCTCCCTCCTCTTCTCTTTCTTCCTTTCTGTTCATTTTGGTTGTGGAATCTAGATTGAAGGCTTGCAGAGATAGGAAGAAAGAACAGTTGGAAGATTATTACTGCCTGAATTACCGTGGTATATAATGCGATACTGAACTGAGGGTGGAAGGGGAGTGCCTATCATTCTACCTAGTGAGTGACGCCCCACCCCCAACCTGCAAAACTCAGGCAAGAATGTCGTCTCTTTCTGGAAGTCTTCCTTGATCCCTTCAAGCCAAAACTCAGTTTCTTATCAACCAGGCTTAACCTTTCCACCTAGTTCTATCTTCTTATCTTTGGCATTAATGGAACTGCCATAATATTTGGTGTCTTCAACGTTAGACCACAAACTCCTGTATGTTACTCATGTCTTGCATCAGGTCATGTTTAAGTGAGTGCTCTATGATAGTAAATCAGTATTCATGATTAGGATTAAGATTTGCTCACCTGAGAATGTAGAAGGGCAGGAATTGGTTTTGTATTTGGTGTTGAGGGGTAGGGAATGGGTTTTGGATATGGGGTGCTTGAAGTAGCTGTGTGGGCTATATTGGACCCTACTCTTTTTTACTGTTCAACCTAGATGTTTAAGGGTTGCAAGCTTTTTCCTGACTGCCCCCATTTCTTAGCCTGTGTGAGGGTCCCCTTAGGTCCCCAGGGATTCCCTGATTATACAGTGGTGTCTGTCTTTTTCCTTGTCATCCTTGTAGGTGCTTGGTGCCTTTTTTGAATCCTCTTGGCATTTTAATAATACCCAGGCAGCTGGTATCCCTCACTGACTTTTCCTCTGAAGACTGTAAAATTTGAAATCTAGTGTCTAGCATTTAAGGTCCTTTCAATTAAGGGTAGTCTTAAACTGCCCAGTGTAGTTCAAAGTATTGACTTCAGAGTTAGATATTTGAATTGAAAATCCTACCCCTGTAGCTTTTAGTAGTTCTGTAATCTTGGGTATATTAACTTCTGGGCATCAGCTTTCCTCATCTGTAAAATGAAAATAACAATACTTGCCTTAGTGTTACTGTGAATATTGAATGAGAGCATATGTGTAAAACAGCACAGTGATTTGACATACAGTTAATGTTAGTGAGGGACAGTCATAATAATGACCAGTCCTCTAATCTGAGTTATGATTCCCTTAGTAATTATAAAAATTTTTTCAGTTAAGAAGCTTTGTGGGCATAGGAAAGTGGTAGGGACTGGGGTGATGAGGTCCACCTTATTTTTGTGTTTTATAATCACAATTTTATTTTCCATTCCCTAAAGTATATTTCATAACAAATCTATTTGTCTACATGTAAAAGAAACACCTTTCCATTATGTCCCACAATGTATCTTTCAGGGCTTTATTATAGATCAGTACATAGTTGCTTTCTTTTGAGTGTGCTTCTACAACACTTGGTTTATCCAAGTTATGTGGATCATCTTCTAAATCTTTCTTCAATGTTTTCATTGTGTCAATTTCTTATTTAGAATTTCCTCATCTTTCATTGTTTAGCAAAATCTTACTTAGACTTGGAGGCCCATTTCACCCAGTCTTTTTTGACTACTCCAGCCCAGTCAGCAAGTGCTTATAGTGCTTACTATGAACCAAGCTCTTGATAAACCTAGTGAGCAAAAGAACGATGCTAAGGAATTTTGCCTGACTTGGAAATAGAAATAATTTGACAATTAGGGAGTATTCGGATCATTTGAATTGAGTGATGGTGACTTTAAGTACATTGTACAGTTTGAGAAGGAAGAAAATGTTGTGAATGATCTGGAAAAGTTTTTGTTGAGTTACTGTGTATTGAAGAATTAAGTTTGGGGCATAAAGGCTATTATGTTAGAATGGCCTTGCAGGTAGAAGCAGCCTCTACTTGCAAAGATTGTAGAGTTAGGAATCTGAGGGGAGGTATAGGTCCATGCCCCCTGATGTGCTTGCTTTAATATTTTGTTTCATCTTGGAGAATTTGGACTCATGAAAAAAGCAAGAGAAGCTATTTTAGAGTGGGGAAGTAAGAGGTAAAAAGGTATGCAGTGTACTGAGGATTGAGACATCCCGCTGGTCATGTTAGGAAGGATATACCAAACCTGATTATTTCACTTAGGAGAAAGAAATGGAAGGATTTCATCCTAACAGTGGAGTTATGAAGGGAAAGAGAGTGTTCTCTCTTGACATTGTCTGTCCGTTTTTCTTCTTTGGCTCTTCTGCGGACTTCAATGCCTTCCCTTCTCTGGATTTAAGCTTAGAGGAAACTGACCATCCTGCTGTGATGACCACCTTGGTTCTTGTTGCCTCCTGCCTCGATGAGCGTTGGTTTCTTCATTGGCCTTTGCTTTTTTACTTTAAGTCCATCCTACCTAACTGGTCTCTCTAAAGTACAGATGTGTCACTCCCCATTTAAAAGCCAATAAGGTGGGAAAAGATGTGATATCCCCTCCCTCCCTCCCTCCCTCCCCCCCCTCTCTCTCACACACACACACACACACACACACACACACACACAGTGGAAAAATGGCCTGTAAGGCTGGCTGTTCAAGATTGTCCATTAATGAGCTGACTTCACAAACTACCTTTCCACTGTTTTCTATACTTCCATTATTAAAATAGCTTTGTATTTCAAGCAAATTGATGAATTTTTCAACCAGGATGTTCTCTGTTTTCCCAGTCTTGCCTTTTCCCGTTTCATTTCCTCTTACATGAATACCACTTTGCCATTCTTTTATCCTGTCTTTGCCCATAATGAAATTTTCAAGTTTCAGCTCAGTTTTCAATAATGTCATGGGCACTTTCCTAACCGCCCTTCTTCCTATTAATTTCTTTTTGTAGAGTAATAAGGTAATGGTGGGGAAGAGGCTCATAGAAGCCACATTATGGGCAAACTTTTCTTCCCTGTCTGATTTTTGCTTCTGTTTATAGTGAAAATGTGGTTCTTGACTCGCCAAATGTCCATATTCTTCCTCTTGCGTTTCTGCAGCTTATCAGTATTTTGCAAGGTGGATACCAGATTGTTTTTGTGTGCATGGCATACTTAAGGCAAGGTTTTCATTTGTAGCTTTGGAGTTCTGATTGCAGTATTTGAGGCAGCTAGATATGTTTTGCTTTCTGGAAAGAATCTCTCACCTCTCACACTCAATAGTGGTTCTCAATTGGAAGGTGTGATTTTTGCCCCCTAGGGGACATTTGACACATTTGGAGGCAGTTTTGGTTGCCATAATTTGTGGTAGAATGCTACTGGCATCTAGTGGGCGGAGGCCAGGGATGCTGCTGTAAACATCCTGCCATGCACAATGGTAGATACCCTTCCCTTTTAAGCACCCATCACGAGTCTCCAAACAAAACATTATTCAGTTCAAGATGTCAGTAGTTCTGAGGTTGAGAAAAATTGCCTTGGTGTTACATTTTTTTTCTTCCCACCTGCTACTTGTGTAGGTGTAAGTTTGTAAGCCTATTTTATAATTTAGAATAATGAAATCTAAACACAGGAAGAGGAAGATACCCTAGAATTTACCTGTTTGAACTTTATTCCAACTTGTATCCCTCAATGTGCTATTCTGCATGATGTTACTGGGTATAAGGGGTGGGAAGTTTCTTAAATAAATTTGATAAGGCAAACAGTTCAGTATTCAGTGTGATGAAATGAATTGAAATGTGAATTTCCCAGTCCCCAAAATGTTTTCCTTGTAATTGGGAGAGAATCCATTAATTACCTGGCCCAACCTTTTATAGTCTTTTAAAGGGCCTTGCTTAGGTGGCCCTTTTCTTTTGTCTCTGCACGTTCATTGAAAAATCTTTTTTTCACCTAAAATCTTAATTTTTGTGAGTGACAGCAGGTACATTAGCTCCATCTGTATTTGTCAGATTGGAATTTATTAGGTGAACTAAAAATGTTCTAGATTTCTTTATTCTGTTGTAATAATGTTGTTATCGGTCCCACCAGTGAATTGAAAATTAGAATCCCACCCTGAAATTTGCCCAGTTTGTGATGCGGATTAAGTTACCGCTTTTAATGCTTTATATTTTTTAAAGAAAGGTGATTTATCATAAGCCCTTGTGATGTTTTTGTAAAACTGCTTAAGTTTAACAGTCTTTAAATTGTCGAAGCATGAAGGTTTTGGGATTTAGGTGGGATGGGAATCATTGTTTTAATCAACCTTTTGCTCAGTATGTTAAATTTTAAGGAGGTTAACTGTGACATTTCGCGTTACTCAGATTTCTTGGCTCTTCAGATTTGCAATATTTGCTTCCTTCTATTTTATTATACAAGCAATACATGTTTACTGTGGTGACATTACATAAGCCAGAAAACAAAAGAATCTTACCACCTATCTTTTAAAACAAAAATGAGTGTATGTTTTGTTTTGTTAATACTTTTTTCTTTTTAGTGTATTAGTGAAGCAAGCACTTTTTCTTGTAGTTACAATTCTACATCTTTTTGACGTTACATAGTATTCTATTAAATGAAAATACCATAATTTAACTGATTTATTGGACATTTGATTTGCTTTCTATTACAAGCAATTAATGAAATGATAAAAACAAATCTGGACACGGTCAAATTTTTTTAAGAATAAGTCTTAAGCCTTTCATGGTAGTTTATGGCAATTAGAGCTAATATTGAGTGGTAATGAGACTTGCAGTGTCCATTGATTTTGGTGTGTGCTTTTTTTTGTCTACATGAGTCCTTAAGTACAGTGATGATTTAGAGAATTTGCTTTATCTTTTTTTTTTATGCATTAAGAAGTTTTTCTTGGGCTTCCCTGGTGGCGCAGGAAGTTAAGTTCTCAGCACTATGAAGCTGTCTGCAGCCATTGCAGCACGAGTTCGCGTTCAACCCAGCCAGGGAGCTTCCCACATTGCACAGCAGACCTCTCCTGCCTCTCCCACTGCTCCCCTCAGCAGTGTATTTCATTAGCTATGCTTGTTCTGCTCCCAACTCTGTCTCTGGTGAATCCTCTCACCCACACTTCTGGCCTACACCCCAGCTCTTGTATGCATGAATAAATAAATCTTTTATTAAAAAAAAAGTTTTTCAGAAATTTATTCCTTTTATATTTGCCCTTTTGTGTGTAGTCTATGTCAGTGATGGTGTTTATGTCACATACTAGGCTATGTAGTTGCAAGTAATTTAATCATCACAGCAGTTTTGTGAGGGATAGGCTCTTATTTTTTGGTGAGGAAATCGAAGGAACAGAATAGTTAAATAATTTAAATGAGGGTGGAGTCAGGATGTGAACCTGGACTTGTACCCCTTAATAGTAGTAATACTTGAATTTCAGCATAACATTTTGAGTCAGTTAAAGGAGAAAGGGGTATAGGTTTCAGTCTTTCTTTCCTTAGCAGTAGTATTATTTTCGTATAAAAGGTTAAAAATTTAGTCCTTAGGAAGGGGCATTCCTTCTGAAGAAATCTCTTTTTTCTCATCTCTCATTCCCCCCTCACTTCTTTCTTAAGTGATTGTTTCAGTAACTACTCTTTGCAGTGCACTGTATCCTGTGGGGATATTGAGATTTAGGAGAGTTAGGTAAACAAAACTCTTCGCTTTTGGAGATGTATGTGATTAATCTCAAATTCACAGATTTACTTTCAGAGGGTAAGAGAAATCTTGAAAGAGACTGGGTTTGATTTAGCAGATTGTGAACTTTAAAGAATTAGGTAATTCCAAAATGACTTTGGAATGTTTACTGCTTATGAACTTTCTGTGGTGTGATGTTAATTATGACCCTCCTTATGTGTGCAGGGTGAGCCTCCTAAGTTTTTTGTAAGCGGTGCAACATATGTGTCCTTGCCTTGGTCTCCAGAGGGAGGCTGTTTCCTGCCACTGCTGAGACTTGGGTAGTGGACTGCAACTACTCTGCTCATATGTTGTATTAATTATCTTGTACTGATAGCATGCCTCTTTGCACTGCTAGTATCAACTTTTTGTTCATGGTAACTGCTTATATTAGGAATCACTGTTAAAGTCAGAAATAGGAAAAGTGGATATAGAACAATTTCTGTCACACAGAATGCCACATATCAGAAAGTCCATTAAAGATAAAACTCTCAGCCCCAGAAGGTCTAGTTTTTTCATAGGAAGATCATTAAAGTACAACACTGGAGTGAACTTTTAGCAGTTATATAGAACAATAGATTTGACCTGTGAGTATTGGTGTTTATGTAGATGACTTCTTAATCATTTAACTCAATATTTTGATGTTAATGATTTGAATTGTACTATTATATAGAATCTTAGTGCTTCCTATATATTGTCTAAAGATAAAAATATTTGGCCAAATTGAATGTTGTCCCGCCTTTTTTTGAGGGTGAGGAGAGGATATTGCTTTTGTTCAATGATTCATGAACTTTTTGGTTTCATTACCCCTTTTCACTTTTTGAAATTGTTGAAAACCAGAAAACGCTATTATTAATGGGTTATCAATGCAAATGTGTTAGAAACTTCGAGAAATTAAAAAAAAAATTCACTACACTGTAACATAAGAAACCCTTTGCATATTATAAAAGACGACTTTTTGCCAAAACTGAAAAATTTAGTGAATGATACTGTTTTACAGTTTTCAATTTTTTTCTAATGTGTGGCTTAATAGAAAATGGCTGGGTTCTCACAGTTGCTTTTACTTCCATTCTGTTGAGATATGTTGTTTTGGAGAATATTAAAGAAAATTTGTCCTCATACAGTTATGTACTTGGAAAAAAGAGTGTTTTAATATTTAATAGCCTTTTCATGTAAGTGTGGATATTGTTTGATACCACACCTAAGCTTGACAAGTAGTTTCATAAAAGTTAGTTTTAATATGGAATCTAAAACCATGTCAGTGAACTTTTCATACTCTGTTACTTTAAAATTCATTTACTCTCACTTGGGCTGGCTTTTACCCATGCGTGATCCTAGCACACATTGGTCATCAGGTCGTTCACTGAGTTCTGCAGCTCTTCCAGAGTTTGACACATTTCACCAATTACATGGTATCAAAAATGCACATTCATTTCTATCATCACTGATCTACTTAATCAGAAATGACTTTTTTAAATATGGGGAAATGTTGGGATTCATGGTAGTGGGTACGAGTTTTCAAAATAGTTTTGCTTGAAAACTCACATTTTATCATTGGTAATAAAAGTGGTTTTTCTTGAAGTCACAGGTTCACATTGTCCGTTTTCAAGGAAATGTCTATTAACTACTCAAGTCTGAATAACCAGAGCTTTTTAGTCTTTCTGGCAAGTGAAAATAGTGTTTAATGGGCGGGGGAGGAGCTTCTAGTGCAGTTTGCAACTCAGTCATACAAGTGCTTTCCCTCACAGAAGTGCTGTATGTGTCCTTTCCCTTTCATCACACAGAATATTTTTTAAAATGTGCATCCTCAAAAGTTGAGATTTAGTAAAATTAATAATTTTTATGAAGGAAATTGTAAATAGAATTGACCTTTATTTTAAACTATAAATGAGTTGAGAATGCAGTCATCAGTGATGGTAAATAATTTGGTTCCTCTGCCTTGATTTGTGCTTTGAGGTACCAGCACTTTTGCTTATTCTTTGTTTTGCACCCTCACTGCAAATGTCATCATTGCAAAAAAATGGAGCAAATAATATTGTAATGTTACCGGGAAAATAGCTTTGATCTTGTGGACCCTGAAAATATCTTTGAGATCTCCGAAAGTCCACAGATCACACTCTAAGAACTGCTGGCTTAGTTCTATGCATAGATTTCATTTTGCTCAGAGACCAGATAAATCAGAGTGGTTGATGAAGAGGCAGGTAATTGAGGCTGAGGTTTTTAGCTTAGATTATTAAATGAAAGCAGATGCCAATGATTGAGATAATGGATATAGGTGAGGAGTAAGTGTTGGAAGGTGAAAGTGAATTTTGGATTTCAGGGTGTTTGAGAAACATGGGTAGGAAAGTTGATTATTCGAGCTCAGCAAAAGTTTTCCTGAGCTTCAAGAGACCTCACTGTGCTAGTGGTTGTTGCCAAGGGAGTGAGTTGAGAGCAGGAGGGGACCTTGGTGTCAAGAAAAGCAGCATTTCAAGAAAGAGTGGGTGGGAAGCATTACCCAAATGTTTCAGTAGAATCAAATAGACTGGAAGCTGAGACCTGCCCATTGATTTGATAATGAGATTACTGGTGACCTTTGCCCCAGAGTACTATGAGTACAAGCCAGATTATAGAAGAGCAGAGTGCAGGGACAGCTATTTACACTATTTTTTGAAGACCTTTTGGGGTAAAGGGAAAGACCCTTTGGGCAATAATTTGAGAGGTAGGCTGCATTTGAGGACAGGAAAAGAAAAGAAAAATGCTGAAGCAAACTGGTATTAACAGCTGTGATTCAATTAAGTTTATAGTACAATCTGTACTTAAGAAATGAGAAGCTGATCAAAATTGTGCTCCTTGGCCAGAAAAATGCACAAATTTATGACATTTATTTAGCATGTAAACTTTTTGGTGAGGGTGGGAAGTTTCTTTCTAATTATTTTCTGTCTAATTGCTAGGTGTTTTCAAGTTTACTTTAAATCCAAATTTCAGGAAGTCTTAAATAGGCTTTTTGGGTTTGTTTTTAATGCAGGTGATTGAACTTTAACAATCTGGGATTCTCTCAGAATGGGAACTTCTGTTTGGGCTACTTTTAGTCTGGTAACAAGTGACAAAAAAGAAGGGTGCAATTCTTTCTCTTCTGCAGGGATTGTGCTTCCCCATCCCCACCCTCCCATTCACTCTACTGGAAAGATAGACCTCAGAATAGTTTGACTATTTTCTTTCTGAAGGCAGTTTGGAGTGCAGCCTCAAGTAGTGTTTGTATTAAAAACATGTGTGTTGTTTTCTAATGTGCTTGTAGTTCTAACTTCCTTTTCTTCTTTCTCTTCTAGTCTGTTCTCTGGGGAGGCAGCAAGGGGCCCTGGAGCTGGCCTCGGCACTGGGAGAGGCTGGACTTCCTGTCTCTCTGTGCTGAATGGCTGCGATGGCGCCCGCTCTCACTGACGCAGCAGCTGAAGCACACCATATCCGGTTCAAACTGGCTCCCCCATCCTCCACTTTGTCCCCTGGCAGTGCCGAAAATAACGGCAACGCCAACATCCTTATTGCCGCCAACGGAACCAAAAGGAAAGCCATCGCCGCGGAGGATCCCAGTCTAGACTTCCGAAATAGTCCTACCAAGGAAGACTTGGGAAAGCTGCAGCCACTGGTGGCATCTTATCTCTGCTCTGATGTAACAGCTGTTTCCTCAAAGGAGTCATTGAAATTGCAAGGTGTCTTCAGCAAGCAGACAGTCCTTAAATCTCACCCTCTCTTATCTCAGTCCTATGAACTCCGAGCTGAGCTGTTGGGGAGACAGCCAGTTTTGGAGTTTTCCTTAGAAAATCTTAGAACCATGAATACGAGTGGTCAGACAGCTCTGCCACAAGCACCTGTAAATGGGTTGGCTAAGAAATTGACTAAAAGCTCAACACATTCTGATCATGACAATTCCAGTTCTCTCAATGGGGGAAAACGAGCTCTCACTTCATCTTCTCTTCAGGGGGGTGAAGTGGTGGCATCAGAATCTGGGGACTTAAAGGGGGGTATGACCAATTGCACTCTTCCACATAGAAGCCTTGATGTAGAACACACAACTATATATAGCAATAATAGCACTGCAAGCAAATCTGTAAATTCCATGGAACAGCCGGCACTTCAAGGAAGCAGTAGGTTATCACCTGGCACAGACTCCAGTTCTAACTCGGGAGGTCTCAAGTTAGAGGGTAAAAAATCTCCCCTGTCTTCCATTCTTTTCAGTGCTTTAGATTCTGACACAAGGATAACAGCTTTACTGAGGCGGCAGGCTGATATTGAGAGCCGCGCCCGAAGGTTGCAGAAGCGATTACAGGTTGTGCAAGCCAAGCAGGTGGAGAGACACATACAGCATCAGCTGGGTGGATTTTTAGAGAAGACTTTGAGCAAACTGCCAAACTTGGAATCCTTGAGGCCCCGGAGCCAGTTGATGCTGACTCGAAAGGCTGAAGCTGCATTGAGAAAAGCTGCCAGTGAGACTTCCACTTCAGAGGGACTTAGCAACTTCTTGAAAAGCGATTCAATTTCGGAGGAGTTGGAGAGATTTACCGCTAGTGGTATAGCCAACCTGAGGTGCAGCGAACAAGCATTTGATTCAGATGTCACTGACAGTAGCTCTGGAGGAGAGTCTGATATTGAAGAGGAAGAACTGACTAGAGCTGACCCTGAGCAGCGCCATGTACCCCTGTGAGTAGAACCCACGCACAATATCATTCATGAGAAATGTTGGGACAAAGGAAAAAGACGTCGTAAATCTCCACAATGGGGAGAATGGAAATAGCTTCCCTATTGTAAATAGCTTCCCTAATTTTAAGTGGGTGGGTCCATATAGCTGCTAATCAAGACATGAAATAATATTTCTGGTATAGTGTTGTGTTGCTATAGCCTAAACACTCCTAGTTTCCCATTGAAATTTTACTAAGAAAAATCTAGAAGGCATCCTAGTTTTGAAACATTTCAGACTGCATAGATATCTTTTGAAATTGTACATTGGATATTCTTTATTAAGTTTTCTATGACTTCAGATTTTGTTGTTTCTAGTAAGTGGAGATAAAGTTAACTTTGCTGAAATTTTGTAGTTGATCTTAAGTGGGCTTTTAGCAGAGAATGTACTCAGTCTTCAATTTTAGCATTTGAGATATTCTTAGATTTTAAAGACTAATAATCAGAAAATGCTTCAGAGTGTTTTATAGGTTGCCTCCAAGCACAGTCTGCTTACACAACTTGATTCTCTTCTTGAAAGAGTCCGTTTTTAAAAAATGATATTTCTTTTGGATAAATTAAATGCATTGACATGCATGGGATAAATACTGTTTTTTCCAAATTTTATGGTTTGATGAAAACCCCACTGTAAGCTCTTCATGTAAGCTCTTCACTCCTGTAGCCAGAGGTGCTTCACCGTGGTGTTTTTAAAAAAAGTTTTTCATGATCTTACCTCCTAATCCTGCTTTAGTGTCCTTAGGGATAAGCGAGGAAGTAAAGTATGCCTTCTTACAGATAAAAATCAGTAATTTATATACTTAAAATTGTTGAATTTATGAGAAAGGAAACCATGACAACTTGGAAAAAAGGACAAGAGCGTTGACTAGTAGATCCTCTTTCATTTCCTCTTTGGGTAAGGATGTTGTAAAGGTTGGATTACTGGAGAAGGCTGAAAAAGATGGGATGTCTTAGAAGAAGTGGGTTTTCCTTACCTGTAGTAGAAAGGTGACTAAGATTTTTCACAGGACACATATGAGATAGCCATGCTTCTAAGCTCTTGTTTTTGTCTGTATTGTCCATGCAGATAACACTATATTCGAATATGAAATTTTGGCTTTTATTTCTCCTTTGAGGGGGAAAATCTGGAAAACTGTGCTGTATTTCTTCTTTCTAGACCTAGTTCTCTTACTGTTTGTTAGTAACTGTGTCTGAGTCCCCTTTTATATTCAGATCTAAAGCAGATATATTTCAGAGGCTTGCTATTGCAGTAACAGTCATCTTGAGTTGCATTAGTAGCTTAAATCAGCTTGCCAGTATTTGTAATATTCCCTGTGACTTTGCTCTAAACAGCACTTTAAAAAATTTTGGCTAATGTTAAATATTTTGTGCTTAAGAGTAATCTCATAAAACAGTGTAGTTGAAACATTTTAAATTTAATGGACTTATTTTGTTTAATTGAGGAAAAAATCTAGAAACCATAAGCTTACTGTTTTCAGGATACATTATGTCGAAAACATTTCTAAGTTTTGGTAACGTTGTGGGTAAGTGAAAATACCTTTAGGGAGAACTTTTAATCTCGTGACTTGAAAAGCCCTACCAATTCATTAACTCCATTAGTTCTGAGCTTTCTTGTCCCACATGGTTTGTTGATTGGAAAGGTGTGAAGGACAATTAGGGGATCATATTAGGAAACTCTCCGGTCTGTTGAATCTTCCTAGAAGTAAGTTAACTAAGTAATGCTCTAAAAAGTTGTATTTCCAGCCACCAGATCTTATTAAAGTTAGGAAAATTTGAGTAAACTCAAGTACTCCCAAGTAAATATACTTTTTGCACATTATATATAATTTCTGTTAAAACCACCAATAAAGCATCCTTACTTAAAAGATCTTGTTGAGCAGGAGCACCAGATTGACTCCTGAGGCTGGCAGTTCATCCCGTGTTTGTTGGCCTTCAGAGTATTTTGAAGATTTTCAGCAATTGACCACAGACAATGTGAGTGTGGAGGCGTGGATTTAATTGAGAAAGAAAGAAAAGGGAGATATTTTGGATGCTGAGAAGCCTTTTCTTTGTGATTTAATGCTCCCTCCCAAATCTCATAACCACATTTATAATTCTTGAGTCACAGAATAAAATAGTTAACTTTTTCAGTATTGACTCAGTTTGGCAATTTTCAACTCCTGTCTCCCCCCGCCTCCCCAGTAGAATGCCTAATATCTCTTGTCTGCTGAAGTATTTCTGCTAGACTTAAAGTCATTAGATTTAGTCTAGGTAACCATGATTAAAATATTTAGTGAGCAGACTATTGAATTGTTTTAAAATGATGTTGTTTAAATTTCAAGTGAATGGCTTTTGTGAAAATTCCAAGCTCTTCACCAAGAATTCATTGTGTGATTTTTTTTTTCCTCTACCTTCAAGAGGAAAAACAATGATTTGTTGCAAAATCTAGGCATATACTAGTAATAGCAGAGTGACTGATTTTTATATGTAGTCGAAATTTTTGGCAAATTGTACATTTACTTTATTATACTTTACAATTTATGAATTCTACATAAGACATGGTAAGAGTTTTTTTCCCTTGATTAATTTTTTAGTTTGAGCTTATGTTTAGGTTAAAACTGTCATACCTTTCTATTTTAAACTTTTTGGAAAGTCTTCCTAAACTGTTTTATATTGTTTCCTGTCTTTGTGCATGTAACTGCTTGCAAATTTTTCTTTATATTGGGTTTGATCTATATCATTGTTTTGTAACATTATTGTGGATGGAGTAGGGATTTAAGTGTCATCTCCTTGCTCAGGAACTAGCAAGAAACTGTTTCAGTATATCTAATGTCTATTTTTTTATTTAGAAGTAAAAATGAAAGTGCTTATTTTCCTTAATATGTATAATTGTTGAGTGTGTGCTTGTGTGTTCACTTTTAATTTTTCTATATAGTCCTCCCCTCTCCCCACTTGAAGAGTTTTCCCAGACCCTTACTTCATTTTGCTAACTTTTTGGTTTATATTTATTTGGTTGTTGTGGTTATAAACTTACATAGTGGGTACTTTCCAGATAATTTCTTCACTGTGTTCTTAGATCAGCAGCATTCTGGGTACCTGGACCATGATAGGTAGATCTCTCTCTCCCTCCCACCTCCAATTTTTTTCCTCCCTGAACTATTAGTATATTCTTGCTTTGAGGGTCAGTATAAAAATAATCCCATGAAATGTTTCACTGTGACTACTGAAATATTGAGGATGTTAACCTTTATATTACAGTGAACCTGGGGGCGGTGGGGAGCAGGGAAGACACAACCAAAAATGAGTGTACATGGCTTTCCCCATGCCTTTAGTCTATTTTTATTACTCAGACACTATCATTTGTGTTGTTCACTTGGTTCCTATTTTCCTGTTGACTTTGGAGTTTTGAAAACTTACTTTTTAGTTCTTACTGTTATACCTTTTTAAGTCTTATTCTCTTGCTTTCCCTGTTTAATTTTTATGCTATTAATTTTGGCTTAACTTATGCTAGTTTATCTTTTCTGGTAGATTCCTGAAGTCTGTTCCACATCAGGGTCAGGTAAAAATACAGTAGATGCTCAGTTTATTGACACTATAAGGAAGTTATTTGAATTTTGGATTGTCTTAACACATTTGTTTGCGGGTAGTTTTTATCGCACGCTAACAGGTGGTGTGGGCCATTTTTGCTAATTTTTTAAGTGTAAGAAGTGTAAAAAAAGTGTAAAAAAGTATAAAAATAAACGTATTTATACACGTTACCTGCATTCTACCGCTAGTCTATAAAAAACATATTAATACCTGTCCCGCGCTCTACTACCAGTCAACGTAAAACGTATAAATATGTTTCCCGCATACAGTGTGTTAATTATAGTCACTTTTGGGGAATTTCACTTTCTTGGGATTATTAATAAAGACTTAAATGCATAATGAAGTACTATTGTGTTTGTACATTTTATTTTTCAGGTACTCTAGAATGTTTTGTGTGGTAACTCTTACTTGGATTTATTATGTGTACATGGATGACACTAGATTGGTCTGTCCATTAGATTGGTCTTTATTTTCCTTTTTACCGGGAGACCTTTTTACCTCTGCTACAAACAAGCTGTAGGACTTACTTAACTGCTTTTCTAATAAAATTGAGGAAATTGAACTTGTATGATCACCAGGGCTCAAACTACTTTGACCTGTGATTGTTTTTAAATAATTGGTCATGCTGTTATCAGCACTGTTTTTTTGCATTGGGGGAGGCTGAAGCAAAATTCCCTGTAGGTCACTGTTATAACTTGAAACAAAACAGCTTTCTTGGCTTAAGACTTTGAACTTTTGATTCTTTTCTAATGGCTTTATTTATTTCTTCACAATTAAGGTAATTTTTGCATTTCTTACTGTATGTGCTGTATACGTGGGAATAGTCCCATTGTGTTCTTAATGGAAGCTACTTCAGAGCTGGGTAAATTTTGTTGAGCACTTGACTTAGTGGCCTTTGTGTTTTTTTTTGTTTTTTTTTTTTCCGCTTGCGTGCATATGACATCCAGTGGCAGAAACAGGAACTTCTGAGTTTTCTCCCTGTTCCTCCACCCCGCACCCCCCCCCTTTTTTTCCCTGAGAATGTATGTAGATATTGAGAATTATTCTTGGTATTTTTTGTGTGATCCTGGAGGAGGAAGTTAGGCAACAGGAATGTGGCAGATGTAGTTGCTACAAGTGTTTTATATTGCTTTGTGGCTGCTGTTTTCATTTTCTATAGTGATCGTGAAAGTATACTTCTGATAGTGTTGATGTAATCATAGAAATACTTATTGGATGAACAAATGTTTAGGACACAAGAGATGCCATAGTTGAATATCCTTAAAAAGCTTATGGTTTTGATGTGGAACGGAGACCTTAGATAAAGGTGAACAGTGCCTGGCACGAAGTAATAGATAATAAATACTAGGTGATAGAAGTGAAAGAAGACGAAATCACAGCTGAGTGATGTTAGAAAGAAAAAACTATTAGAAGTTAGCTTTGAAGAATGACTGGGATTTTGATAATTTTCTTATTCTACTGAGGTAGGTCAAAGTAGGCAGCACAGCATACAAGAGGGTAGCTGTGAGGGCATGTTGCTGTGGTGGACTAGAGTGGATATTTGAGAGACCTAGTAATCCAGGTAAGCATGATAAATGTAGTGTAAAAAAGAAAAGAGAAAATCGCAGAGAAGATGCAAAGTAGATCTAGTGGAACTTAATAGTAGCTGTATGGGAGTAGTGAAGGAGGGACTGTTATATATGATTCAGGTTTCAAGCATGGGTGACTATAAGAATATAGTTTGCAAAATTACCCTAATAATAGCTCATGAGGCCCCAGTTCTTTACCAGTGTATTAAAAATGAAGGTTTCTGTATTATATCTTTTACAAATTCCAGTAGATATTAAAAAGTCAGGAAATGAGCTTCCCAAGTAATCCTCTATAAATAGAAAGCAGAGTTGACCTGAACAGAGACCTCAAAGCCTTAAATTGGAGTCTTTGGAATTGTTTAATACATTTATCAGATTCATTGAATTACCTACCTTGTGCTGAGGTACTAGGTATTAAGAATATAGTGGTAAAAAAGACACAATTTAATCTCTGCCCTGCCCTCGGGAAAAATATAGATCAGAAAGAGATTAATTATTTGAGCAAGTAAATCACACAGTGGTTGAAATCTGGGGTGCACAGTGAAATTCGGGGTGCTGTGAGTTTTCATGGGATTAGCTAATTGAAGATGGGAAGGGATGTCAAAGCCAATACCCTGAAGAAGTAACATATGCTGAGAACTGAATGATGAGAAGGAATTGGTGGTGAGGAAGGAAACTGTGTATGTTAATACACAGTGAGTTGCTGGTTTGCCTGTGCGAAAAAGGCCTCAAGTGCAAAGGGTTAAGGCATTAGGAATGGGGGGGGGGAAATGGGGTGCTTGAAACCGTAAAGAACCGAGCAGAGTATAAGGAGAGAGTGGTGAGTAATGAGACCAGAGAAGGTGACTAGAGGCAAGGTCACATCAGCAATGTTTACACATCATTGGACCCTTAAAAGATCTTTTTTATTGTGTAGAGAGTAGTGCGGTCAGAGACTTTTGGAGACCAGTTAGTTTGTTGTGGTTAAACCAGGTAAGGGAGAATGGTGGACTCAACTTTTGTCAGGAAACAGGAAAAGAATTGGTAGTAGGGTGACTAGGACTTGTGACTTACTGGATACAACTAGTATCCAGTAATGTTCAGTATCCAGTAGTAGGTGTTCAGAGGGAGGGACGATGGTTATTCCTCAATTTTTGGCCGGAGTAACTAGGTTGGATGGATATATCAACATGGATAAGGAGCTGATGGGGGAAAGGTTATTTAACATGAGGGACATTCACTAATTTTTCATTTAAACATTTTTGGCTGTTTCGTGTATACCCAGGTTTACAGGGGCATGATACTAGATTTCATCAGCATGATAAAACAGTTGTTTTAGTAGAAAAGGAAAAGCTTGGGGATGTATTCTGTTTCAAATGATAGTATTTAGTTTCTCCACCCTTTCTCTAAACAAAGACCGAAATGGACTAGATTATTTTTCAACTTAATCAGAAATTCTTGCCTAAGGTCATCTCCTTTCATGTCTACCAGTTCATTATCTTTTCCTGTTTTCATCGTGTATCTAGGAAATTTATGCTCATATAAATTTGAGTAAATTGACTTCATTCTTCACTAGAGAGGCCTTTTAAAAAAATTCAGTTAAACCCATTAATTAAGACTTTGTGGTTTAACCTGTTTGATTTTCGTTTGTATGGGTTTTTTTAGATTTTTGCACCAAAGTGGTAAACAGAATTACTTTGAAATCTATTTCAGTCTGATAGACTCTATTCCTCAAACAGAATAGACTGTAAAGCTGTTAACTTTATAAAGGTTATGGGTTGCTCTGGCAATCTATTTAGAAGCATTGTAGTGACTATATAGATTATATTTAGAACTCAGGTAAGAGAATTTGTGGAGACCTTTATTTTAGGGTAATGGGAAAGTGGAGATTGAGGAATGGCAACCAGAATGAAGGAGGACTTATATTCCATTTTGAATCATTTTCTTATAAATTGTTTTAGTTTTGCCTAATAAATAATGGGCATAAGCAAGGGAATGGAATGATATTGAATATGTGTAGTGACTATTTTCTTGCTCACCCTTTCGTTCCTGTTCTGGTAACTTGAGAGATGCATCCAGGGAACATAAAAACTGAAGGAGACAGCATATGTCTGTTGGGACTAAATTAGTCCGGAACCTGGGAGATCACAGAACCCTGGGGGAAATTTTGACTGAACTAATTTGGTTGAGCTAGGAAACAACATTTTAAACCAACTTTACCTAATCAGAAAAGACTTGAGACATATTGGTAGGGGGGAAAAAAATTTCCATTTAATTTTTTTGAGCTAAGCAGTATCATGAATGCTTCACACATAAACACATTCAGTACAGCGGTACAATGAGGTTTAGATATTATCTTAATTTTATAGACAGATTGAAGAACAGAAATTTAAGTAATTTGTCAGCTAATAAGAAATGAGTTAATCTAGCTTGTTTACCCACAGCCTGGGCATAAACTCTATATTAGTGGAAACAATCAATTTGTCCTTGAGATTTGAGAAAAAGAGATCTATCACACATCATGTAAAATGTGGCATTTAATTAAAGAGACTATAGTAGTATTAAGTAATTTGAGGAGTAATTAAGTGATAGAGGAAAATGGTCTGTATTTTAACCAAATATACCCTTTAGGGCGCATTGCCCTGTTACCCATTTTGTCTGTAGAAGGTGGGTGGGGCATTTTCCTGTGGCAGGCATAGCATCTAGGAAGTGGATGGAGTGTTGTTTTTTTTTTTTTCAGAGTTTTTCCCAAAGTTCTTTAAAGTTTAAGAATTTCCATGTTAGTTTATATTTGGTATAGTACTTAATCTTTAAAATATTCATTTGGTGGCGCAGCGGTTATACTCTGCGCTGTGGATGCAGGTTCCACGCCTGGCCAAGGGATTCCCACATGGCACAGCAGACCTCTCCTGCCTCATCTGCTGCTCCCCACTCTGTCTCTGGTGAACCCTCTCACCGCCCCACACCTCTGGCCTGTGCCCAGCTCGTATGCATAAATAAATAAATTAAAAAAATATTCATATGGGGAAACGTGATAGCCCATTTTGCAGTCAACACTCAAGGCTTATAGCTGTGTTAAATCTATTGAAAACATGGTGAAGACAAGTTAGGTTTTTTTTTTTTTTTACTGCTCTTTCTACTATTTTTCTCCCAGAATTGGTTGGGAGGGATTAGAAGATTCTATTTCCAGGAATGGAGCAACTTGAAGGCTCATAGCTTTCTGTTCGCAAAACTCCTTTAGATTACACTGATGTACATTGTTGAGGCATAATGGAAGGTTAAGTAGTTTTTCTTTACCATGATAAATGACCCAGGGAGATAACCTATTTTCATCAAATGGGTAAAATAAGCATTTTTGACATTGTAAAGGATTGCTGTATATTTTCGCTTAGGTGGGAAAATCCTTTTCCCTCTGCTAGGAAAAAAATCTCAGATGTGAAAGTATGTTTTTATGTTCTTTCTCCTTAAGTTTTCCCTTGTGTTTACATCTGGTGGATGTATTTCTTGTAAGCATATACCTAATGTTTATTGAAGTATTTTCTTTAAGAAAATTCTTTTTGGTAAATCTGGTTACTATATGAACTTGAAAGGTAATAGCAATTAAACAGTGCCCTGATTGGTTTTTAGCCAGTCATGAATTTGTGTCTTCAGTGACTTGAGTAAAAGACTTCTGATTAATGTTTGATAGTCTACATCTTTTAAATGTTTGATATGTTCTTTTTTATTAATTTGAAAACCTGAGAATAAATTGGAGGTAATTTCTTTTTAGCATTTATGGGGTTAGTACTGAAGAGGGAGCAATATAGTTTAAAGAATTATGGACGAATACTGAGAATTTTTAATTTTAGTTTTTTCATCTTTGTGGGCTTAAGTTCCTCACCTTTTTGAAAAATGTTGCTTGTTTTATAATGCTGGCACCCAGGTTGGAATGGAAAGAAGGGCTTTTGTCACCCTTAGGCATAGTGTGTGTGTTGATGAGGTGTGCTTATGGACCTCGTGGCCCTCTGTAGCTCACACTACCTGCAAGTCTGCAGGGAATCCACAGTCTGGATCCCATTGGGAGTTAGTGGCAGAGTGTAGCAGTCTGCTCACTTGATTGCTTCACCAGGCAACCTGGTGTGCCTGTAGTAACTGTGGGTTTTTGTTTTTGTTTTTGATTGTGGTGGTGGTGTTCCAGTTATGGCAATGAAGAAATCTGAAAGTAAGTTTACAAAACATGGACACTGACGGTGAGCATATTGAGCTAGTAAAGGAAAGGGCCTTTCTTACCCATTGGGTATTCTTTTCACTTAGTAAAGCTGTTACTGAAATGTTAATACTTTGGAAGTAAATATCCCTAATGAAAAACAAGCATCTACCTTTTCCCTCCCCCTAAATAAGCAAGACAATAAAAATTTTCATTCTTGGCTTTTTTTAAAGAAATCAAAAGTTCTCAGCTCTTTCCCAGATAAATTTGATTAAAAACTGTTACAGATTATTAAGTTCATTTATTTGGAACAATTAAGGAACTGCTTGCCTTTTGATATTTCCAAATATGAAAGGCAGAATCTCAGCTACTGCTTTTTATGTTTTTATTATTTTTTCATTATTTTTTAAAGATTTATTTATTTATACATACAAGCTGGAGTACAGGCCAGAGGCGTGGGGTGGCGAGAGGGTTCACCAGAGACAGAGTGGGGAGCAGAACAGGCAGATCAGAAATACACAGCTGAGGGGAGCAGCGGGCGAGGCAGGTGAGGCCTGCTGCACCATATGGGACTCTCCCCGGCCGGGCGTCGAACTCTTATCACGCGCTGCCGACAGCTCCACAGTGCAGCGCTCAACCGCTGCTCCACCACGGAGGCCCAGCTACTGCTTTTTAGATGCATAAAGTAATGTGATTGTATCCTCCATTGATTCATTTAGTTGCTTTTCATAGACCTTTACTCAGAACTGAAAGATCCAGAGCTTTTTTTTTTTTTTTTTAAGATTTATTTACTTATGCATACAAGCTGGGGTATAGGCCAGAGGCGCAGGGCTGCGAGAGGGTTCACCGGAGACAGAGTGGGGAGCAAAACAGGCAGATCAAGGGAAATACACTGCTGAGGGGAGCAACAGGCGAGGCAGGAGAGGTCTGCCATGCCATGTGGGAATCTCCCTGGCCTGGTGTCGAACCTGCATCGCCACTGCCAACAGCTCCACAGCGCAGCGCAGCACAGCACTTAACCTCTGCGCCACCAGGGAGGCCCAGATCCAGAGCTTTTCTTTTTAAAGTACCTCAGATCTTGAGAGTTTTCAGCTAAGTTGTTGCAACCTTTGGTTCTCTAGATATCCAACTGGGTGAAGCTATTTTTTTTTTTTTATAAAACTGACACTCCCCCAGTAGATTTTTCCGGTAAGTATTCTTTGAGCACACCCTATGCCTTGTAAATTTTGCAAGGTCTTTATTCACAAGACTGGAAGACGGACCAGTCTTCTCTTTGTAAGATGAAAACAGAGTGAGACGTCCTTAAGACTCATTTTGCTTTTTGCCCTGCTGTATTGAAACTCGATCTCTTATGCAAATACATTTAAACATTCACAGGAGTAATTTGACTTGGAATTTAAGTTGGAAAGGCTAATACTATATTTGCAGGAAGTTTGCTTGGTGCAATGATTGTCCTCCCAATTGAGAATTCCCATCATTTGTTCTAAATATTAACTTGTTAGTTAAGTAGCTCTCAGACCCAAGAATTGAGGGCCGTGAGGTTTCTTTGATATTTGCAAGTGTATGTCCAAGATGTTGAGGTGATGAGTATGAAGTTGGCTTTAGATTTATTAGGTATGAGAGTATATTATTTCTGTTGAAGTCTAAAGCAGTGGTAGATTATTTATGCTTTCAAGGTTTACTCTAAATAGTGTGATGGAGTTAAAGAATGAGATAAGTTTTCTTAATTTCACCCATGAATAGTTAAGATTGGCTGACAAATTTGCGGGAGTGTTAAGGTAGAGAATTCCTTGGGTGTTTTCCTAAAACCTTCAAAGAGTTTTTGTATATATTCTTTTACTGGATAGTTCTTAAACAGTGGTCAGAGGAGGTAACCATTGTTGAGAAACTGAGCAGAAACTAAGATGTCATCATTGAGAACAGTCATGGGTTCCTGTGCCAGTTCTAGAAAAGGAAATACAGAGCAAAGATTAATAAATGTAATAGTTTACAGCTTAATTGTTTGGAGACTAGCCTTTTAGGATCATTTTATCGTTAAGATTAACCTTGAAAGAGAAGGAAGCACTTCTGTTAGTAAAATAAGAATGGTGAAAACATTTAGGGAGAAATGAGAACTTGGTTCTTGCCTTCAAGCAATATTTTATGTGACCGAGTCCACAGACATACCACTACCACAACGTAAACATAGGCATTCAAATTAGAGCGTGTCTGTCTGCTACTACATGCATGGTACAGACATTAAATGATGACATGTAAGGGGTTAAAGGAGTGGTTTCTCTGGGTTAAGGTGCTCAGAAGGCCTGAAGGGAGATGGGACTTTAATTTGGATCAAGGCTGGCATTTACGTTTCCAAGAGTTCAACTAGGGTCTTTCAGATCTAAGGTTGAAGCAACTCAGGTGAGGATGTTATGTTGGATAACAGGTGAGAGAGCTGTCTTTCAGAAATAAAGATCCAAAAAGGGTTTAAGAAGTAGGAAATGGGGTTGAAAGATTGATTATGTTGGGGTTACATTGTTTTTAAATGTCAGGCTAATGCATTTGGATTTTATCTTGAAAACAGTGGAGAAGCACTAATGTGAAATGGCATGGTTAAAAGACATCTTCACAAAAGATGTCTCTGATAGTGAAATGGGCTGGAATGTGGACGTGTGGGATCTTAAAAAAGCAAGTAGCCTAGCTATAAATAAAACGTCTTTTGAACCAGGCTGTGGCTATGGAATGGAAAGGTTCAGATTGAAGGTTAGAGAATTTTAGAGCTCATTTTGGAAATAAGAACAAAGATTTCATTTATGTGAGAAATCTAGGGACTGAAGAGATCAGGTGACATGCTAAAGATGGTTCGTAGCGTAACAGGCAAGGTTGTACTAGAGGTCCTGACGCCAAAGCTAACATCTTCAGTAATATCACACTACAAAATTTGAAACTCATGACAGGACTGTATTTTGATGGTAGAAAATTGGCAAAATACTGGAAGTAGTATGGGTAGGAAGAGATGTCAGTGTTTCAGGAGGTAAGAAATTGAAGTGAAAAGCCTTTTTATTAAAGAAGAGTTTCTTTAAGATGAGTGACTGTGTTGCCTTTTTATGTTTAGTTCTTAAAAATTCATTGTGTGTGTTTTGAAGTAAGATATTAACTTTATTTTCCTTCCTCACTGATAACACTGGTCAACAAATTTTTACAAAAGTCATGTTACTGAAATAAAATGAGTCACTTCCTATCAATTTGTATGTGCTCAACACGAATATGACAAATTCTAATTTTGGCTCTAATTTTTTTTTTTGTAATCTGCAATAAATTGATGTTTACATCACGAAATGCATGCCAGTAGTAATAGGCCTCCTGTTAATACCTGTAAAAAATCAAGTCATAGACTACTTCTTAGATTTCTTCGCTTGTCTCTCGTGTCAGCTGTTCAGGAGCATCTCTGGGGAGTGTCCAGCAGTAGTCAGCCAGCATTGTAGTGGGCCATTTTCCCGGTGTCTTTGTTCCATTGAGGCGATATCTTGATGGAAACGTTGGCGATGTTCATCACTAACCATACCACAGTTTTCAGGAAGAAATCCAGATGGGAATAAAGGAAGTGGATCTTTAGAGACATATTGCAGCCAGGTTTCTGATACCGCATCAGAATGTCTTCTACTAGTTCCTTGTAGTTTTCTGCCCTAACATTCCCAGAAAGTTTGTAAACACTAGGCAAAAAGCATTCCATGCTTGTTTCACATCACCCTGCAGCAAGTTGTTGAACGGGTCATCTTTGAAGAGCTCTCGAATCTGAGGATCCACAAAACCTCCCTCTCTAATCTTTGCTTCCCTGAGTCGAGGAACTTTTTCATGCAGGTATTACCAAGCTGGTGAGGTCTGGTCCATGGCTTTCACGAAATTCTTCCTCAAACCTACTTGATGAGAAGGGGTGGTAGCAGGTATTTTGTGAGCCTTGACCAGAGCTGGGTGCTGGATATTCTTCTCTCTAACTGCTACATTTTGTCTGCGAGTCCATTCCGCTGCAGTTCACTTGCTCGGCTCTCCCGCTCGCATAAGAAACACGTGTATTTTGTATATCCCTGCTGCAATCCCATTAAAAGGGCAACTAGCTTCGAATCACCACAGACGTGCCAGCTGTACTTGTTATACTCAGTGGAATTCAGTAGCTGCTTTCAGTTATCGTATGTCTTTTTCATGTGAACAGCATGCGCTACTGGAATGGATGGAAGACAGTTTTCATAGCCTCAAGGCTCAGTTTCAAAGTGTCTAGAAATAGGCTTCACTCTTGTGGGTCATGAGTGATTTCTAAGGCATTCATGAGGCTCTCAATATCGAAACAGAATACCAGAATACTTTCTTTCTGAAGAAGGGCTCCAACTGCCGGTGGCACTTTCGATATAAAGTAATTGTGACATCTTCTAGAAGATTCCGTTGTTGGAGTCTTGAACCTAGCAGTTCTGCCTTGTTCTTGGCTAAGTCCAAATCATGAACCAGGTCATTTAGTTCTTCCTGTGTTAGTCTGTGTGGGGTTGATGATGCACCACAGTGAAAATCTGGATCACTGCATGCTGATGGAACAGGAGAAGAACAGGTCGGCTCACCCTTGTCCTCATCAGATGAATCAGAGAATATTCTGCTGGAGGTTCTGGAATAGGAAGTCCCTCACCATGTGGAACTGGTCTCAATGCAGATGGAATGTTTGGTAGACTCTTCTCGACTTCTTTTTCTTCTTTATTCTGCCGGGAAGAGGAACCAAGCAGAAGTAACAGTCTTTTATGTGGTTGCTTGGCTCTCTCCACACCATGTAGAATGCAAACAGCATTGATGCCACTTGCCATTGAACCACTGTGAAAGCTGTGTTGTACATGTAGCACAGCATAGATGCAGGGCCCAAGGCTTGTCTTGGTCACCAACCTTGCATCCAAAGTAAAGATGATAAACCTTCTTTATTTGAGAAGTGATACTTTTCTTCTGGTTGGCAAATGTCACTTCCCCACTAATAGAGCAGAAGTTGTCCACGCTATTAAAGCACTTTCGAGGCATTACTGTTCTTTATTGTGCCTAAATGGATAAAATAACAACAGTTCTATGGAACAGTAGCTTACACTGTCTAGCTCAAAGTCTGAAATATTTTCAATGCTCAACCTTCCCTACAGGGCTTTCTATAGTGTACTGCTGACATCAGCTTGCTTCACCAGCCGCCTGGCAGTAATATTGCATTGCATCAGAAAATGATGCAATCAACTCGGGATGATGTGTGCACAATGGTATTATGCAATGCAATGCAATATTACATCATTCTAGGCTGATTTAGGATGTTGTTGCAGTCCTACTGGATAAATTTACACGGTGAAACATGTCAAATGAATTATATGAAACATCTTCAAAACGAGAGCTAATAAAAAATTTTCAGGGTTATATTCATGTTCAGCACACCAAGATACTACAGATTAGGCCTTTTTAAGTCAGTAACGATCTCACTGTGGACCAGTGTAACCAGTTGTCTCAAAAGAATATATTGAATACACCGTTCTTTCTCAGTGTTTAGAAATCATAAACTAAATTCACGTACATGTTGTTTTTAATGTATTGTCTTCTGTTTCACTGATCCAGTGCCAGTTCCTGGATCAGTTATCACACTGGATTACCAAAGCTTTAAATGAGATAATAGTTTCTACAAACTGTGTGTATGACATATGCTTTTGCTCTAACTGTAAATATCTAGTAACTGTACTTAAAACTTATTTGTTGAGGTGTTAATTTTTGTTCATTATCTTCTGTATGACTTTTGGAAACAATTTATCTGCTTCCTTTCAATCATTCTGTGATTGGGATAGCTTTGTGATTGTACAGATTTTGAGATGGACGTTTTGACAGCGTTGGTTCTTCCCAAGTTAATGATCCTCCCCTTCTCCCTTGCATTGAGGTCCCTTTATCTGTAGTAAAACCTGTGTGTAGCTCTTACACATTTTCTGTTAATTTATTTCTCTGTATTTTACAGAACTTTAATGCTGTTAATATTGAGGTACCTTGGTGTGTTGGAAAACCTTATTGTAAATTGCTTGTTACAGGTAATTTAAAAATATCTTGCTGTCTTTAGTAATTTGGCCAGGGGACCAGTACTTCTGACAAGGATACCAGTAAGGTAAAAGCAAAGTCATTTGACTGAATTTCCTTCTTTATCTCCTGTCTTGAGTAAGAAACTGCTGGAGCTTCATTAATCCAGAACTGCAGCACTGGAGATGATCTCAACGAACATTTTTGTGATAACAACTTGGCAGGTGCAATTGAAAGTCAAGTTGTCACTCATCTTAGAAGTATTCTTGTTGCCATTGTCCACGGTTTGCGCACTGATAATGGTTTCCTGTAGAGAGTAGTAGATGGTGTTTCTTGTAGAGAATAGTAGATGATGTTATAATATTCTTGGTAATTCTGTAGCACGTTGGCATCAGTATTATTGTAGATGCTCATGCTCTGGACTCTTGCAGTTGTATCAAGAAAAAGATGGGCTCATCTTTTGTAGGCGATGACAAACCTGAATTGATTAAAAATGGTAACTGCTTCATCAGCCTCATGCCCAGAATTTAATAATTCAAGGGTATTGTCTGACATGTCTCCAAAATTAAGGGGACTTTAGTCCACTTCTTTGAATGTCACCAGGAATTGCTCAGAGGCCTATGAAGTATGTACCTGATTTTATCACCAAGTTCAACAAGCATAACTTCTTTCCTAACTGCTGAGAGTGTGGGCACCTCACTTTTTATCTGTTTTGAAACTAAAGAGTGAATAGTACCACAGAGGTGCTATCTGAGGACACACCAATGAGTTGTTGTTTCCTCCAGTTGCCAGATGCTATAATACTAGCTTTTTCCTTTTTTTTTTTTAGACTTTTTATTTCTAAGATTTGAGGTGTGGAGAGGTGAGAGGACTCACCAGAGACAGGGTGGGGATCTACTGAAATACACTGCTGGGGGAGCAGCGGGCCAAGACAGGAGAGGTCTGCTTATGCCATGTGGGTATCAAGACTCCTGCTGCAGTGGCTCTGCATAGCAGCTCTGCATAGTGCTAATACTTAACCCCTTGCACCACCAGGGAGACCCCAGTACTAGCTTTTTCATACAGAGCCAGAGAGCCTATTCCATACACTTGAGCTGCTTTCTCCCCCCCTCCCCGCCCTTCCCTTCCCCTCCTTCCTCTCCTCCTCCTCTTCCTCCTCCTCCTTCTCTGCCCCCCACCAGTTAATATCCATTTTCATGGACTTGGTAATGGTTTTGATCAGTTTTAGTCAGCTGGTAGTATGTTTCAAAGTTGCTGTATTTTACACTTTGGTTCCTGTACTACCCAGGACTGGTGCCTAGTAATGTCTGCCTGAAAGAACATGGTGGTACCAGCCCTGACAAGGGTGTGAAAACTTTTTTTTTTTTTTAAACACGTTGACTTTTTTCTTTGGTATGTCTTACAGAATTTTCCTACTCAGCAGTTCTTCTGATTATTTCTATTTGATTTTACTGGATGGCTAGTCACCAAGTGACAGATGGTGACATTTTTTATTTTCTTTTCAGTTAGACTTTTTTTTTCCTTGTCTGATTGCATAGACTAGAACTACCTCCAACATTTGGTTGAGTAGTACCAAGATTAGGTGATTTTCTTATTAAAGTTCTTTCTTATTAAAGACTTTAGTGAGAGAAATTATGTTTTGACATTGAGTGAGATTTATAATATGGGTTTGTAAATAATTGCCCCTTGTTAGGTCATGCACAGTCTTCATTTCTGACTCAGTATTTTTGTTACAACTGAGTACTGAGTATCAGTGCTTTTTCAGTACCTGTGGAGGTAGTTCTCTATATTTCCTCTAGTGTCTTTTAACTGATTTCCTGATGTTGATTGACCCTTGAATTCATTCATTAAATGTTTACTGAGTGCTTATATTGTGCCAGAAGATCTTCAAGGCATGGAAGATACACCAGTGATGGAAATAAAAATTTCTGCTGTGGGAGTTTACATTCCAGTGGGGGGTCTTTGGCTAAACATTATTAGGAACTGTTTATCTTTTTAAATGTGTCAAATGTAATTTATTTTTTCTTTATGATAAATGGCATGTTCATAATTTTGGATGGCCTATGGTTTACTATTTGGCTGGTTGTGGTATGGTGGGCTCATAGATTGATAAATCTTCCCATCTTTTTCTGTGGTTGGGAATAGTTAATGATTTTTCTATTCACTGATGTTTTGTTACAATTCCATCATTAAAAATGTCTTGAACTGGGCTTCCCTGGTGTCACAGAGGGTTAAGTCTCAGCACTTTGAAGCTACCCACAGCCACTGCAGTGCGAGTGGCTGACCCACTGGCCAGGGAGCTGACCCACATGGCGCAGCAGACCTCTCCTGCCTCGCCCGCTTCTCCCCTCAGCATGTACTTCAGTAGATCTGCCTGTTCTGCTCCCCACTCTGTCTCTGGTGAATCCTCTACCACCATCCCCCACCCTCTGGCCTACACCCCAGTTCTTGTATGCATAAATAAATTTAAAAAATCTTAAAAAAGGCAACGCCTTCATAGACACAGTTGGGCAGTCTTAGGACAAGATCTGTGTGATTTTTGGAATTTGAGCTGTTTTTGTGACCCCATGTGTTTTTAGTTGTTAAATCTTTTATGTGTACTTGAAAGTACATGTTTTCAGTTTAGATATATAAACTATATAAAATTCTATAGTTGTCAAACAGTAATGATTCTTTTTTACTAGATTTATAATACCCTGTCAAAGTTCTACCTCAGATACTCGTTGCATTCAGTGAAACACAGTGGGTGAAACTTTCAAGTCTGGTACACCTGAATTTGAATCTATATGCTCTGACTTCTGGGATCTTGGCACCTTAATGTCATCTGCTGCTTGGATCTTAATAACACTTATTTTAGGGGATGTTAGGATAGAGGAAATAACGTATGTAAAATGCCTTTCTCTTAGAGTGTCTGCCACATAAAAGGAATGATGTTTAGATTTTGAGGATATATCTCTTGGTCATTATTGTCAGTTTTCGTAATTGTAACATACAGTGAATACTTTGGACATTGTGTTCTTTCCTTTACACTGGGTTCTGAAGTCAAAGGATATCATCACTCTTTTCATCCCAGATGGATTTCTGAAAGAGTTGTGTCATTTTATTCTGTTCTAAGTGACATTTGAGTATATCAGTTAGTTTAAGCTTGAATGTTTACTATTGTTATTTCAAAAAAAGAATTTAATAGGGTCTCAGTAATACTTTATCAGCATTTTAAAATATTACTTGAGAGGCAAACCTTTCCCCCAATATTTGCAAGGGTTTTTTCATGACACTGTCGTTTGAGTAATAACTCAGAAAGACACAATTGTTTTTAGAATACCTTCTAAATAGGTTCCTTATAGAATGTAGGAATGCTAAAGACCCTTTCTCTCCTTTTCACTGTGTGGTTTCCCAGATATTTACTTGGGTGGGATTTTCCATCAAAGACACTATTGAAGTTTTGGGCCAGTTAACTCATTGTTGTGGGAAGTTGTCCTGTATAACAGCATCTCTGATCTCTCTCTACCCATTAAATACTAGTAATGCTTTTCTCCCCTTCCCCCCTCCCCCTTCCCCGGTAAAAGCAAAATGTTTCCAGAAAATGCCCCATGTGTCTTGGGAAACAAAAATAATATGTCCTGAGGATTAAAACTTAAAAATGATCGCGAAATACTGGATTAGTTTTTATCATGGAAAGAAAACTTAATGTCAGCTTTCATACGGAATGTTTTCATCCCAGAATGCCCTCCGCATAGCTATTCCATGTTTTCTAATGATTGCTAGTTATGTAGTAAGCTTTGTGTGTTTTATAGATAAATGAAAATTGAGATTAAATCTTGAGAAGGCCTCTTATAAATTATATAAGGTAGGTTCTTCTGCTCTTTTTACTTATTCCCCCATCTCACCTTCACAATTTCTGCTACCAGCCTTAAGAATATAGAGATAGATATATGGAAAAAATGCTTTATTTATTAGTGTCCTCTAGCTTTTATAAGTATTTTGCTTTCTCGAATCACCTGCTACATAAATGTCCAATAGTTGTCTTTGTCATTTTGACTTGCTTTACTACACACAATTCCTTTGAACTCCTTCCATTTTGCTGTAAATAGCAGTATCTTGTTTTTCCTTATGACTGAATAATACTCCATTGTGTGCATTATGACCGATCTTCTTGATCCAGTCTTTCAGTGGGCATTTAGGTTGTTGCCATGTCCTAGCTATTGTAAATAATGCTGCAGAAATAAACATTGTAGAGCATATCATTTTGGGGGTTCATGGTTTCAAATTCTTTGGATAGAAACCCAAGAGTGAGATTCCTAGGTCATGTATTCCATTTTTAGTTTTTTGTTTGTTTGTTTGTTTTAAGGTAAATACAGCTCACGTCCCAAAACAATTGCACCAGTTTGCACTCCTGCCATCAGTGTAATGGCTTTTCCCCCCCATCACATCCTTCCCGGCACTGGTTGGGGTCTTTTTAATATGGGACATTTTCACGGTGGGAAATGATACCTCATTATGGTTTTGAGTTGCATCACCCTTACTAAAGATCATGGCGAGCATTTTTTTCATGTTACTGTTGGCCTTCAGGATAGCATCCTTGGTGAATGGTCTGTTCGTATTTTCCAGACTGCACTTCTAAAGTAGAACCTGTTAAAGGACACTCATGAGGAGGCGCATCATCCTCCCGAGGAACAAATCACAGCCACTTCGCCACTCGCTCCCTGCCTTTCCTTCTCCCGTTTCCAACTGTATGTGATTCAGACACATTGATCTGTGCCTGCCGGCCTTCCTCACTAGGCTGAGGAACATTGTGAGCCGCTGCTTTATTCTTTGTAGTCTTTCTCCATTTCCTTTTCTGGTGTCTTTTCCTCATCACTGTAACACCCTTTTTCCTAGATGTTCTTATTTAGGCGGGTTCATTATCCTCTATCTCTAAAGTCAAGAATTAAGGGAAGTAGACTGCTTTCAAAATGTTGCATCTGATTTAGAGGGAATAGAGTTGAGTGCACTATTAACCTACTGCTAGGAGAAATGGGCACTGAAGCAGTGGCTAGAGAGAGGGGAGTTCTCTCTTTAAAGTCCTTGCATATTGGGGCATTTGAAGTTCTTCATGAAAGTCTCTAGTACTGTTCAGCTTTTTGTGCTCTCTTACCGTTCCTTACTTAGGAATATAAACTTCTGCATTTGAATTTTCCCCTACCTTGCAGTTCATTTTGCAGTTCAGATTTTCTTAGTTCGGCTCTTTCCACTGATATTTTCTTAGTTTATTTTTGACTCACCAACTTCATCAAATTAAAAGGAGTGAGTGGGTTGCAAACTTCCTGAGTTTGTGACCTACCACTGAATAAATGACCTGGTCTCTTAGTGTTTCTGTTTATTTTTCCTTTTTTTTTTTTTAATTATAGTGAAATTGGTTTATAACAGTATACACGATTTGGAGGTACAGGATCTTGCCCTCAGGGGTATGTTACCACAGAACATTGACCACCAAGGTACTGAAAGCCCTCTGCTGTGCCCTCTACACCCTTTGCTCTCCTCCCCCTTTCTCCACTTTGGTAGCCTCAGATCTGTGCTCATTTTTCTAGGGTCTGTTACTAGTTTGGTTTTAATCTGACTGTCATGTTCACTGCATTCTACATATAAGTGACATCATCAGGTATCTATCTGTCTTTCTCCTGAATTATTTCATTTAGCATAATCCCTTCCGGTTCCATCCATGTTGTCAAAAAGTCAAGAGCTTATCTTTTTCGTCTTTTTAAATAGCTGAGTAGTATTTCATTGTGTATATGTATCATCACATCTTCCTAATCCACTCATCTCTCTTTGGGGACTTAGGTTATTTCCATACCTTGACTATTGTAAATAGTGCTGCAGTGAACATAAGAGAGTCTATATCCCTTACTGTTGTTTTGCATTCTTCAGATAGATGTCCAGGAGTGGAATTGCTGCATTGTATGGCAGGTCTTTTGTTTCTTAATATTTTGAGAAATCTCCATACTGGTCTCCACAGGGGCTGGACCAAGTCTACATGCCCCCTGACAGTATGGGTGATAATAATTGTCTTACATGTTTTGATGTGCCTTTATTTGGTTAATACATATTGACTGTTTATGTCATCTTGATGTATTGTTCCCGTAATCACTATATAGTGATTCATCCATGTATCTTACTAGCTTTTTTAGCTAGAAATCTACTTTGTTACAAGTATGACTGATGCTACCTTTGTTTGGGTTCTTTTTTGCTTGTAGGAATATTTTCTGACCCTGTACACTGAGCCTGTGTTTCTCTTTGGAGCTCAGGTACATTTCCTGGAGACAGTAGAAAGTTGGGTTATGTTTTCTGATCTCATCAACCAGTCTTCTTTTTGATTGGTGAATTCAGTTCATTTCCATTTAGGGTGATTGTTGATATGAGGGTCTGCTATTGGCATTTTATCTTTGATTTTCTGGTTCTATCTTTTTTCCTTGTTGAAGTTTTTTGTGGATGGTCTCTGATTTTAGATGTGAGAGCTACTTTTAATGTTTTCTTGTAGGGGAGGTCTAGTGTTTGCACACTCCTTCAGCATCTGTTTGTCTGGGAATGCTTTTATTTTCTCATCTGAAAGAGAAGTCTTGCAGGATAAAGTGTTGTTGGTTTTTTTTTAAGATTTATTTATTTTTGCATACGAGCTGGCATGCAGGCCAGAGGTGTGGGGCGGTGAGAGGGTTCACCAGAGACAGAATGAGGAGCAGAACAGGCAGTTGACCAAAATACACTGCTGAGGGGAGCGGCCAGCGAGGTAGGAATGGCCTGCCACGCCATGTGGGAATCTCCCTGGCCAGGCGGGCATCGAACTTGTGCAGCAGCTGCAGACAGCTCCATGGCGCTGCGCTTAACCCCTTGCGCCACCAGGGAGGTCCAGGATAAGCTGTTCTTGGCTGTCAATTTTTGTCATTCCATTCTCTTCCTGCCTGTAGTGTTTGCTCAGAGAAATCAAATATAAGCCTTATGAAGTTATCTTTATAGGTTATCTGCTGCTTACCACCATCAGCTTCAATAATCTTACTTTGTCTTGAGCTCTTGGAAGTTTGACTATTATGTGTCTTGGTATAGGTCTCATTGCATTTAGAGAACTAGGAATTCTTTTAGCTTTATGGACTTGTATCCCAAACGTCCTCTAGGTTTGGGAATTTTCCTCTGTTATTTCTTGAATAAGTCCTCTATTCCCTTTCCTCTTCTGGAATATCCACTATTCATATATTGCCTTTTCTCATGGAGTTGAATAATTCTCAGTGTTTCTTCATTTTTTTTTTCCTTCATAGGTCTCATTTTCTTCCACTTGGATTCTTTCTACATTACCATCGTCTAGGTCACTAGACGATGATCTAGTGATCACTTTGATCACTTTGATCTTTCATTTGTTATTCCATTAGTCTGTTCTACATCCATAGCTTTCACCAGATTTTTTCTATCTCCTGTATTGATCTTTTTACATCCTGCATCTCCATTAATTTATTTAAAGCTTCAGTTTCTGTCTTCTGTTCATCAATTTTATATCTCACAGCATTTGTTTTTCTGTGTTTTCGTGTATATATTTGATCTGCTTTTCTGTGTTTTCCTACCTGTTTCTTTGAATTTCTGAATTGGCAATTTTGAACTCCACAGGAAGAAAAGATTTTTTTTAAATTTTTTTATAAAGATTCATTTTTGCATACAAACTGGGGTGTAGGCCAGAGGTGTGGGGGAGGTGGTAAGAGGATTCACCAGAGACAGAGTGGGGAGCAGAACAGGCAGATTGACTGAAGCACACCGCTGAGGGGAGCAGCGGGTGAGACAGGAGAGGTCTGCTGCGCCATGTGGGAAGCTCCCTGGCCCAGGGATCATGCTGCTGCTCATAGCTTCATAGGCTGAGACTTAACCCCTTGTGCCACCAGGGAGGCCCTGGAAGAAAAGATTTTTTGTGTCTTTGTGCTTGTGTTCTGGAGATTAGTTCTCTCTCTGATGAATTATCCCCTTAAGGACTTAAGGTGCTTTGTGGTTTTTTTGTTTTGTTTTGTTTTTTTCTTTTCCATTTCCCCATTTCATAGCTTTCGAGGTTGCTAATTTATTCAAGTGTCCTCTGGTTGTTGACTTCCACTTTTGCATTGGATAGTGCTATCTATTGGGGAGAACTGAGTGCAGCTGCTGAGTTGGGGTCGGAAAGGGACTTAGGAGGGGTCTAGTCATTGATGAACTTGGTGTGGGCAGCTCACATTTGTCGCACCCCTGATAGTTTTTGTCTCTGGGGTCTCCATGATAATGTGGACCTCACTTTCAGCTTGAGTTCTGAGGAGTGTGTAAAGGGCACTGCCACTCCGTGCCCTTTTTCCACTGGAGACCCTGCCTGTCAGGCTCTCCTCAGTACCCCACACATATCTCCTCACAGGTTAAGAGTACACCTCCACATCAATCAACTCTGCCCTCCTCAGGGCCACTAGCAAACATGGGGGAGTGTTAGCTTCTGGTTCCTGCCTGGCCACAGTCTCTAGGCACCTCTCTCCACCCACCTTTTGTAATATAGAGTTGAATTTCTTCAGTGTCCCTTCTGTCACAGTCAGCCATCAGCTTTGGTCTCTGATGTCCAGAAGGTGTTCCAGTTTTGCTCAAGTCCAAAATAACACTGGACTTGAGCAAGGTCCTTGGAGTCCAGTACCCCTCTGCATCACCTTAGATTATCCTTCCAGAAGCGAACCGGTGAACCTTCCCTGATGCCCTCTTCCCCTAACTCCACTTTCTTGATATTTCTTGAACGAACTCCTGTATACAGATAGCCTTCTTGTCCTTTCTGCTAGTACTCTCATCCACTACATGGCACTCATATACATGAAAACTTTACTTAGTAAGCAGTCAGTGGAGTTCATACCCTATGGTGCTTTGTTTTCATTGCCATCCACCATTTTAGAAATTCTGTATCTGTGACTTAATTTGTCTACTTAGTTAATCCCAGAACATCTGTTTCCATATATTCTTGACAAAAAAAATCAAAAGTTAATAGGAGGGCACTGTTTTATACAGAGTAAAATGACAATTCAGGCCCCTCTGCTCATCTTTGTAGATGGAAACTTATAAAGAGGAATTTTCCAGTATGACAATTTTACATCTATTCGTGTTTCTTGGTGTATTTTAAGTCCCACCTTTCCACAGTCTCTTCAACTAAAATGGGTTGATGAGATTTGTACTACCATGCTTCTTTGTTTTTGTACCTTCTCACTAAATTCACTTCATTTGAAAAGGGAACTGAACAATGCTTTTTTGACAAAATATAATTGCAATATGACCAAGAAGCCAGGAAGGACTAGGTTTCATAGGTAAGAATCAGGTTTTTTTCTCTAGAGCTCTTTCATGTTTAAAACCTGTCGATTTAAGTTTCTGATGTTCTGTGTCAGTTGAGCTCTGACCTTGTTTCTGTTTCCTCCGCTCTCTCCATATAGTCAAGAGTCAAGACAGAGGGTAGTTGGAATGAATTTTTCAGTGAATCTAAGTATCCTGTCATTTAAAATTACTGACCAGTATGGACTTCAGCATCTCTGGATTTATTTATTCTTCAGATACTTAACATTTTGCTATTGTGTTCTTTTCTCCTCCCATTCATTTTTTTTAAAGGGGCTAATTGGCCAAGGGTGTAAAAAAACCAGTAACCTGTGATATATTTGGTAACAGTGAATAGGTTCATTACTTAATGTTTGCTTGTTGGACTTAAAAAACTACTACCTGTGTCAGTCTCACCCCTCCTTTTTTCAAATTTTTTGGCATGATCTAAATAAATTTCTGAAGTGTTCTTTCCTTTTGTGTTTGTTGTTGGTATTAGTTTTGCCTAAATCCACAGCCTGTCATCCTGTATAACAGTAGGGGCTAAAAGAGGACATTAATTGATTAATTGGTTGGGGGGGGGGGGGGGGGGGAGAGAGAGAGAGAGAGAGAGAGAGAGAGAGAGAGAGAGAGAGAGAGAGAGAGAGAGAGAGAGAGTGTGTGTGTGTGTGTGTGTGTGTGTGTGTGTGTGTGTTAGAGCTTTTCGCAGTAAAATTACAGGGGGCTCCATAGTTGTAAGTTCTCTTTGACTAGTCTTCAAAATTATTTTGTGAGTCTCTTGATGTTTGTGTAATCTAGCTAATTATTAACAAGCGAACCTTTTAATGAATCTGTTTTAAGTGCAAAATATGATTTTTGTGAGTAAGCTCTGAAATATTGACGTCACATTAGTATTTAAATGGAGCTAGAGATTAATCTTTGTTTAAATGTTTTCATGGTCTAGAATTATTCAAGAATTTGTGTATTAATGTTAGAGATGCTAATTCTTTCAGAACTCTTACAGTTTTCAGATTTTTTTCATTTAGCCTTTTGAGAAATCTGATCCATTTCACATTTGTTGGTTCCCAAATTCATGTTTTTCAAGTTTTGTTACACACTAGAATCATCTGGGTAGAGATGGTTAGAGAAACAGACAAACAAAAGAATTACTATACCCCAGATCAGGTAAAACATAATCTACGGGGTTGACCCAGGCGTTTGTATTTTTATCATTCTTCTAGAGAGTCCATGGTGTAACCAAAGTTGTGAATCACTGCTATTAGGGTGTTTTTGTGATTAGGGACCCTTTAAAAGGAAAGCTTTATACTTACATAAAAACGATTGTAATAACTCCCAAAGCCTCAAATTAACAACCCCTGTCCTGGAGTATCCTTGACATGCTAGATTTTATTGGAAGCAGTTTAGTAAGAGAAGCTATGTAATTGATTAATGATGAAGGAGTATTCCTTACCACTCATAAACCTTCCATTTATTTAACAAATAACAAACGTGTATGAAGTACTCGGTATGGTTCAGGTGCTTTTTTAGCTGCTATGGATATGACTGCCAGTAAGAAATTCCTACTGAAATTTCTGGGGATTTATCTTGGTAAGGGAGACAGATGATAAGAAAAATGACCATAGAGGTTTAACAATTGCTGTCAAGAAAAATACAACCTTGGGGGTGATTGAAAGTGATGGTTACCTGAGGGAGGGAGGTTAATTTAAATATCGTCAGCTAGGAGGGCCTTTCTGTGAAGGTGCCATTTGTGTTGAGCTCTAGTTGAAAAGAGAAGTTCTGTGAAGATCCTGGGGAAGAGCATTCCCAGTGACGAGAACTCCTTCAGAGATCCTAATGTGAAACTGGGCTTGACTTGTTTGGATTTTCAACAGGAAGGCCCATGTGACAGGAGCAGATATCGTGACCCAGGTACAAAGTGAGTGATATGAGATGAAATCAGGAAGCCACTTACAGGCCACTGTAAGAAGCTCGACATTTTAATTTCAATTTGACAGGGATGTAATTGATCATAACTCACTGTTAAGTGTTTAGCTTTAAGCTTAAAATAATTTTGTAATATGGTCAGCTTTTATCTTTTCATTGAGAATAAGCTGGAAGGTTAGCATTCAATATGTCGTGTTATTTGTGAAAGATTCTTTATAAGGCTAAATTTATCTATGACGTGGTTGTAGGTGGTTGTCCTTGTTTTTATTTTTTATATTCATATTGTTGAGCACAGGAGATGGTCAGCAACTTTAGTTGACACAGTAGGGACCTAGCAGTCAATTTAGATATTCTTAAATTTGTATGAAAGTCATACTGCATAATTTACTGGATGCCTGCTATGTGTTTATAGTTATTCCTAGTCCCTTCAGGTATGGTAGTTGTTGATAGAAATTTTTGGACAATGGAGGAAACAGATTCAAGAACAGTGATAGATTGGGATTTGTATTCCAAGCCTTTATCACTCGTCTCACTTTTAGCATTCTACTTTCTAAGTTGTGAGATTGAGAGTAATTTTTGAAGGTATAATTTGTTGAGCTAGTAGCATTAGTTTTCATACAATATACTTCTTAAATAACACACAAGAAGATTCAGGCTTATTTCCTCAAAAGTTAGACAAAGGACTTTAGTTGTAGGGATATTTTCTTTGAACCAACCATTGTTTCTTACTTCAAATGTTTTCATTGTTTTTTTCTTTATTTAAAATATTTTAGTATAAATTACTATGGAAAATGCAGAGATGATTCATAAATAGATCCTGTCCACAAGCTAAAAAGAACGAAGATATTCAGAATTCATGGTTTTGTAAAATACATAGTAATCAGTGTCAGAAGAAATACAAGTAAAAATGCCATAGGGGCCTCCCTGGTGGCGCAAGGGGTTAAAGTCTCAGCTCTCCGCAGCAGCTGCAGCACAGGTTAGACCCCCAGCCAGGGAGATTCCCACAAGGCACAGCAGACCTCTCCTGCCTTGCCTGGCTGCTCCCCTCAACAGTGTATTTCAGTAGATCCCCCTGTTCTGTTCCCCAGTCTGTCTCTAGTCAATCCTCTCACCCCCTCTGGTCTAGACCCTAGCTCTTGTATGCATAAATAAATAAACCTTAAAAAATATTTTTGAATTAAAAAAAATGCCATAGAATTTCTTCTAAGGAATTTACTTTTTTTTTTTTCTTTAAAGATTTATTTATTTATACAAGCTGGGGTACAGGCCAGAGGCGTGGGGCGGCGAGAGGGTTCAGAGACAGAGCGGGGAGCACAACAGGCAGATCAGAAACACACTGCTGAGGGGAGCAGCGGGGCGAGGCAGGAGAGGTCTGCCGCACCATGTGGGATTCTCCCTGGCCGGGCATCGAACTCACATTGCGAGCTGCTGACAGCTCCACAGCGCAGCGCTCAACCGCTGCGCCACCAGGGAGGCCCAGGAATTTCCTTCTTAATGGGCCAAGGGACTGTTTGGAGGATAGATAGAATTTAGACCTAGTTGGGGTGGGGTAAGCAGATGAGATGTAGGTGTTCTAGAGGAAGGAGGGGAAGGAAGAAGGTTATTGAGTTAAATAGGTGGAGTAAGAACTTGGAATTGGGGACGTATAAGGACCACACCAGGAAATTAATTTCTCTGTAGTGTAGGTTGGAGGAAGGGAAATAACTGTATATAATAAAGATTCCACATTTGTGGGAGAAATTTTTAATATTAGACTCAGAAGTGTGGAGTTTTTTGTGGCTGCTTTAGTTATACAATGACAGAGTTGAGTAGTTGAGACAGACTTTATGACCTGCAAAGTCTGAAGTATTTACTATGATGCTATACAGATAATACTTGCCAATCCGTGGACTAGAGACTTGGAGGCAGAAATTTTAATTGGCATTATTCTGGCTAGGGTCTAAACCTCTGCCTTTATGTCAAATGAAATGATGGTCAGAATGCAGTACCTACTATAGAAAAAGCAAGAAGAGAATGCATGACCCAGAAGAATTTATTGAATTTGGTAATTGATTAGATTCTGGAATTTTGGTGAGAAGAATAAAAAAAAATTATTTTTTCAGTGTAAGTGATTGAGGTTGGTGTTTTGGTATAGAATTTAATTGTAATCCTTTCTTTGTGTTATATGGTCTTTAAAAAGACCGTATGTTAATTATTAGTTTAGAGCTCTGATTTTGGAAGTAAGACTTTTTACCTGCTGCTTCTGAACAATAAATGCTTTCTGTTTATGAATGGGTTTTCTCATTGTCTAGCTAGGTGATGGATATATAGGTAAACATGAAACAAATCGTGTGTAATGTTTAAATTTGAATCCTTAAAATGTGATAAAATTCTCTAGTTTTATTTAAAAAGATCAGGGAATGCTGATTTAAGCTCCTCACCCTCTTCAAATCACGTGACTCATTTTTAATATGCTTTCTTTTCTGAAGTGTAGGGCGAGGAGCAGAATGGCCTAGCAATGTATAAAGCTTGGTAATACTCTTTGCTAATGTCAGAAGTGTTGAATGAATATTTATAAATACAGGAAATTTTCCACCACAGATGCTATTTACTACTTATTTTATGTCAAAACTGTAAAGTGATTTCTATGAACCATCTCCTTTAATGGTTTAGAATTTTCTATTACGTACGAAGATTGTATCCCTACCCACCTATGTTTTAGCATTGATAAAACCATGGTCAGTGTAAGTAATCACTCAAGTTATAAAGCTTTCAAGGCCAAGGATTTTTTTACCCTAAACTTAACCTGTTTTGTACTGTGATCATTCTTAAAATGTTATGTTCATTTGGAATCACCGTAGCAGTTTAAAAAAAATACGGATACCTGAGTCTTTTCTGCCAAGAATTTTGCCTCACAGGTAGCTGTAGTATTTGTGATCCTTAGACCAAACTTGGAGAAAAACCCTGCCATACAGTTTTCTATTACCAGATATTGCCTTGAGTGGAAAACAATTAAATTTTACTTTAAACCTGTTTGCATGCTGGCTAGAATTTTTGCCTTTTTCTTTTAAGATTTGGAAGCGTCAAGTTAGTTAAGCAGAAAATAATGTCATTATGTAATATCTTACCAGTTGAGGTTTTTTGCCTCTTTACAACATGTTAGAATTTTAAATTTTTACAGAAGTATGGTTTATAAGGCTATATAGATTTTAGGTGTATAGTATTATAGTTTACATTTGTGCATTATTCTACATTATGCTCTCCACCAAAAGGCTTGTTTCTATCCACCATGCTGTAATTCACGCCTTTACTAGATTGCCGGCACTAAGCCTCCGCATCCCTCTTGCCTCCTTGTAACCGCAGTTCCCTCTCATAATCCAAGAGTTTGCTTTTATTTTGTTTATTTAAATTCCTAAAACCTTGAATTTTAAAACTAATATTACAAAATACACACTGATTTCTTCTCTGTTACATTGTGAGCACATTCATATTTTAATTGGATTACATTTTTGCATCCAAATGTGCCTCGACTTTTCCAACTCAAACATGTTTTTTAGTCAGTTGATTGTATATTTTGGGAGAATCATCACCTAGAGATAAAAATATTAAGCCTATCAGGTTCCCGTGATAAATATTTTTCTACTTTACATTTAGGATTGGTATATAAGAAAGAGCCTGGGACTGTCAAAATCTCAGCCAGTTACTTTATGACCTTGATTATTCCACCTCACCTTTCTTAATCAGTTTCTGTATCTGTAAAATAAACATGCATGGATTGATGACTTGCCCTCTTTCCTGTTGTTTTTAAGGAGGCTCGAATAAGTATGTGAAAATCCCTGTGTAAGTTATTCAAGCTTTTCAAGTATTAGGTGGTGGTATTTTCAAAAGTTTTTGGTTGAATGATACTTTACTGCTTTTCATAACTTAGTCTTAATGAGAATTTGCCGGGGTTATCTGGAGGTGCACTAATTGCCTCTTAGACATTATTAGCTATCTAGAATGGAGAACAGAAAGGCCTTAGAAGACTTATTATGGATGGTGCACCTCCATGCTCATCATTTCACTTAGAGCTTATGTTATTTTTTTAGACACACATTAGTTTTTTGTAGTTTGATTTCCTGGAAGGGATTTTTCAAGTTATCATAGCTTGACAGTTTATGTTTTTTTTTTTTTGATGAAAAAATATTCTTATGGAGCTATTTATTGAAAATTCAGAACTAAGTAGCTGCTTAGCCTTAAAAATGTAAGTGGCTTTCAGCAGACATAGCTTTGTTCTTCAGAAAAATGATAACTTTTCTAGATGGCAGCCATCTTTTTGAAATTCCTGATGAAGATGGTTTGTGTAATTTAATAGTATTTCCAGATAGTACATTATGAAATTAGTTGTTGCATAAATCAGTAGATACCTATAATTTATGGCTTATGTATACAGATTCAATAGAACCTATTCCTATGTGTGTTTATTTTCATAAATGATTACAAAGAATCTTGAATTAGAGTATGTCTCTTATGTAACGTGAGTTCTCTTGGAGACCCACAAGAAATTGGCCTAACTGATTCAGTGTGTCTGGTTTAAATTTAAATATGCAATTAGCAGGCTGTTGATAATCCAGAAGTTTGTTTTTGTAGATCTCTTGTACTGAGGTGGAAATCTGGAACTACTTCTGTTTTAAATCAGTATTCATTCATTCGTTCATTCATCAGACACTTAGAGTGAATGGAATTTTGATAGGTGTTTCAGGGGAGTTTTGGATGTTATCTGCACCACCCTCAGTTTTGTAGATGGGGAAAGTAAGTTCTAGATCAACTTAACTGGCCTGTGATCTCACAGCTTGTTAGTGGCAGAGTAGAAGCTAGAATCATGAATGTAGTACACGTTCACTCATAGGTCCATTTACAGTAACTCTCGAAGGGTTGTCCATACTTAGTTAAGAATTCTGAGGCAACAGGGAACACATCTATGGGATAAGAAATTTCTTCCTGCAACTTGATGAGGCTGGTTCTGTACCTTCTCCCTTCTCATAAAATGTCTTACCATGATACAGCTGCTCAAGTGTTTGAAAACCCTTTAGCATTATTTTTCTAAAAGAGGGTATAGAATATGAGGCCCTTTTGCTTAATGATCTGAAGAGCTCAAAGAGTCACAATTATTACAAGATTCCATTTGTTTGGAATCTAAACTGAAAATTGCCTTTTTCATTTCGCACCTAGTGTTTCCAGTGCAGACCAGTGGGATGTTTTTTGAGCATCTAGTGCAAGAAAGACCTTCTGTAAACTCAAAACTGCATGGAGTTTTTATTTTCCTTAGACCTATAAGCAGTTCCTTACTCCCTCTACTGAACTTGTGTTGACAACCTTGAAGGAAGAGGACACTTTTAACTATTTTCATGTATCTAACATCTGCTACATCTAGATTCTGTGAAATGATTCTTAGTGGCAAACTTCATTTTGATTTTTGTTCCATAAGATAATGTCTGAGTTACAATGTGGATACACCCTGTCTCAAGATCTGTTATTTAATGTAGTTGGCGTTAAACAAACGCAGGTGGAAATATAAAAAGATTTTCAAAACAGAGAACCAAAGAAACCAATTTTCAGTTTTACGATGTCTGTGGTACTTAATTAAGTCTTGTAATGGAAAAATACATGATGTACTTTAGTTAATTTTTGCATACATTGTCTATTTTTACAAACATGGAGAATCAGTCACTGTCCTGGGAATGCTGTACCTGAATTTCTGTCCTATAAATGTCCCTAACATTTTAACACATAAAAAGTAATAGGGGGCCTCCCTGGTGGTGCAGCAGATTAAGTCTCAGCCTAGTGAAGCTGGCCGCAGCCACTGCAGCACGAGTTTGATGCCCAGTGTGATCCCCACATGGCACAGCAGACCTCTCCTGCCTCTCCCACTGCTCCCCTTAGCAGTGTACTTTGGTCTATCCACCTGTTCTGCTCCCCACTCTCTGGTGAAGCCTCTCACCACCCCACACTTCTGACCTACACCCCAGTTCTTGTATGCATAAATAAATAAATATTTTTTTAAAAAGTTAATAGGGATTTGGAATATAACTGTTGTGATATTCATCAGATTTTAACACCTTTTCAAAGACAAGTCTCTTTTATGGTTCTTACAGCTGATTTAGTCTTTTCACTCAACAGTTAGATTTGAAAGTAGGAAAAGAGTGATTTGAATGCCCTGGTTGGATATTAATGGTTCACGAAAGGTAGATATGCAGTTTGAAAAATGAACTGGCTTAGGTTCCGTGTGTGTGTGTGTGTGTGTGTGTGTGTGTGTGTGTGTGTGTGTGTGTGTGTGTGTTTTGGGGTGTAGGTTTTTGTCCTGTCCTTTAAGTGTTATGCATATACCAGTGATTCCAAATTTATATCCCCGGCCACATAATACCCTTTTTGGAGTTCAGACACAGATATAGTTGTGTGAGTATGTTTAAAATATTCTTGTTTCCTCTTACTAAAATCCAGCCTATTCCACTGTGACAAACACCATTCTCACACACCAATTACAGTATGTGGTCAAGTCTAGGAAGTCCACCTGTGTTTTAGCTCAGGCCACTATAACAATGCTGTTAAACCAAGTGACTTATAAACCATAGATTTTATTTTTCAGTTTTGGAAGCTGGAGATTTGAAATCAGGATGTCACCAGCAGAGAGGGATCTGGTTAGGGCTCTCCACTAGGTGGTAGACTTCACATTTCTTGTAGTAGGAAAGATGACTAGAGAGCTCTTTGGGGTTTTCTTCTATTAGGCACTAATTAGTCCCTTTCATAAGGGCCCCATGACCTACTCACCTCCAAAAGGCCACACCTCCTGATACTACCTCACCGGGTATTGGAACTTCAACATGTGAATTTGAGAAGAGACCAAAACATTCAGTACATGAAAATCTTGATTCTTTTTTGGTCATTCCTACTGTGTTGTTTTTGTCTTCAAAATATATCCTGGATATGCTGATTTCACTATTATTTTCAGAGCTTCCATTATCTCTGAGCCACTGCAGTAATCTCCTAGCTGGTATTCTCGTGTTTACTTTTTCCTCCTATTTCTGTTCTTGACGCAACTGAAATGGTCATTTAAAAATGGATTGTTCGGCCTCCCAAGTGGCACAGTGGTTTAAGTTGCAGCACTATGAAGCTATCCAGAGCCACTGCAGCAGGAGTTTGATACCCAGCCAGGGAGCTTCTCACATGGCACAGCAGACCTCTCCTGTCTTACCTGCTGCTCCCCTCAACAATGTACTTCAGTGGATCTGTCTGTTCTGCTCCCCACTCTGTCTCTGGTGAATCCTCTCACCACCCCACACCTCTGGCCTACACTCCAGCTTGTATGCATAAATAAATCTTAAAAAAATAATAAAAATGGATTGTTACTTTTGATTTAAAAACTTCATGAATTATCCATTCCTTGTTTTTAGAATAAAATCTAAACTGCCTTTTCCAGGATATCTTTCCCCATTTACTTGTGTCTTACCACTCAACTTCCATCATAGCACTAATCATAAGTTATAATTATGTTGCTTGTATTTTTGTCTCTTACCCACTACAGTGTAAACTCTCTTATTGTACTTAGTCTGTATTCGGTGGCTCCCAACACAAGGCTGGCAAACTTTACATATAGTATGAACGAAGATTAGTAGAGAAAGTAGAAATGATGAGTTTTGGTTTTCTCTTTTCATCTGGTTGAATGATACTGAAAGATGAAGAAAAAGGGATACTCTTCAACTTTGTTAAGTTAATATGAATTAAAGGGTGAAAAAGACATACCCTGTTTTGTTTTTTATGTCTTTAATGAGATAACATTGGCTTGCATTATTGTTGGTATTTTGGAAGTACAGTATGTCCCTGCCCCCCCCCCCAAGGTGTCACCATAGCACACCTACCACCAGTAGACATACCATGCTAAATTTTTTAGAATTAAAATTTCTAACAATTATTTAGAAGGAAAACACTATTATCATTGAACTTTTATAAATATGTAGCCACCTTATCAGTGAGCTGATAACTGTAAAAGTACTAAGCGCCTGGAAACTGGGAAAGCAGGAAGATTGAACAACAGATTGTTTTCTCATACTTAGGTGACTGCAGCATTTCTATCTGCAAAAAGTCCCCCTTACCTGTTTTTCCGTGCTCTGACCTCTGCCTTTTCCTATTTCATATCTGTTTCTGTAGTATGTCATTGTCCTCTTTCTGTTAAGAGTAAGAAACATTTTACTACTTCTGTTCTGAGAGTTGCTTAAAACAGTAGTAATTTCTGGTTATGTTTCATAGTAAAAGTATTGGGACTGATGTGTATTGGAGTGAAAAGACCAAATGTCCTTGAGGGAAGAAGCCTTAGGGTGCTTTCATTCAATACTGCTCCTTCACAGCAGTCAGTCGTCATAGTTCTAGTAAGGATTTGGGGATCACTTGGTTTTAAATGTTGGCCTTGCCATTTAGTAATTGAAAAATATTCAGCAATTACTTAGGACCTGAGGTAACAAATGTAAAATGGCCAATGTAAATGCCTGGCATATAATGAGCCTTTAAAATTGGTCTCTGTTATTGTTCTTTGGGGGGGGCGCGAGTATTTAAATCTCTCTAGGTTTCTATTTATGTATAAAATTAGGAGATAAGAGAAGTGATTGTCCAGCTTAACTACTCAGATTGCTGGGCCCAGACTTCAGAGTTTGATGCAGTGTGTCCTGGGTGGAGCCCAGGAATGTGGGTTCTAAAGAGTCTCCAGGTGGTGCTGGTGTTGCAGCTCTGGGAGCCATACTTGAGAACTGCTGGACTGGATGATCAGATAATTTGAAGGTCCTTGCCAGCCCTTGGAGTTTACTGCTGTCGAACAATAATGGTGGTAATTGCCAGGCATTGTGCAAAGCACTTTATGTGCTTGATACTGTTTGGTTCTCATGGTAATTGATAGGTAATCATCCCCCTTTAAAGGCTTAGGTAAATTGTTAAAGTTCACACAGCTAGTAATGGCCAAGTGAGACTGCCCTGGGCAGCATGTATAGACATAACCTTTTTCTTCACCAGATAGGTGGGTGGCTTCCAGTCTTGGTTTCCCTAGATTTTAGGATTCCCACTTAAAGTTTCACTTCTTAACTATTTGCCTTGCTGATTTAGTTGGTTTTGCTATGTCTTCAACTCCAGGCTACTCCAAACTTAATTGTCCCACCTGATTTAAGCCCATATTCCTCATATTCTGTGTTTTATTGCTGCCTTTCTTATCAGCTTTATCTCCTCATAAGCTTCTTGAGGATATGGACCCTGTTTTTAAATCACTGTATAGTGCTCAGCAGAATGCTTCAGATGTAATCTGAAATAATTGTATTGACGTTTGACTTGTAATTTGTATATTGTAGTGCTTCAAATGATGGAGATGAATTTGTAATCATTTTGGCCAGGTACCTGTTAGACACTCGGGTTTAGTGCATTGTGTGTACCAGTTAGTTTTGAATATTTATGTTATGACATTCAAGTTCCTTACCACTTTGCTGCTTTTATCGTATTACAGTAGGACATTAACTTGTAATTTTATTGTGGAATGAAAGTCCTTAATTGACTCTGACCTTTTAATATAAACCTGACATGAAAACAATCCTGTGTTCTGACTTTAGAAGCTACATATAAGAGGGAATTTGTGTAGATCCTTTCAGCCTAATATATCTTAAAATGTCTATTATATTTTATTTGTATCCCTTTCCCTCCTCTCAGTTTGAACTGTCAATTCATTATAGACGTCTAAATTAGTGTAAAAACTAGACCAATTTTCCCCTTTTTGCGGGGGTTTAGGACAGAGGTGCACGGGGTGAGAGGATTCACCAGAGACAAAGCAGGGGCAGGGAGAGCAAAGCATGTGAATTTACTGAAATACTCTACTGAGGGGAGCAGCGGGCAGCCAGACAGGAAAGGTCTGCTGGTGCATATGTGGGTCAGCTCCCTGGCTGGAGATCCCTCAGGTTGTAACTGTGATAGCACTGAGGCTTAAGCCCTAGGCCAACAGGAAGGCCCTCCCCCCCTTTTTAAAAATTATCATTCATCATAGACAGGATGTTGTCATTTTTCTGATACTTAAAAATAAAACTTACAGCAATTTGAATATCTGTAAAAGGGTGAAGGTAGGATAGAAGGTTTTAGAGTATAATTGAAAAGACAAACTTTGGCACCCTTCATGGGTTCAGGATGATGGGGAGCGGGTGTCAGTTTACTGTGGTTCTGCTTTTTTATTCTTATGCTTTGTAGACACTTAAAGAAATGTGCTCATTTTTCAGCTGAGGACTAGGATTTTCACTCCTGTACTCCGAATCCACAGACTTTGTTTAAAGTTAGCTGTTGATGAGTAGTGGAGGGAGGGATAGAACAAACTCCCATTGTGTTTTTTGTATTTTCTAGGTAAAGATATCTTTGGCTGGAGTGTATCTAGCTGTGCAGTAGTAACTTGCTGTTCGATAGAGATTTAAGGCAGCATTACAGAAAGAGTTGACTTTAGTTTCGTTGCTGTGGTAATGTCACAATTAAAAAATTTGCAAGCTCTGGCATAGAATGTGAATGGGGTTAGCCAGCTTTTTTTTTTTTTTAAATCTTGTTCTGTCCTTACTTGAGCTGCTTGAATATGTAGGAAACAGACACCTTAGCCACCTAAGTTTTTTTTAATTTTTTTAAACTATATTTCAGAGTGTCCACTAGAGCCCACATGCTAGAGATACCAGTAAATTTTTTGGAGGGGGGCCCCCACATACACGTGCATAAGCATACACAAATGGTCAGTAGCTCCTGCAGAGGAAAGAATGTCAAATCTGAATCTTATTTAAAATTATACAATTTTAATCCTTTAATTTTGTTAATACGGTCTATCCTGTAACAGACTTTGCTTGCTAAATTTTTGTTTCTGTTTTTTAAAAAAAGTTCTACACACTTTAATGCAGTACTTATTTACCAGATTCCTGATATCACAGGATACCAAGAATTTTTAACTGTAGTTAAATGAGGCAAGTCCACCTCAATGTAAGTAATCCTGTTACGTGATGTAGCTTATCTTGTAACAAAAAAGCACTGTTGCTCGGATACTGTGATTTACTTACCTAAATGAGTTGTTTTTAGATACTATGTTTCCAAACAGGTAGTACTTTGAGGTGAGTTTGCAAGTTAGTGTAGCATGGGTCTCTTTCTACTCCCCTTTCTTTACCTAAACTGCTTGAGTTCAGCACCAAAATCCCTACCACTATTAGCTAGCAAAAGTAAAATGCTTGCATTTTTGTTCTGTTGAGAAATGCAATAGACCATTCATTAATTTATTCAGCTAGAACATACTACACAGTTGGACCTGAAAACGTCAAACACGGCCCCTGCTTTCATAGAGGTCAGATATGGTCTCATGGACAGAACATATTAATAGCAGATTTTCTCTTCCATCTCCGCATTTTATTCCATTGATTGACCCATTGCAAATCTTGTTGGCTTCATCTTGGAATTCCATTCTGAATATCCCCCTTTCCCCGTTTCAAATATCATGAACTAGTCCAAATCGTTATGGTTTGCCTTGGACAAACCTCATCAGCCTCCTGATTTTCTTTTTCTGTTATTGGCACCTACAGTTGTGTATATACTACAGAGTATGCTTTAAAATGTGTAGTAAATGGGCCTCCCTGGTGGAGCAGGGGTTAAAGTCTCAGTGCTTTTAAGCTATGGACAGCCAAAAAGTGCTAGAAGATCTAGGTTTGTCCATTTCTGTTTACTATCTCTTCAGTATCTCAGTACTTTACCCTCATCATACTGTGCTCCAATCATAATGTCTGCTTACTCTGCAGGCCAAGCACATTCCTCATTTTACAGTTGTTACTCCCTCTGCCTGGAACACTTTCCCCCAGAACTCCTGTCAGCTTTACCACCCTTTTCAGGTCTTTGTCACTTTTTATGGACTGGTCCTGAGCATCAGCTCTAAAAGGACAACTTCATAGCACAACTGACATTTTACTAACATTTTTGCTTATTAGTGTTTTTTTCTACCTCAGGAATGTAAATTTCCTCATTTTTAGGAGCCTTGCCCTGTTCACCACTATTACAGGAGTATTTTAAAAGATAATAGGCAAAAAAAAAAATGCTTGGGTGAAATGATTAAAATTATACCCCTTTGGTCTCTGCCAGTGTGGCTAGCGCGTAAACAAGGAGAAGCTTTGAAGGGTGGTTCCTAGAGATGCTGGTGATACCAGATCGGGCAGGATCCTTTAGTCCCTGTTAAGCATTAAGGAAGGTCTGCACGCCTAAGTGTATTTCTTTGATGTAGTTATAGGTATTGTATTCTTTTGTTTATATTGTAGTTACATGAGGGTGAAGTGTTAAATTGGCTCTCTTAACAGATACTTGCATTAGGCTTCGGAAATGCCTCACAATCAAGAATTTACAGTGATATGCTGCATTCAGTCTTCAGTATTTTACTTTGCCTTTTTTTAAAAAATCCTTTATTATAAGATTGTTTAATTTGCATAGAAGAACTGTGGTATAAGCCAGAGGTGCAGGAGATGAAAGGATTCACCAGAGATACTAGGGAGCAGAAAGGCAGAATCTACTGAAATACACTGCTGAGGGAAGCAGCAGGCAAAACAGGAGAGGTCTGCTGCGCCCTGTGGGAAACTCCCTGGCTGGGGATCTGAGCTCAGGCAGTCGAGGTGGGCGTGCTGAGACTTAACCCCTAGGCCACCAGGAAGACCCCTTTACTTACCTTTTTTTGATGCCATTTTGAAAATGTTGAGCTTAGATTTTACAACACATGTATTTGCTGTTTTCTCCGTTTGATCCATACATGAAATTCAGTGTCACTATTATTTGGAAAAGATGGTTTTGAAGACAACACAATTTTGAATTCCTTTTCAGAAAATGTGGTTACTCTAAGCTGTGAGTGACCTTATCCTAATGTAACCGTGGAGTGAAAATAAACTTTTGCACTCTTACAGAAAAAGTGTTGGTGTTCAGTGAGAGACATTTTATTAAATATGGGTGTTGCTGACTTCCATTATCCTACATGTCACTTGATCTCTGATTAGATCCCCTTTGTGAGTTTGATGAGAGCCAGTTGTGAATTACCTCTTGAATTTCCTTTGGCTTCCCTCAGTTCTCCTTTACTAGCATGATATCCAATTAGATGTATTGCTTAGAGGTTAACTAATGACCGTGACAAATTTTGAAAGAAGAATTCCATATTGATAGGTAATTTTTGTTGAACAGTGCAACCAGAGACATTTTCACATTACTTTTTCCCACTTACAAAGGAGACAAACATCTAAGTGTATTTGTGACTTGTTTTTAAGATACTCATATATCTTAGAGGAAAGAACTGTGGATTCTGAGGACTAAAGCTCATTCATTGAATTTGAAGTTGGGAGACAGTATTACAGTTCTTACAGAGAATATACTTTCAGATTTTAAGCCCTTTTTCCTTTAACCTATTCGCCAAAATTTTCAACCACTAGTACTCTTGATATTGTCCAGAACCCAATATGATATATCTGTCACAGGGATTTCCATGTTTACTAAGAAAAGCAGTGTGGGCTAGTGGAAAGAATGCAGATTTTTAAAAACTGCTTTATTGATGTGTATTTTAGAATGCCGACTTTTGAGTGAATCCTGAGTTTGAATTCCTGCTGGCACTGATTAGCTATGTGACTTTGCTCAAAGTGTTCAGGCTCTGTAAGCCTTGTAATACAAAACTTACTTTAGGTTGTTATTAAGATTAGAAAATGAGAATATGTCAAGTAAAAGGCCCTTCAGGTCCTAATAGGTGTTAGCCATTTTTAATATTACTAATACTAATATGTAGTATTCTCACCTCTTTTCAGCCTTTGGGACTTGAAAGCCTGGAAACTGAAATGAAATGGTTAGTAGTGATGGTAGAATTTGGTATAACTGAACACAGCCACAAATTGTTCAACTTCATTATTCTTTAGCCTGTTTTTCCCTAATCAGGGTACTGTATTATGAGTCGGTTTTATCGTGTGAATGTGCAAAGTTTCCTTATTCTGCCCACTTTATAAGAGTAACATCAAACCCCAAAAGGGCCTCCCTGGTGGAGCAACGGGTTAAGCGCAGCACTATGAAGCTATCCAGAGCTACTGCAGCATGAGTTCCATCCCCGGCCAGGGAGCTTCCCACATGGTGCAGTAGACCTGTCTCTCCTGCTGCTCCCTTCAGCAGTGTATTTCAGTTGATCTGCCTGTTCTGCTCCCCACTCTGTTTCTGGTGAATCCTCTCACCACCCCACACCTCTGGCCTATGCCCCAGCTTGTATGCATACATAAATAAATCTTTTTTTAAAAAAAGTTCAGTTTATATTACTGTGATAAAGGTACTGAGGTGATAGAACATCACTCTTTGAATTTGGTATCACATATTACAAACATAATGGTGGATACATGTCATTATACATTTGTCAAAATCTAAAATAAAGAATGATCCCTAACATAAACTGTGGACTTTAATAATAGTGTATTGAGTAACTCATTCATTAATTGTAACAAATGTTATACTAATTAAGGTGTTAAAAGGGGTGAGGGAATTAACATTTCATAGCCGTTAGAAGTTGAGTAGATCTCTTTTAGTTGCTAAGGCACTTATGAATTCTCGCCATTTTTTTGTCTCCAACATCGATAATACATTACAGTTCAGTAGTGGTTTGTAATAGTAAATGACGTGTGTAAGAAAGAGCAGAACCACGTGAGGCAACAGGCTGGAAAAAAAACGTGATTTCACTGATTATTTTTTTGTTCCGTTCAGTTGATTATCTGCTGCTGCTTTTTGCTTTGCAGTCCTTTACACACTCCTGGGATCTCTGCTGGGCTTTTTTGTAGCCAGTCCTGACCTTCTCTTGAATGGGTTTTAGCTTGCAGGTTCTTGACTTTACATCTTTATGCCTTTATACTTGGAGGTTGTGTTTAGGGTGAACTGGTTATTTTGGTTATTTTCTTTTGAGTGATACATCCTCTATGGACAGTGTCTAATGTGTTTTTATTTTGTGTATCTCACACAAAGTCACACAGCATTAATGTTACAGTGGGGAGATTTATGCTTCTGTCTACAATTGAGAAATAGCACTATTCCAAGAGCAGAATTCTTTTAAGCTGTTAATGGCTCTATGAAAGGAGTTTGATGTTTAAATATTCGGGTTTCAAAACTGTAGCATTGCACTTAAAGACTTTTAAAGATAGAACACTATTTCTCCTTGAAGTTATCCCTTTTCACCATATGATATAAGGAAAATTCTGCTTGTGGAGTGGTGTATTTTAAATATAGGTCTTGCCTGTTTGTAGAAACAGTGAGAGAAATGGGTTCGAGGGGTAGATAAAAGACCTTGAGTTGAATTTCTTGTAAACTAAGCTGCCCTTTGACCCAAAGGCAATAAAAAGGGTGGGGGGAGATTGGGGTTAGAAAGATTGGTTATTTTTGAGCTCAAGTGAACAGTGGAACTTTTAGGTCAATTGAAATAAAAAGAAATAGGACAAATGGGAAATGTTTAAATAATGTTTGGTAAGTTTAGAGGAGGAATTGGTTTGGGTGAAAGGTTGGAATTTGGATATACTGAATTTTAGATCATGAAGTAAGTATAGTGCAGTAGTTAAAATTTAAGGCTCTGGAGCCAGGTTACCTGGGCTCAGATACAGATCTTTCCTGTTCTTTGGATAAATGACCTAGAATCCCTTGTTGCCACATATTCTTTATCTGCAATGTGGGGGATAGTAGGTGTTGTCTAATTGGGTCGTTACAGTGATTAAATGTGAAAACTAATGTAAAGTATATAGCAATACCCAGAGCAAAGGAAACCATCAACAAATGTTAGCTGCTATATTTAGTTCCTGGCTGGAGAAAGAAATCAAATTCAGTAGAAAATAAAATAAGACTAAGATTTAAATCTGGGATTAGTCCTACATTTAGTGTAGGGCAGTAGTTTTCCACCCTGATAACACTGGTCGACGGTGAGATCATTACTGCCTGGAAAAGGCCCTAATCTGTATTATCTTGGTGTGCTGAACATGAGTATAACCCTGAAAATTTTTTATTAGCTCTCGTTTTGAAGATATTTCATATAATTCATGTTATATGTTTTACCACGTAAATTTATCCTGCAACAACATCCTAAATCAGTCTAGAATGATGTAATACCGCATTACATTGCATAATACCATCGTGCACACATCATCCAGAGTTGATTGCATCATTTTCTGATGCAGTGCAATACTACTGCCAGGCAGCTGCTGAAGTAAGGTGATGTCAGCAGTGCACTCTATAAAGCCCTGTCGGAAAGGTTGAGCATTGAAAATATTTCAGACTTTATGCGAGACAGTGTAAGCTACTGTTCCACAGAACTGTTGTTATTTTATCCATTTAGGCACAATACAGAACAGTAATGCCTCCGAAGTGCATTAATAGCGTGGACAATTTCTGCTCTGTTTGTGGGGAAGTGACATTTGCCAACCAGAAGTAAAGTATCACTTCTCAAATAAAGAAGGCTTATCATCTTGACTTCGGATGCAAGGTTGGTGACCAAGACAAGCCTTGGGCCTCGCATCTGTGCTGTGCTACATGTGCAGTACAGCTTTCACAGTGGTTAAATGGCAGAAGACCATCAATGCCGTTTGCAGTCCCCATGGTATGGAGAGAGCCAGCAACCACATAAAAGACTGTTACTTCTGCTTGGTTCCTCCTCTTTCCGGCGGAATAACGAAGCAAAAGAAGTCAAGAAGAGTCTACTCAAACATTCCGTCTGCATTGAAATGACCGGTTCAACAACTTGCTGCAGGGTGATGCAAAACAAGCATGGAATGCTTTTTGCCTGGTGTCTACAAACTTTCTGGGAATGTTAGGGCCCAAAACTAAAAGGAAGTGTAGAAGACATGCTGATGCAGTATCAGAAACTTGACTGCATTATGTCTCTAAAGATCCACTTCCTTCATTCCCATCTGGATTTCTTCCCTGAAAACTGTGGTGTGGTTAGTGATGAACATGGTGAACGTTTTCATCAAGATATCTCCTCAATGGAACAAAGATACCGGGAAAATGGTCCACTACAATGCTGGCTGACTACTGCTGGACACTCCCCAGAGATGCTCCTGAACAGCTGTACAGAGACAAGCAAAGAAATCTAAGAAGTAGTCTATGACTTGATTTTATTACAGGTATTAACCGTAGGCCTATTACTATTGGCATGCATTTCGTGATGTAAACATCATTTATTGCAGATTACAAAAAAAAAAATCCAGAGCCAAAATTAGAATTTGATGGTCATGTTTGTGTTGAGCACATACAAATTGATAGAAAATGACTAATTTTATTTCAGTAACATGACTTTTGTAAAAATTTGTTGCCCAGTGATTGGCATGCATTTCATCATGTAAACATCAATTTATGGCAGATTATTAAAAAAAAAAACTAGAGCTAAAATTAGAATTTGACTGTATATTCGTGTTGAGCATATACAAATTGATAGGAAATGACTAATTTTATTTCAGTAATACGACTTTTGTAAAAATTTGTTGACCGGTGTTAGGGGAAGGTGGTGCTGTGGTAGCTGCAGTGACTTCTGGTTGTTTATCCATCAGCTTTTTTAGCACCCTCTTTTCTCTCTCCCCCGCCCCCTAAATATAATACCTAGTGTTCAAGAATTCAGTAATTGAGGAATTCATGAGAGGCTCCAGTGATGGAAGTTGCACAGTGTAAGGTTCTCACCAGCAGACCAGCATCACTAGCATTAACTTGGAATTTGCGAATTCTGGGGCCCAGCAGCCTGTATTTAGAAAGCCCTGCAAGCTTAAAGTTTGATTTGTAATGTAGGGTTTCCAATTCAAATAGTTTCAAGAGGTCCGATATATAATAATAATGAATCAAGCTTTTGGGGTGATGATGATTTTGAACTGTGTCATATACCACATCTGGTGTGGCTCAGCAGTAGTCATTGAGAGACTTGCAGGACCTAGCATTGACAGATCTTTGTGTATGTAATTGATTTTGAAGTGCTGGCAACCAATTGAAAAAAAATTGCTATTTTTATGGAGGCCAAAGAAAAATCAAAGCAAGGCATCTCTCCTGGCTGCCAGTGACTAGACATTTGTCTTTTTTCTCCCTCTCCTTTTCCTAATAAACCTGTCTCTTTAAAATGTAAAAATAAGAAAAAATCAAAACAATTGTTAGTAAAGCTTGCCTCATACCACAGGTTAATTACCTTAGGTTAGGTTTCTAGATAAGGACTTGGTTTTTGTCATGAAATAAGGACAATTTTAAAGTTGATAAATGTTTTCTACAATGAAACTGCTGTCTGGTCAGCACTGTTTCCCTGAAAGATACAGATGTTAGAATTAGATGCAAGTTTTTAAAAGACTTTCAATTTGATAGGCCAATAAATTTTTTTATTGCTTTGATTTACTAATATAGTTTAATCCTTGCTTGGTATTTATTGGCCATATATGTGTTTTTTGTAAACCTGTCATCATTTGCTTATATCTTTTTGAGTTGATTTGTAAGTGCACATTGTTTCTTCATCTTTTTGCCTTTAATTTGTTGGCTTTTTTAAATTAATTACAGACTACACATTTGTATGTGCAGTCAAATCTACCAGTCTTTGTCAAAACTCCTTAGAAAAATCTCACTGGGATTTTAATTGAAATTGGATCAAATTTATAAACCAGTAGTCCTCAGTAAGTGTTTTTGGCCTATTTCCCAGACATGCACATGTTTGCTGCTGTCAACTGTGGTGGGTAGGATGTTCCTTCCCCTTTGTCTCCATGGCATTTACTCATTTCACATACATTTATTGAGTGCTTACTGCATATGAAGGAGACATTTTTTTTAAAGATTTATTTTTTATTTATACATACATTTTTTTTTAAAGATTTATTTATGCATATAAGAGCTGGGATGTAGGCCAGAGGTGGGGGGGGGTGGGTATAGTAGGGAGCAGAACAGGCGGATTGCCTGAGATAACACTGCTGAGGGGAGGAGTAGGTGAGTCAGGAGAGGTCTGCTGTGCCATGTGGGAAGCTCCCTGGCTGGGAATTAAACTCATACTCTTGCTGCAGTGGCTGCTGATAGCTTCATAGTGCTGAGACTTAAACCCAGGGAGGCCCTTAAGGAGACCTTTTAGGGTGATACATTCGTAAATAAAGAATTCCTGCCCTCTGGCAACTTACATTACTAAAAGAACAGAGGTAGTAAGCAAATGAATGTATGCAAGTGCCAAGTGGTGTGGGAAACAAAAGGGGTGTGGAGTGGTGGCAACAGTGCCTGTATTTTGTGTTAGTCAAAGGTTTCTCTGATGAGATGACCTCTAAGAAATAAGGAAACATTGCCCAAGGATACTTGGGAGAAGAAAGTGAGATGGGGAAAAAGTCAGGAATCGTACAGGAATTTTGGGTTTTACTTGGGATTGAAGAATAGATGCCGAGACATGACAATGCTGAGGTAGGAGAACCACTTAGAAGGCTGATGCCATTTCCAGGTTAAGAGATGATGATTGCTTGCTTGGTTGAAGAATGCAGGAGTGGTGTGAAGTTGGAAGTATTTTGAAGGTAGAGCTGAAAGAGTTTCTGCTGGGTCAGAAGAGTTGTGAATCTTGAGTTACTGTAAAAAGAACATTTTGTTGTGTTTGTATATTTCTCATAGAGGAGGGGTAGACTACAAAAACCAGATTTTTAGAAGGATGTAAGCATCTTAGTTTTGAGGTACTTATTTTATATCTGGCCACTTTGGTGAACTCTGCTGCTGATAGTTTTTTTTTTTTAATTTTTTTTAAAAAAGATTTATTTATTTATGCATACAAGCTGGGGTGTAGGCCAGAGGTGTGAGATGGTGAGAGGATTCACCAGAGACAGAGTGTGGGGAGCAGAACAGGCCGATCCACTGAAATACACCGTTGAGGGGAGCAGCAGGCGAGACAGGAGAGGTCTGCTGTGCCATGTGGGATTCTCCCTGGCTGGGGATCGAATTCGTGCTGCAGTGACTCCAGATAGCTTCATAGTGCTGCTCTTATTAACCCATTGCACCACCAGGTAGGTCCTGATGGTTGGTTGGTTTTTTTTTTTTTTTTTAACTTTGTTTTCCTCTTGAGATTTTAAGATAGGAGAATTTCTCCTTAGTTTTCAGGAGCTATATAATGGTTTTTGTGTTGGGGGCAGGTATTGGTATAAAACTGTTCCTGATTTCTATATCCTTAAGCTATTTTCATTTCTGTAGGTGGGAGAAAAGAATAACTGCTGTAACTTCCTTTTGTTCTTTAAAATAACAATTCTTGCCTTAGATATGAAAATAGCTGTGTATTATAAAGGAAGAATTGGAGCAAGTTTGTGTTCTTTAGTACAGAATTCCAGTGGGCCCTTTCCTGGACCACTCTTTAGAGAGGTCTAAGTCTAAAGAAGACAGTTTAAAGAAAAGTTTAAGAAACAGTTGTCTCACAACTCATCTAGGCAGATTATTTTCCTTGTAGTGTAATTTATAAAATCCATCTGGGAAGAAATTAGCATTTCTATTAAAATACTGACACTATTGTGGGATTAAGGTTTGTTTGTTTGTTTGTTTGCTGGGGGACACTTTACCTACCCATTCAGTTGGTGGTTAACTGTCAGTCAAGAGTCTCAATGTAATAATTTTTGGTCAGGTTTTCTTATAGTTAGGTTTTCTTTTCATTTCATCTTCTAGTTTAAGAAATGATTTGCTGTTCCCTTTTCCTTTAAGAAGCATCTATAGGAATTATTGAATTAGCATATTGGAAACCGTGTTTGTAAGATTATAATAAAATGTTGACATGTAGTCATAACTAAACTGAGAATAATTATAACAAAATCACAGTATAGCGCTCTTGGTGGCAACTTGATAGTCTGTTTAAGAGAATTGGGATAAAGCTTGCTAGGCCTTGTTTAGCAAATTTGGAAAGCTGTATTCTTCTTCCTTTAGAATATTTAAGAATAAGATTGTTTTGCTACATAACTAGTCTGATTCAGATAGATGTTCTACTTTTAAAATGTTGAATTGTTTAAGGTCTATTTCCAAGCTGATTCTGGACTCTCTTTAACAGTAAAAAAAAATTGGTAAGTTTGTGGCTTAGAAACTCCTTGGCTTAAAGACACAAATAATTTCATAAAAGCTTTTAACTAAAAAGATAGTGTACGTTGGCACAGGATGTTGTGTTTGTGTCATTAATTAGTAGGCTCTGTGTTTGGAGAAACATGCCTTAAACTGTGAGCACAGCGCCGGGTTTCTTGTTTATACGGTGACACTTAGGAATAAAGATGAGTAAAATTTTAGAGCTAGAAGAACCCTTCAGATGAATTTTCCAAGAGAGGAGATTTGAAGGCCATGCAAGTATAGAATAGATTGGGGACTTAATTTCCTTTAATAGTGGAATCCTTTACTCAGTATATATGTTATTTGGATGATAATTGTTTTTCTGTTTGTATGCTTATTTCCAAGAGTACATCACTAGGCTTTATTTTACTGGGAGAAAATGTCAAACGTGATAGGACTGATCAAACAGTTCTACATCTGTAAAATAGTTAATTTTCTGTTAATATTTTAAAAGGCAACATTTGAGTCACAGTTAGCTGTGTGAATTTGTTAAAGGAATCAAAGTAATTTTGAAATCAGAATGTAGCTTTTGGCTCATGTGGCCTGCCAAACTCATCTGGGCATCATTTTCTGATGTTTGCTTCCAGAGTTTGTGAATTGACTTATGATTCTAGGGAAGTAATTGACTCTTGGGGGCCATTTTGATCATTTAAAAATTGAGATGCTTAGAGGTAATCTCTGAAGTGTCTTTCAGGTTGAACTTTTTGGCATATTCCGAGAGAGTGACAGGATTTGGATTTGACATCATGGCTTGATTAAGGTCCTAGGATCTTTGTGAGTCTTGTAACTGCAGAAAGAATTTTGTGAAGCATCTGGAGTGAGTTTAGCCTTACAGATCTCTCTGTAGGTGTAAATGATATTCCCACTCCCAAATGTAATTACAGTTCTACATACAGGATGTATTTCATGATAATGGTCAGAGGATTGCCACATTTTATAAAGAATGCGCTTTGTAGCTTTTATGGTCCTGCTCATTTGATTTATAGTACAGGTAGGAGAACTGAGCAGTGGCATTAAGGTCCAGCTTAAGCATGACTTGCAGTAATTCCTGTACTTACAAGGTGAATCTGGAGACCCACTGGTTTGCATACTCCTACCTGAAACAAGAGTTCCTTACCCATAACACAGATAATCTACATATGACATGCTCTTAATATTTTCTGTTGTGTTCTGTTTCATTGTTTCTTTAAATGATGGGTCATAGCCTAACTTATCCCTTGCCATTTATCTGATTATGAAATAATGTTAAGATTTTGCTGATTAATGTGGGGGCTATTATGATGAAGCCAAAAGGAAGGATTACTTTGGGAAAGATGAGAGTTTATCCTTAACAACGATTCATTCAGAGCAGGGTTTCCGCTCTATTGATATTTTGTTGTTGAGGGGAATTGTCCCTGTATACTGTAGTAAGTTTATCAGCATCGCTGGCCTTCACTCGTTAAAAATGCCATATTATCCTCTCCCCAGTGTAATCAACCAAAAATGTCTCCAAATGTGCCAGATATCCTCTGGGGAACAAAAATAACGCTAAAATGGCTAATAAGGAAAATGCATATTCTTAAAAAAGAAAATGTCTTTTGAAGGGACGTTATCTTCTTTTCTTTACATGCTACAGAAAAGTAGGAGTTAATTTTTGGCATTCAGGGGGCTTCAGTTTGTCTCTCCCATATTCTTTCTTAGGTACTCATCTCCTTAAAATTGTTTTAATTTACCTTAAATTTTTTTTGTCATGATTATAAAAATACAATGTGCTCAGAACATACAGCATAGGTCTTCATAAAGAAAAACTTAATTTCTAACATCTAAGTTAGCCCTTTGTGTTTCCTTCCACATCTTTTATTAGACTCATGTGCTCTTGCTTTTTTCATTTTTCCTTTTAAAGATTTATTTATTTATGCATACAAGCTGGGATGCAGGCCAGAGGTGCAGTGGGTGAGAGGATTCACCAGAGTGGGGAACAGAACAGGCAGACTTGACTGAAATCCACCACTAAGGGGAGCAGGGGGCGAGACAGGAGAGGAGAGGTCTGCTGTGCCACGTGGGAAGCCTCCCTGGCCAGGGAGGAAACTGGTGCCGCAGTGGCTGCTGGTAGCTTCACAGTGCTGAGACTTAGCCCATTGCGCCACCAGGGAGGCCCCTCATTTTTCCTTTTTTAAAGCCAAAATAGAAACATGCTCTGAATTTTTCTTGTTAAAAATTAACAGTATATTTTTATATCATTGCAAGTTAATTTGTAAAGAGCTAATCCACTCTTGATGAAAGCATGACATTCATTATGATAGGCATGCTGTAGTTTATTCACCCTTCAGAGTGTGATTGCTTTTAGTTTCCCCAGTTGTAAATGTCATTGTTGGTATGGAATCTTGAAAAGTGGTAGAACTGTATCAGAGGATATGAGAATTCTTAATTAGATAATACCAGATCATTTAAAAAAATTGCTATATTTTCCTCTGGTCTTTAAGAATACCTCCCAAATGTAGACTCTCTACCAAATTTGAGATTATTTTTGTATATATTAAATTGCCAAATACTGTGTTTGTGGTCTGCAGATCTGTTAGCTTACTCTGGTGGACAATACCAGAGTATTGCCATGATGTCTTTATTATATTAGTCCTATAAATATGGCTTAATAATTGGTGGGGCAGATCCTCCCTAATACTCTGTTTTAAATTATTGGAAAGTTTTGAAAATATAGCCATATGAACTTGAAAGTTACTTTGCTAGGTTCTTCACATGTCTATATACTATATATCCTCAAAAAAAACCTTTAAAAATGCACCCAATTTAAAATTTATGTCAAAAACCTCCCTGGTGGTGCAGTGGTTAAGTCTCAGCACTATCAAGCCATCACTAGCCACTGTGGTTGAGTTTGATCTCTGGCCAGGCAGCTAACCTACATAGCGCAGCAGACCTCTCCTGTCTAGCCCACTGCTCCCCACTCCGTCTCTGGTGCATTCTCTCAGCCCCCTGGACCTCTGGCCTACACCCCAGTTCTTGTACACATAAATAAATAAAAATAAATCTTTTTTGAAAAATGAAATGCTCTTCATATTTCCAGATACATTCTTTGTATTTCTACCTTTTATTATTATATCTGGACGCTTTAATTATTGTTGTGTCTCAGTTTTAGGTTCAGTCTGAGACTAAACTGACACTGCTGTTCTTTATTACCACCACCTCTTACTACTTTCGTGTGTTCAGGACATAGCTTTTCTTGTTTGCCTTTGCATTTTTACATGTGTTCTTACCACTACTTGACTTGCTTTTTCTTATACTTACTCTGACCTCATTTCTCTCCTTCCATCTTTCAGTGGTTTCAGTTGTAATTGTTGAAAACTTGAATTTGAGAGGTAATGAGAAGACGTAGACATAGTGAATATTTGCTGTAAAAAGAAGAGAGAAATGGGATAGAAAATTTCCCCTGGCTTTTAAATGTTAGATGACTTCCTTATCCATCCCTTTTGTTGTTGCTGCAGGGCTCACCTGGTGTTGTGGGAATTATTCCTGGTCCATCAATGGGAACAATGGAGCTGTCTAGACCGATTTTTGTTGCTAAGTTGAAAGTCAGCAAATACCAGACTTGGTTACTGCTGGATGGGATTTTTTAAATTGTTCTTTGTGTCCTAGTCCTGAGGTCCCTAACTAATTCTTCTTTCCACCTTTTCCTTGGCTGCCCCTCTGTTTCCTGGTTGTATAGTTGTGCTTAGTGGAAGGAACTGGGAAAAGGGAGTGAATACCATCTTTACCATCTTGCCTGAGCCAGAAATTCTTCTATTTATTTTTAAGAACTGATAAATTAACAAATCGGTCTTTGACTTACCATCATTTTCTTAAAGAGATATCCTTTGTTGCTAAACCTCAGTAACTCTGAGTAATAATTCTGAAAGAATAGCCGTGTGCGTTTCTTGCATTAGAAAATAAGAGGCTTCCTACTGATGCAGGGCCCTGTGACTTACCTCATTTCAGGTAGTTCTTACAAACACTGAAGCTGGAACATCATACTTGGAGGCTGAGCATTGATAAAAATGTTTGGTCTTTCACCTTTTGGTAGCTGACTTAATGATGGTAACTACCTAAGTGATGGGGTTAGGATTTGATACTTATCCCAACAATCTGTATTTTATTTTTAAAGTGAAAAGAAAATTGTGTGTTTATAGAAATTCTATTATCATGCATTGAATCTATTGGATTACTTTGCACTCTCCTGCTTGATCACTCCTTTAAGAAGCCCAAGGTTGGGAGGTTGGGGAATAATGAAAAGAGGAGGATTGTTTTTCACTAGGTCTTTGTTGTGATTTTTGTGAGAATCTTCTCTAAGTCCCCTGCTGTTAACAATAGGTACTTTAAATTGTAAGATACGATCCTTGACACTCATGTTTAGGTGAGTGAGCTGAATCAAATAGGACTACTTTTATCTTAATTTACAGCTTTTGAGTATTTGGGATTAGTTATTTATATTTAGTATTTTTGAAAGAGGAACTAGTAACACAGAATTTGAATGTTCTTACCTCATTTTAAATGTTGAAATGTTCTAAAATGGAATCTACCCTAAAAATATGGACTCTTTTTTTTTTTAATTTATTTTTTTATTTATACATACAAGCTGGGGTACAGGTCAGAGGTGTGGAGCGGCGAGAGGGTTCACCAAAGACAGAGCGGGTAGCAGAACAGACGATCAGAAATACACTGCTGAGGGGAGCAGCAGGCAAGGCAGGAAAGGTCTGCCGCGCCATGTGGGATTCTCCCTGGCCGGGCGTCGAACTCGCGTCGCCGCTGCCGACAGCTCCACAGCACAGAGCTTAACCGCTGCGCCACCGGGGAGGCCAAAAAGATGGACTCTTTAGACAGAAAAGTAGATAGAAAATTGGATCGCTCTGGAGGATCCATTCTGGAATTGGCAGTTCTTTGAATAACTTAGAGCCTCTCAGTTGTTAACTTTCTGTCATTTTTCTTTATTCTTGAAACATTACAGTCCTATTCTCTAAGAAAGACACTGTAACTAGGTAAGTGTTTCATTCTGATCTCAGACTCAGATTCCCTCTCTCTTACAGCCAGCCAAGAACTGTAAGCCACTTCCATTCTTCTTTGTCATGCTGCATTTTTGTCTCCATTAGGATACTTCCAGGCTTTAGTTGGGTTTTTTGTTTGTTTGTTTGTTTTAAACAGGTTGAAAGTTAAGCAGTAAGTTTTTGTATTTCCCAGGAGTTCCACATTTATAAACATCATGTGTTTAGACACCATTAAAAATTGATTTATAATTCAAACATGGTAGAAGGAGATGTGGATAATCTAGTTGAATGACATGATTTGGAAATATGGAACACATAAATAATGAAAATAAGAGGATCATGCTAAGCTTTGGAAAATACAAAGCAATGAATTATAAGACATAGTGTACCAGGAAACATATTTCCAGAGGAATGTGGGAGGTGGGATTTTGAGATCAAAGAAGCTCCTGGATATTTTCAGTCAGGAACCTGCATAAGGTATGACAGATTGGCCTGAGTACTACTGAGGGGCTGTGTTGAAGAATTACTTTATTTCTTCATTTTATTATGCATGGAACATTATACAATATGTATACTGAAAGAATTGTAATCAAATGATATGCAGAATACTATATGTCAGACTAAAGGTAGTTTAGAGATGCCAATTTAAACTTCAAAAGTATAGTCTTAGTGACAGGGTATATGCAAAATTTCTAATGTGGGAAATCAAAGGAAAGATAGCTCTGTCTCTTGCATGAATAAATTGCAAAGGAAAAAGATAACTATCATGAACATGACGTCTTAACAAAAGGGAATGTGTGGATCTTACGTGGCTTTGATTGGAACAGACCAACTGATAGAATGCAGGAAATTAACATAAATATTTCTTTTAGAGATACATATGGAAACACAATTGTAATTCAGAATTAACCCAAGGGCATGTGGGTAGATGTTACAGGTGAGATAGCTTTGGCTATTGGGTTGATAAATTTTGAAGTCAATTGATGGTTTTGTGGGTAGTTCATTATCCTTTAATTTGTGTTTGAAATTTTTCATTTAAAAAAAGAGTCTGAGCGCCCCCCCCCCCCCCCGCCCCCGGTGGACCTGTCGGCAGCGAGTTCGATGCCCAACCAGGGAGATTCCCACATGGTGCAGCAGACTTCTCCTACCTCTCCCGCTGCTCCCCTCAGTGTATTTCTGATCTGCCTGTTCTGCTCCCCACTCTGTCTCTGGTGAACCCTCTCGCTGCCCCACGCTGCTGGCCTGTACCCCAGCTTGTATGCATAAATAAATAAATCTTTAAAAAAAAACCTTAAAAAAAAGAGTCTGCGATAAATGAAAGAACATGAGCCAAGATTAGGACTGCTTATATTGTTCATAAAATTAACATGATGGTAGAGTTCTGCCTGACCTTACCCTAACCTGCCTACCTATATTCATTGTCAATTTCAGCACAATTTCCCCTTGTTTATTCCCTGAGCTCCAGCTGCAAAACATGCCTACAAGTTCTTTTCTTCTTCCTCTAAGACACACACAACCCCTAATACCTTCTGTGCCTCTCCATATCCCCTTGCCACTATTCCTGGCACATTTGCCTTTCTATGTCCTAATTTATTTTCTGGTGCTCAGATTAAATGTTTATATCACAAAAGAGTCTTCCAAATGCCCAAATCTAAATCTGATGTTGTAATTATGACCTCTTATCTCACATTTCACATGGTTGCTTACTAACATTTGTCCTCCCCATTAAAAAGCTTAATGAGCTACAGTTTTTATATTTGTTGTTACTGTATTCCCAGCATTTAGTTGTAATCCCTGGTAAATAGTAGGTATTTAAATATCTGTTAAATGGAAGGGAAGAAGCATTCATGGTGGTTTGAAAGCCTGACTGAAATGATCTGGTAAAATACACAAATCTCATTTTGGTTTCGTAGGTGATCTGGTTTAAACTGTAAGACAAAAAGATTGTATGTTCAACCCCAAGAGTCCTTATCAGGGTGAATTGGCAATTTAGAATTGGCTCTGGTACCTTTGTTTCCTGTTACTGTAAACCTCTCTAAAAAGCTGATGTAACCTAGTTAGAGAGACTTGATACAAATGTTCTCTTAACGACTTCTCTAAATTTTTTCCTGAGCTTTATTTTACAGCTAAAACACGTGAGATATTTAATGTTGGATAATTTGGTTCTATTTTTTCTCTGTACTTCAGTTTTTCTCTTTAGAGTGGAACTTCTTTTCGATGACTATGAAGCCCAGTGCTCAACAAACTCAAAATTATGTTGCCAACTGAAAATACCTATTTCTTGAATTTGCTCCTTGAGAGATTTTGTTTCTCCTTTTCTCCTTCCTCTTTTGTCTTTTATCATATGAAAACCAAATCCAAGGTTATAATTATTAAATAGATGTTCTTTTCTAATGTACATATTGTACTTTGCAGTTAGGATTACATCATTTTCTGAATGCTACTCTGTGAGGCAGATAATGTTATTTCCAGACATTAGTGTACCTGTTTAGGATCATGTAAATAATAGTGAGAAACTTGTCCCGAACCAGTCTTCCTGCCCTTTTCCCAGTTCCTTTCACATTAGTTGAGCTTGTAGAAATATTTATGTTTAGCGCCTTTTTAAAATGTGACTTTCAGTAATGCAAAAATTTTCTATACCTGTCTAATAGAAATGCTTACCCTAGATCACTGTGAATCTAGCGTATGGTAAACTGGATGTTCAGGGGTGATGTTAATTTTACTTTTTTCTTTTGGTTTTATAAGTCATCTAAAGAACTGGAGTTTTCAAATTTTAGGTGCCTCAGACTTTCTTGCGTATCTGGAAGTCATAGAGTTCTGGCAAATAATTTATATCAGATTTTGGTTAACAGTGCTCTGGAACTTGCTTTGGACATTTTACTAAAGTTTGAGGGAAACTTTGTTTGCATGAAAGGAAAGAAGTGGAAGTGGAACTGAAATATGACTCAGAGATGAAATTACCACCATTCAAGTCTTCATTTTTGTTGCTACTTTAACCAGATTTAAAATTTTGTCTAGATCACTTATAGTCTGCCGGCACTGCTCTGGACCTCCGCATGTTTCACATTGGAATAGAACCAGGTGACTTAATTATAGAACAGTGCTAGATCAGATGTTTGAACAGCTTAATGCCGAACTTACACTGTGTTACTTTCAGATAAGTCAGATTTTACTGTAGTTTACCTTTGAGGAAAAAACAGATATCATTGCTGTCTGTTGCTCCATTGTCTGTGGTAGTGCTGTAGGCATTGAAGATAGGATTTATCAAATACAAAGAGTTGATGGATTATTAGTACGTAATCTCTTGAACTCATTAATAAATTGACAGTAAAAAACTTTCTCATTAATTACATTGACATTGTGATAATACTTGCAGTGCTGCAAACCCTTAGTGTTCTCTGCTAGCAGAAAATTAGATTTCTTAGTGCGTTTATTTTAGCAAAGTCAGTAGTGACCACATCAGAGTTAAGTGATTCAGATCATTACTTTATGTGGTGTAATAGAAAAAAGTTTTATATCTGTGACACCCTTGAATATTCAGTGTATAATTTTCTAATTTGTAATAAAAATAGAAGTATTTAAGAGAGGTTAAATCTCCTTATATTAAAGTCTGTGTATTGATCCATGAGCTATTTTAGAAGAAATGATTTTTCATGTAAATACGATAAACTATATTCTTGGATCCCTAGAACAGCCTAAGTTCCAGATATGTGGTAATATTCTGCTAATCCTATAGAAAGAACTACTAAAGTATAATCAACAAAAAAGAGTTGAATTTATTAGGGGAGGAGACTGCCAGGATTCTTTTTGTCATTTCCCCCCCCCCCCCCCCCCAGGAAGTGCTGTAAAGTTGCAAAGAAATAGCTTCCCTTTGCTTTTCAGCATTAGGATTTTAATTTGGTTAGCCACAATCATTAAGTTTGTCTGTGGATAAACTGTCATTAAATAGATGTTGTATTGATTTTATTAATCACTTTTTAACTATAATTTGTCTTATTACTAAATCTGACTCCTTTGTGGCTTCTTACACGTTAAGAGTGACAGGACGAACTAAGATTTGAAGGTAATTTATTTAGGAAAAGTAGCACATTTGTGTTGGGAGTAATAGCTAAGGAGGTTATTGGAGTAGCCCAATGGTGATAGATGAGGTACTATAATAACTTCAAAAGTGAAACAATTCTCTACAACCAAGAGAATTTTCAGGATAAGAAAGTAGTGAACCTTGAAGGGTAATGAAAGTTGGACCTAGGAAATGAGGGTTAGGTAACTGCATTTTTAGAAAAATTGGGCTTTTTAAAATTTTTAAAGATTTATTTATGCATACATGAGCTGGGGTGTAGGCCAGAAGTGGGGTCAGTGAGAGGATTCACCAGAGACACAGTGGGGAGCAGAACAGGCAGATTGACTGAAGTACACTGCTGAGGGGAGCAGCAGGCGAGGCAGGAGAGGTCTCTGTGCCATGTGGGTCAGCTCCCAGGCAGGGGATGGAACTGGCGCTGCAGTAGCTGGTGACAGCTTGACAGTGCTGAGACTTTAACCCCTGCACCACCAGGGAGGCCCTGGTCCTGGTTTTTATTGTTACCACCAATGTATGAATCGTTGTTTTCCGCATTGACCAACGCTTGGTTTTTTACAGTATGGTTTTGAAATGACTTAATATTTTACCTAGTACTGATAATATAGCCAGAATGTGGTGTGGCGTAGTTTTATGTATTTACTGGGCATTTGGATTTCTCTTATGAATTTCCTTTTCATCTTTTATTGTCATTTTTAACCTATTTATTGGAATCCTTTATACTGATATTTAATCCTTAGTTAGGTGTTTTACAGGCATTTCTAACAACCAGTGCCTTGCCTTTTGACCTAAAAAGATCTGGTAGTCTTTTCTTGTACTTTAGGTACTAGCTAATTTTTTATATCTTACTTTAGAAATCTTTCCCTCTACTTAAACTACTTTCCTAGTTTAAAAGATTTTCTTCTTTAGGTTTGGTGTGTTTCTGGATTGTTGGTCCTTTTTTCCATATGAATTTTTGGATCTGTTTGTTGGCTTCCAGTAAAAACCCTATTAAAAGAATTTTATTGGAATTTAGATGTTTAGATGTGGAATTTATTGGACCTTTAAATGTTAAAACCCACCTACTTGGCTTTGTTCCGTGTGTTGCTGCTGCTCTTGGACTTCACTCAGTTTATTTCTTTTCAGGAGGCGCAGGTCAGAATGGAGATGGGCTGCAGATCGAGCAGCTATCGTCAGCCGCTGGAACTGGCTGCAGGCTCACGTTTCTGACTTGGAATATCGAATTCGGCAACAAACAGATATTTACAAACAGATACGTGCTAATAAGGTAAGGGACAAGTGTCTGGTCTTTTTCAGCCCTGCTAAAACTACCATTATCCCCTTTTTTCCCATCAGGCAATAGCTCTTAACTGTGTCAAAGAGAATGGTTTAATATGATTTGATAGAGTGGTTTAATTTGGTGCCTGATGTTACTTAGTATAGTGCAGATAACAGTGTTATTATATAATGTTAAGTTGAATGTGTGTTTAGAACAAAGCTGTTTTTGCATCTGAGCTATCAAAAAACATAAGAAAAGGAGGCTATACAGTGAAAACCATTGGCTATAACTAATACTGTTGTATTTATGGGAAAGTGATGCCGAATGAGGATTTTCATTTTATGAAGTTTTTCCTGAAATATTTTTGCAGCAAAGTTAGACATTGATGGTTAGGATTTTTATATTCTGTGCCCTCCTATCTGCAGAGGACTGATTCATACTTGGACAGTGACACTGTAATTTTTCTTCCTAAATGAACAACTTAGAAGAAAATCCGCTGCTGGAGTTTGGTTTGACAGAGGAATAAGTATACATACAAAAAGAAATACACTCAACAGATATTTGAATGCCTCCTATGTACCTAGGCACCCTTAGTGGAATCACAGTGGTAAATAAAAATCCTACTTTGGTTGAGTTTACTTTCTTGTGAGGTATTTTTTGGTTTAGCTTGATGCAGTTGAGCCCTGTGGCTTGATATGTAGTCTGCACAAGGAATCCACTGCACTTAAACGTAAATATCACTACACTTTTGTTCAGTTTAAGTGCTGGCCAAATCCTTAAGAAAATTGCTGTACTGTGAGTTACATGCATTAAATCAGTGAGTAGGCTAAAAGTTAAATGGTGACTCTGATCAGATGGACAAAATGATGAAATTTGAAGTAAAAGTTTTATGACCTTTATTCCAGAAATACCGCTGATGTATTCCTTCTCCAAAATGGGTTTATATATCAGTCTCCAACGTTTCATTAGAATATATTATATTTAGGACAAAGTCCAGAGGACTTGGGCTTTTAATTTTTGTTTATTTTAAGTAACTTGTTCCCTGACAGTAGGGAATAAGTCAAATTTTAACTTACTTGTTTAAAAGTTAGCTAGAGCAAACGAGGAATTAAAACTAAAAATACTCACCAAGTCTTGAATATTATTCTCTCAACTCTTCTTCACAATGGGAATTTTTGAAATTTATAGAATATGAGCTGGAATGTTAAGAATAGCTAGGGAATGACAGAGTATGCCTATCCTGAGGAGAAAAACATTGTCTTACTCTGCCAGGAACACATCTTCTGTTTCTGTTGCTAGGTTTTTATAGCCAGTGGTTAAATTGGAATGCCTGTATTTGAAATGAAATAGTCTCAGTAACAACCGAGATTAGTACAATGGTGGTCAAATTTGTTTTGTCTGTTTTGTATAGTCAAATGTATATGTGTTTATGTGTGACTTTTCCCAGCAGAAAACTGCCATGTATCATAGATTTGAAGATGCTATTAATCGTAAGATGTACTGTTATTTTATGTTCCACTAAGAAGAAATAATTTTCTCAGTTAAAGTAAGATACACCATCAGTTATTAGATGTGCCCTGATTTTAAAGGATATTGAAGTGTGAAAAAGAATATCTTAGAATTGATGAATACTGTGTATCAATTTTTAGGAAAAGGAGAATAGAAGTACAAATGTCAATTTTGCTGTAAATTTAGAACTGCTTTCTTTAAAAAGTCTTAAAAAATCCCAAACTGAAAATGAAAATTAACTAACTTAAACATTTGAGTGTATTTTAATCCACTTTTCAAGTGTGCATGTATATAATTTAAGCATAATAATGTTAAATGAGCCCTGAATGTTTTTCCTGTCTTTCTTTAGGAGCAGTGGGGAGGGGAGAAGTTGGGACTTTTTTTTTAATTGGCTGTATTCTGTTCCAGGTCATTGTTGGCTATTTTAATTATGCTCTCTACTGAAATTATTAAAGCACACCATAATAAATACCTTTACATAAATCAGAGTGTGGGTACTTTTATGTTCTTAATGCATTCTTTAGAGGTATATTTTGGTGCACTATGCCTCAATTTACAAGCTTAGTACCTATGTGAGAGAAGATTCTCTTAACTAAGTTTTGGTTTCTGCTTCATTCTTTAGCTCATAACTCAACAGTAATGTCAGCGCAGTTTTGAGAAACTTTCCAAAATCTTAGATGTTTCTCAATATTAGGAAATTAATTAATCTGAAATTCTGTGTATATAGATTACCCAAGAGTTTTACCACTCAGGGAATAACATACAAAAGAAACAGCAGACTTGGACTTCGTAATCTTTGATTTTATTAGACTTTGCTTTGTTGCCATATATCTGTGTGAGGAAGAAAAGTCCCATTTCTGAGTCTCTGTTTCATGATCTGTAAAATAAAGTGTTTAAGATAATCTTGTGGAATACATTTTCTTTGTAGAAGTGTCTGCTAGAGAATTCTGACAGGGAGAGTAAAAGTAGTAGAATAATAATCCTAGTAAGTAATATGTCAAGAAAATTCAGAACTGTATCAAATATTTATGTTTATATATACAATGTCATTTTAAAACAAATGTATCCATTTACTGAAGTTGCTGTGACAAAAGTATGGCACAAATTGAATGGTAAACTTAAAACACAAAGTTTTTCTCACAGTTCTGACTGAAAGTTAAAATCTTGAAGTTAAGGTCTAGGCAGGACCATGCTCTGAATATTTTAGGGGATGAATCTTTGCCTCTTTATCCTTCTGGTGGTTGCTTGCAGTTCTTGGTGTCCCTAGTTTTATAACCGAGTCATTCTAATGTCTGTGTTGGTCTTCATATGGCCATGTTCTTTCTGTGTGTGTTCTTCCAAAATTTCCTCTTAAAAGGACACTGATCACAATTGGGATTTAGGACCCAACCTAAAGGGGCTCATCTTGCTTTGATTTGCAATTATTCTGTTTCTAGTTAGGTCACAAATTTGGGGCAAACACTATTCAACCCTGTATAACAAAAAAGCAGTGGAATTCCCCTTGAAGGTGTGTTAACATGTGTTTGGTCTTTATGCATCACCATGATAATAGAAGTCCTGTAGCATATACTATGCACCAGACACTGTACTAAACATTTTACCAATTTAAGATAAACTAAGAGCCAAATTGGTTAGGTGCTTTGTTCGTGGTCATACAACCCAGTGAGCGCAGAGCTGAGATTTGAGTATCTGACCCCAAAGCTGTTTTGCTCGGGTTAGCAGTTGCTTTCAGTGCTTACTTAACCCTTTTTAATTGTTGAAATAGGAAGTTTTTAATTCTCCTTATGTTAGTAAAATGGGTATTTTCCATTTCCCAAGATACGCCAGGTTGCCTGGGGTTGTATATTATATTGCCCTTGAGATGAATCTAGGTTTGGTGGTCAACTGTAGAGTTACGCATATGTCTTTCAGTGGGGAATTGGAAGGTAAGACTTTTTGAAAATTTAAATAATTGGCTTCATTTAAATTTTTTTAAATTGAGATAACATTTGTTTATAACATTGCATAGTTTCAGGTGTATACAGCTTTATATTTCATCATCTTATGTGCTCTCTTATGGTCACCACCAGAAGTCTAGTTCCCGTTCACCAGGTTACAGTCTGTCCCTCCTCTCCCCCTTTGCCCTACATTAATTTTTTTAAGTGGTGTTTCCTAAAAGAGAAGGGATTTTGAGAACTACTACTAAGTGATTACCAATTTCTGTTCTGTCTGAAATTATTTCCTTTCAGATGAGTAATGACTTTTTAGAATCCTTTATAGGAATAATGATTCCTGTTGCTCTTTGGAGAAAGGATACAGTTTCTAGGAGCTCTTCCCTACTCTCCATGTACTGTGATGGTTTAGTGTTCTAATTTAGTCAGCTTCTTTAAGAACAACATAATACTTTGGTGCCTTAGGAGAAAGGAAAACAATGTATATCCTTGAGTGTGTACTTGATATAGTAAGTGTGCAGTGTTTAATGCACAGAGTAAGTCTTCTATCATAAACTTGTGAGAGACAGAGCTAAATATGAAAGCAGGGCTACTTACCTGATTCCAAAGCATTTTCTGTCTGATACACTATGCTCTTTTATCTTTTCATCATTTCTCTCAAGCATATTTATTGAAATTTCATACCCGGTAAGTAAAGCTGAGGGGGGGATCAAGCAGGTTCTAGTATAAGACATACTGTTTGTATACCTCCTTTTGACATAGGAGAAATTACATAGGAATGCTGTGGTCAGAGTAGTAGTGGGAAGAAGAGGAGGAGCATTGAACCTTCTAGATAAAAGGGGAGCTAAGTGGGAATAACAGAACCCTAGGAAACCCTTGTCTTCAAAATTGATGTAAAGCAGTCAAAGCTCCCATCTTAATAGAGTTACAAGGTATTATGGATAGTTTTCTCTTGTCTAGACAGCCCAGAATAAATCTTGTGAAACTGGTCTGCAGTGAGGTCACCAATTTGTCCTGACTGGTAGGGAAGATTGACCTACTTAGCCCAAAATAGGGGAGTGAATGTGTGAAAGTGCCCCTTAACTCTATACTGCACATTTTAAAAGATGGTGTTTATTGTCTTGTATTTTGGCTCCCTATCTTATCTGAAATTGTTAAAGGGAGAACAGTTAACTCAAGCATACAAATCAATTTTTTTCCTTTCCTTTGTCCTGTTTTATCATTAGGCTTAGCACAATTCTTTCTACCATTTCTTCTTTTTTCAATTTTAGTTCCTGTTATTTTCTCCTCCTCTTCCCCTCCTCCTCACCCTACCCACCCTTTTCCAAAATGTAGGACAGCTCTGAGTTTCCATGGAGGAGTAATTCGTAAAGATACAGAACTGCATACAACTGTGATCCATCCCTGTTCCTTTGGTCCTTGGTCCTTATGTAGTTCTCTAGCCCTGAGGAGCCCAGGCAGGAGCCTAGTTCTGACTCTGGGTGCTGTCGTGAAGGATGGGGGGATCAGGTCTCTGCCACTTGCTGTCTGTTTTAGAGTGTTCAGCTGATGCCGCAGCCATGCGGCGCTGACCCAGGATGCGAGGGAAGCCCAGCTTGGGGCTGCCCTAACAGGTGTGCAGCGCGGCGCATGACGCTTTCTTTGCTAATAATAGCTTCTCCTTTCATGATTGTTAACTGTATGTTAAGTATGTGTTGGAGAATCTTAATACCCATGTGAACCTTCCTTGCAAAGTCTTATTTTCATCAGCTTTTTCAGTTAAACCCTATTGTTTTTCTACTCCCATGCCATCTTCTCAAAACTTCTGTGACAGCAGTGTCATGGTAATACTCTACCTGTCTATCCAAGGCTAGATGAAGATGACTTCTTTGAGTGCAAGATGATTCTTTTTTATTCTTAAGATTTCACACTGCCCAGCACATACTAAATAGATAGCGTCTGGATGAATTTTAGGTGTTTGGATACTTTTCATTTGCTTATCTCTTTATAGAGTAGAAAAACAATGTGTAGATGAATGTTAGCTGCACAGGGTAGTATTTGAGCACAGGTTTGCAAAAATACATTTGACTTTTGATTCACAAAAGTAATCTGCATTGAAAAGACCTCAGTAGATTAATGAGGGCTCCATTATTGTTACAGAAGCCATTCCCTCATAGCCCAAGAAGTATAATTACATAGCTAATTCATCTGCTTTCAGATATGTGTATATCCAGAATCTAACCACTCTGGTGCAAGCACAACTGTTCTTTCTGCTTCTCTATTTGCCACTCACTAGTCTTTTCAACACAATAGCCAGTTTAAACCTTTTAAACCGTAAGTCAGGTGGTTTCCCTCATATGCTTGAAATTCTCCCAATGATTTCCCATCTCTGAATAAAAGCCTGGATACTCACAATGAGTTAAAAAGCTCTGCAAGATTTATACTTCCTTTCTCCCACACGCATACTGTCTCTGCTAACTTTCATTCCTGCCACGAACTTTACTGCATTACTCCTATAGGTATAGTAGGTATAGTATAATGGTTGGTAAACACAGTATAAAATACCGTTCTCTGACAAAGATTCCAGATCTGCAAGATGGGAATAAAAGATGCTAAATGGTAATATGCTAAATATGTCAGCACATTCAGGTGGAAGAAGAGGGACACTTGGGTCTGAGTCTTAGGCCTTACTCATGGGACTTTGTTGAAATCATTCTTGGGGAGAAAAAAGCTACTAGTGGTATATTTTGTTTCTGAACTGTAAACCGTAAGGGAAAAGACCTCTGGCAAACCAGTCCCCTGTCCTTAACCCTCTTGAAATTAGCTCCTAAATCAAAATTAAAATTTATACCGTTCACTTACATATTTTTCTTTCTGTCCTGCAGGGGTTGATAGTTCTTGGGGAGGCATCTCCCCCAGAGCATATAACAACAGACTTATTTCTCCCACTTAATACTGAGGTGAAGGCAGATCATGGGAATGATAAATTGGTAAGTACAAAAGACAGAAAAGGGGGTGCATGAGAACTTGGGTAAGATGACAGTGTGATCGATCTCTGTGCAAAAACTCCTGAATTGATGAAGGAAGGGGGACTGCCTCGACTTACACCACTTCTGACATTTCAAGATTTGAATTTTCCAGTAGGACAGCACAGGGCCCCTTTAGCAGGTATGTGACTAGCCTTAGAATTTGAAAACAGCTTCTTACACTTAAGACAGCCAGGCAAGTATGGCATTATGGAATACTAGGAATCAGGAAGATGTGTGTGTCTGTGTCTGTGTGTCTTTGTAAGTCTCTGATTAAAATGGAAGGTTCTGGACAGTTTAAGACCTTCGTTTATCCACAGTAGGTTTTGTGTGATAGAGTAGAATTCTTTTTGGATTGAATAAATAATAATTGTGAAAACAGCCAAGAAAAGTATGCACTCTAACTCTGAGAGGTTAACTAGGCCCTTTCTTGTGAGTTATACATGCTTTCTGAAAAGTCTTCAGAAAATGCCTTTTTAGGGCCTCCCCGGTGGTGCAGCAGTTTAGCGCTGCGCTGTGGTGCTGTCAGCAGCGGCGACGCAAGTTCGACGCCTGGCCAGGGAGATTCCCACATGGTGCAGCAGACCTCTCCTGTCTCACCCGCTGCTCCCCTCAGCAGTGTATTTCCAACGTTCTGCCTGTGCTGCTCCCCACTCTGTCTCTGGTGAGCCCTCTCTCCGCCCCACGCCTCTGGTCTATACCCCAGCTTGTATGCATAAATAAATAAATCTTTAAAAAAGAAGAAGAAAATGCCTTTTTTAAAAAAAGATTTGTTTATTTATGCATATAAGAATTGGGGTGTAGGCCAGAGGTGTGGGGTGGTGAGAGGATTCACCAGAGACAGAGCAGGCAGCAGAATAGGCAGACCGACTGAAGTACACTGCTGAGGGGAGCAGTGGGCGAGGCAGGAGAGGTCTGCTGCGCCATGTGGGAGTCTCCCTGGCCCAGGATTGAACTTTTGTTACAGTGGCTGCAGATAGCTTCGTAGGCTGAGACTTAACCTGTTGTGCCACCAGGGAAGCCCAGAAAATGCCTTACTTTCTGAAGGAAAGCCCTGCAAGATTTATGCCATTGATTTTTGTTGAACGATGCTGCAAAACATATATTCCTTAAAATTCCTTCAGCAATTTAAAGAACCTCACCATTAAAAAATACCAAATACTTGGAAAGCTGTGCCTAGACCACTTAGCTGCCAACCAAAGTTTTTCACTGTTGGAAGAAACTTTAATTTTGCCTTTCAGTTATTTTTTTGGAATGTGATTTATACCTTGTCCTTTCAGTTTTGCTTTTGTGTAAATTCTTAGGTCACACTTGACACAGGACAGTTATAAATTTTGTCAACTTCTTTCTCTCCCCCATACACAGTAGTTGATCTTTATTATTTGAGCATGTGAAACATGAAATTCTGAGAGTCAAATTATATGAACGTCCTCACTACTGCCCTCTTTATATTTTGTTCTTACCCACCCCCTATTGGTAGTCAGTTTCATTTGTTTTCTTTGATTATCCCTTCTATATTCAGATATATATATAT
>PVIJ01001607.1:0-183133 GCA_004024925.1 Scalopus aquaticus
TCTTCTACACTGCTGGTGGGAATGTGAACTGGTCCAACCACTATGGAAAGCAGTATGGCGATTCCTCAGACTGCTAAACATGGAGCTTCCATACGACCCAGCAATCCCACTTTTGGGAATTTACCCAAAGGATACAAAAACACTAATCCGAAAGGATACATGCACCCGTATGTTCGTTGCGGCACTGTTCACAATAGCAAAGGTGTGGAAGCAACCCAGATGTCCAAAAATAGATGATTGTATCAAGAAGATGTGGTACATATACACAATGGAATACTATTCAGCATGGAAAGAAGATAAACACACATGCAATTTGCAGCGACATGGATGGAATTAGAGGGGATCATACTCAGTGAAATAAGCCAGAAAGAAAGAGAAAAATATCGAATGGTTTCACTTATAACAGGACTATAGGGAGGCAGGGTGGGAGAGAGACAATCAGTGGGGGTGGGGGGGTGGAGGGAGGTGGAGGGAGGGAAGGAAAAGGGCACAAAATGGAATAGAAAAGAACACAAGGGACCATGGAGATGGATCACGGGTGAATTGGTGGTGGGCTACCCAAGGGGAATACAAAATGTAAAAGACATAAATAACAATAAAAATATATATTTAAAAAAAAATGAGGCTCAAAAGGAAAAGTGACTTATCTAAATTTTAAAATATATAATAATACACACTGGATGCAAACTTCTCAGATCACATGATTACTATTGATAAGCATTATGAATGAATATGATCCTTCAGAAGACTTTTTCCCCTCATGGGATTACATCATTAATTCAATAGTTTAGGAAAGGGATAATTAGAATTGCATTGGTGCTTCATTTTAAAATGTTTTATTTGACTCAAAACTCCCTCTTCTCCCCTGCCACAGAAAATTTGGTTGTTAAAGGAGAAATAAACACGCAAAGAAATGACTAGTCGACCAATTTACCAAATAGCAAAATTCTAAACAGTTAGGAGACTGTAATATTATTGTATTGTATTATCAGGAAAAGATGGTCTAGGGAAGGCTGAAAGTTGGTACCAACAGTTTGTGGTAGCAAATTTTCCACATAAAAATAGAGGTACTACATAGGAAAATCAAAATCTCATGACAACATTTACAACAAAAAATAGGTAAAAATGTCAAAATACAAGCACCAATATAAACCACCAATAGATATTAAACAAATCCATATGGGAGACAGACACGGAAAACAATGTAGGCAGCATCTGACAGATTCCAAAATAAACAACAATTGTTTACTGAAACGTATGGTGGGCAAATTTAAGAATGTGTACAAAGTACCTATGATAAGGACTGAAACAGTTTCACACTAGAAAGAGTCTTCTAGAAGTCGGATAACATGCTTTACTTCATCAATCAAAATCAACTAAATTTGTGTAATAAAAAAACTTACTACTGGGCCCTGATGAGACTATAACAAGTATTTGTTTAATAAATAAATGAACCACTTTTATCTGATTAGAGGTGCACCTAAGGTCTTTCTGATACAATATAGCAAAAGTCTCCAAATTTTTTCTTGACCATACCATATTGAGGAATATATTTATATTACTCTCAACACACACGCACACACACCCACACACCCACACACACCCATGATGGAAACAATTTCTAGAAATGAAGTTTGTGTTCCCTTACTACTGTGAAGCACTTTGATTTTTCCAACTAATCTTTTTTTTGGCAGGAGAGTGAGAACATAAGAGGAGGCTGATCCCAAAACACAGTTTGAAAATCCACCAAATAGCACATTAGTTAAGGTGCAGGGGTCTCCTTTCAAATCTTTATACTGTCATGTCTGAACTGTGTCACCTTGGGCTAATTACTTACCTTCTCTGTGTTTAAGTTTTCTCATTTATGTTGCAAGGTTCTTTAAAAGATGAAATTAGTTTATACTTAGAATTTTGTCTGCAACATAGTAATCAATAAATGTGTGCTATTTTGTTCTTGGTCAAAGTCTACGAATTTGAGTCCAAAATAAGAAAGTCTTTAAGTGAGTTACAATCAGATATAATAAAAAATGCTGAAAATAAACTAGGAAAGGATACGTTGAATTTCATTTTCATTAAAAAAAAAAAAAACACAAAAAACTCTCAATCAATAACCAAAAGTAGGCATTTTTAAAATTATAGTTTTAAGCATTGCCTACCTATGATGTCATTTCTCATTGCTTCTGTAATTGGTATTGGTTTAGCAGCATCTGGAGATATATATTTGGTAAAGGTATTCACTGCATCTTGTTCTATACCTGCAAGGAAAGAGGGGGCAACTTCAAAAATCAAAAAGCAATTTGCATAAATAATGGATTACAATCATGAAGGGCGGGGCTTTGTTTGCTTTGCACCCAAATACAGATCAAATACATACATTTATTTATGTATACATAAACCATATTATGTATAAAAATATATGCTACATATATAACAAATATATAGCTTTATTCAGTCATTCATTACAAAACAAGTCACCATCATAATGTTGCTTTTTCATTGTTTATCTTCTGGAAGAGAGAAGTTATATGTCAATCATGCCCTCCACATCCCTAAGTGAACATGCTATTTAACAGCAATTTATGAACATTCTCTTTCTAGGTCTCTTCTCCAAAGTCTCACCTTGAAAGAATCACATAGCAGTATAAAAGTTAGAACTCAAAAATTGTCTATAAATCTACATTTAAAATATTATATTAAATGATTTCATATTCATGAGTACATTAATTTCATTTTCAACAACCTTTAACAAGGTTAAAACAATGAATCTCAAACTTTTTGATTTCACAACTTTTTAATGAATATGCTAAAGAGCTTCTGTTTATATGAGATGTATCTAGAGATAACTAAAAATGAGAAGAGTACTGACTTAGTAAAAACTAACACTATTAAACTACTATAAGTTAACATAAATAACATTTTAAGTGAAAAGTAACTATTTCCCAAACAGAAGACTCCACCCATTTCATCACACACTAAAAAAAGATGTACAGTTTAGATTTAGTAAAATTAATTATCTGTTGCTCCACCAATATCCTTAAGGAAAAGTGGCACTCAGTTTTACTAGGTATGTTTGACAATAAAGAATGTAATGACTACAAGTATAACTTGGTCCAATGCCAGTAGATTTTCCCACATTGCCTTGTACTGTCATTACAAATGTCAATACAGTAAAAAAACAAATCTTAGAATTATCATGAAAATAATTTTGGCTACATGTAGGTCCTTCAAAAAGTCTCAGGTACTTCCCCTGTTTCCCCCAAAGAATTGCAAACTATATTTTGAGAACTCCTGGATCCACAGACTAGATTATTATTATTTATAGAAAAATTAAAATGATTTGTGTCAAGAAAGTACCAGGTAGAAGAGGGAAGACCAGACAGAAGTAAATGCATAATTTTTGTATGCAATCAAAGTTGTTAATCAGCTTAAAATAGAGCATTATAAGATCTTTTACGTAAGCCTCGTGGAAACCACAAAGAAAATACTCATAGAAGGAACTAAAGCATGTCACTAGAGAAAAGTAACAGAACACACAGGAAGAGAGCAAGACAGAAAAAGATGGACAAACAACAGATAAGATGATGGCAAAGGCCTATATTAATACTTACTTTAAATGTAAATGGAATAAATTCTCCAAAGGCAGAGTAAATAGATTTTAAAAAAATAATAAGCTAGACAACATTATGTTATTTATAAGAGACTCACCTGAGATTTAAGGCCACACAGGCTAAAAGTGCAGGGATGGAAAAATATATTACATGTAAATGGTAACCAATAGAGAATGAGGATGGCTATATTTACCCCAGACAAAATAAGCTATGTCAAAAACTGTCATAAAAGACAAAAAAGGCCATCTTATTTTGACAAAAGGGTGAATTCACAGGGTGATATTAAAATTTTAATTGTAACATCAGAGCAGCTAAATATATAAAGCAAACACTGACAAGTGAAGGAAGAAACAGGCAGCGGTATAATAACAGCACAAGACTTTAACACCCCACCTTCAATAATGGATAAAATATTCACACAAAAGGAAAGAGAATTTGAACAATACCACAGACCAAATGGACCTAGCAGATATACCCAGAGCATTCTACCAAACCACAGCAGAATATACATTCTTCTCAACACATTTCCTCCAGGACAAATAATACATTGGGTCACAAAGCAATTAACAAATCTACTAAGACAGAAATCATACCATGTATTTTGTCCAATCATAATGGAAAGAAGCCAAAAATCAAGGATAACTGGAAAATTCACAAATACGTGGAAATTAACACACTCCCAAACAACCAATGGATTAATGAAGAAATCAAAGGGAAATTTTAGAATATCTCAAGACAAATGAAAACAAAATAAACTAAAATTTATGAGAGGGGCTTTCTGTGCTAAAGTCTGGGGAAAGGGGTAGAAGGCTCCAAGTCCAGGTGCAAAGCTGGCAGGAAGAAGCCCCTCTAGCAGCCCTAGAAGAAGGCCAAGGAGAAGGATGAGATAAGGCATTCAAACAGAAACAGAAAGGGGTATAAGAAACATGAGGAGCCAAAGTGAAAACTGAGAGAGGATGGCCCCTGGCCATAGGTGGGATTAAAAAATCTGACAAAAAGCTGCTATTGTTCCATTCCTGTTTAAACATCTGGATTCCTTGCCCAAACACCTGTTGCCATCAATAGATAGAATGAAATTATCTTGAAGCCCACTGTACATATAAGAATAAACCTTTGCCAAAAACAAACGAAGAGAAAAACCAAACTATCAGAGGCAGCAAAGGTAGTACTAAGAGCAACATTTATAGCTGTAAACACATTAAGAAAACAGAAAGCTCTTAAACTAATTTTACATCAAAAGAAATTAGAAAAATAACAAATTAAGCCCAAAGTTAAAAGGAAGGAAACAATACAGATTAGAAACATCAAGAAAAGATTTGGTTTTCTGAAAAAATAGAACTGAAAGATCTTTAGCTAGAATAAGATAAAGACTCAAAACCAGGTGAAAGAGGAAACATTACAAGTTACTCAAATAAAAGGATCACAAGAGGTTTTTTGTTTTTTTTTAAAGATTTATTTATTTATTTATGTATACAAGCTGGGGTACGGGCCAGAGGCGTGGGGCGGCAAGAGGGTTCACCAGAGACAGAGTGGGGAGCAGAACGGGTAGATCCAGGGAAATACACGGCTGAGGGGAGCAGCAGGCGAAGCAGGAGAGGTCTGCCGTGCCATGTGGGAACCTCCCTGGTCAGGCATCCAACTCGTGTCGCCGCTGCTGACAGCTCCACAGCATAGCGCTTAATGGCTGTCCAACCAGGGATGCCCCCACAAGAGATTATTATCAACAATTACACACCAATAAATTATATGCTAGCAACCTAAAGAAGTAGACAAATTCCTTGAAATGTATGATTAAGATTGAATCACTAAACAATTAAAAAGTCTGAACACATCTATAATTTGTAAGGAAGCTGAATCAGTAAGTAAAAACCTACAAAAAGAAGATGGCAGGAGCAGATGGCTTGACTGGTGAATTCTACAAAACATTTAAAGAAGAATTAGCACCAAGGCTTCTCAAATTCTTTCCCCAAATGAAAAGTAACCAATACTTTCAAACTCATTTTATAAAGCTAGCATTTCCCTAATATCAGAGCCAGATAGAGACACTCTAAGAAAACAACAGAACAGTATCTCTGGTGAGCATAAATGAAAATATCCTCATCAAAATACTAGCAAACTGACTTCAATAGCAAAATACATGAATCAGACATCATGATCAAGTTGGAGTCATTCCTGGGATGCAAGGATGGCTCAACAAACAAAAATCAATATCATACACCATATAAACAAGATGTTGTATGATCATCTCAATACATTCAGGCAAAGCATTTGACAAAATCTAACACCCTTTCATGAGTAAAAACTCGGAACACACTAGAAAAAAAAGGAAATTATACAATATATACTAGTAAATTCCACACATAAAATAGTCTCAGCTAACATCACACTCAATGGGGAAAAAAATGAAAGCTTATCCTCTAAGATTAGAAACAAGGCAAAGATGTCCACTATTGTCACTCTGATTCAATATACTACTAGAAGTCTTAGCCAAAGAATTAAAAGGGGAAAAAAGGCATCCAAATTAGAAAGGAAGGAGTAAAATTATCTCTGTTCATAGGTGATATGCTCTTATACGTAAAAAAACCTCTAGTTTCCAAAAACACAAAAAAACCCTGTTAAGAGAATAAATAAATGAATTCAGTAAAGTTGCATGATACAAAATCAACAAACAAAAATCAGTTCAATTTTTATACACTAGCAACAAACTATCCTATCAAGAAAATCCAATTTATAACAACATTGAAAAGAAAAAAAATGGTGGAATAATTTAACCAAGGAGGTGAAAGACTTGTATACTGAAAAATACAACACTGCTGAAAGAAATTAAAGAAACTCAACTAAATGAAAGACATTCAGTGTTCATGAGGTGTAGACTTTATACTGTTAAGATGTCAGTACCACTCAAAGTGATCTACAGGTTTGATGTAATCCTTAAAATGTCACTAGCATTAAACAGAATAGAAAAAAAAAAACCCACAAAGTTTGTTAGGAACCACAAAAAACCTGAATAGCTAAAACAATCTTGAGAAAAAAAACAATGCTGGAGGCATTACATACCTCCTGATTTCAAAATATATTAAAAAGTCATTGTTTTTAAAGCAACATGCCAGTGTGACACTGGCACAGACAATGAGACCAATGGAATACAGAATGCAACTAAAAATATAGGACAAATGGATCCCAAAATATTAGGAGATGCTATACATTCCAAATACAACAATGTAAAACAAAGTTTATTAAAAAAAATTGATTAAAAAAAACATGCTCCAAGAAGTCAGACCTTTTGTTGAGAGCTCAACTCCAGTACCGTGGAAGAGTCAAATACTCTTGAAAAAATGGAAAGACAGATAAATATAAGCTGTAGGAAATGAAAAATTTATGACTAAAAATACATAATAACCAAAACTTAAAAATTCCTGGAAAGTCTAAGCACAAAATGAGACTAACAGAGGAAAGAATCAGTGAATTTGGAGAGAGATGTATAGAAAATTTCCAAGCTGAAAAATAGGGGGAAAAGATTAGAAAAAAGTTAATAGGGCCTCAGAGCACTTCAGGACAATAACAAAAGTGTGACATTTGGATCACTGAAGTCCAAGAAGGAAAGGAAAAAATAGAAGTGTTGTTAACCTCAAATAGGAATGAATGCAAAGAAATCCACATCCATAACTAAGTTGCTATAACTAAACTCCTGGACACTAAAGACAGGGAAAATATCCTGAAAACAGCAAACATGTTAAATATAAAATGATTTCTCACCAGAAACCATGGAGTCCAGAGACAGTGAAACAACATTTTAAAAGAGACAGGAGGAAAAAAAATTATCAACCTAGAGTTCTCTATCAAGTAATAATTACTTCAAGAAATAAAAAACAAAGCAGAAATTCTTAGATGGAGCATATATGAGAGAATTCTTTAACAGCAGATTTGTTCTAAAAGAAATGCTGAAGGAAATTCTTGAAACAGTGAAATATCAAAAATAACTGAATTTCAGGAATGAAGAAACAGTAAGTATCTGGTTTAAATATAATAGACAATTTCCCTTCTCTTCAGATCTTTAAATTATGTACCACAATTAAAAACCTTGTCTGACACATTTTTCAATGTATGTAGATGACAACTACACCATGGGAATAGGAAGGAAAGGGGACCTATATGGTGGTAAGGTTTTCTACACCTCCCTTGAAGAGACAGAATATTAATTTTAAGTAGACTGCAAAGCATGTATATTGTAACCCCCAGAGAAAACACTAAAAAACTGATACAAAGAAAAATATAATCAATAACTCAATTGATAAATCCTTTAAAAATCCGAACAATTCAAAAGAAAGCCAGAAAATGGAAAATCAAGGAATAAGCAACAGGAAATAAAGAGATGGTGGAGCTAAATTCAAACATATTAATAACAACGTTTAAGTTATATTAACTAATATCAGAAACATTTGTTATAATTCCACTAAATAATTACATTTAATGTAAATTTGACTAAAATTTATGTTGAAATAAATTAATGAACGAAGAAACATATTAATAGAATGGATAAAACTACATAGTACCTACAAGAAATTCAACTTAAAAACAATGATAAAGGGGGCCTTCCTGGTAGCACTATGAAGCACTATGAAGTCTCAGCACTATGAAGCAATGCAGAGCCACTGCAACACAAGTTCAATACCTGGCTAGGGAGCATCCCTCAGGGCAGCAGACCTCTCCTGACTCGCCCACTGCTCCCCTCAGCAGTGTACTTCAGTTGATCTGCCTATTCTGCTCCCCACTCTGTCTCTGGTGAGTCCTCTCACCCCCCACACCTCTGGCCTATACCCCAGCTTGTATGCATAAATAAATGAATCTTTAAAAAAAAAAAAGATAAAAGTAAGTAAAAAGTAAAGGGATAGAAAAAGATATACCATGTAAATATAAATCAAGTGAAAGCTGGAATGGCTAAATAAATCAGACAACAGGTGTTTTTAGTCTCAGATTTCTGCTACATATGAGGAATATTATATAATGATATAAGTCAATTAACCAAGAATGTATAATGACTAAATATGTATAACCTAACAACAGTTGCAGAATACTTTATGCAAAGTCAAACAAGTCAATCTCAAGGCTACTTAGATATTAATTCACTTACACGGCACCCTGAAGGCAAAATTATAGAGACAGAAACTAGCTCAGTTTGCCAAGCAATGGAGGGATTAACTATGGAGTAACTAAAGGTTTAACAATAGACATAGGTTTAACTACAAAGGTGACAAAACTGTTCTTTATCCTGATTGTAATAAAAGTTTATAGGAATCTATGAATGTGTTGAAATTCATACACGTATACATCAAAAAAAGGCTAAACTTAATACATATAAATTTTTGAAATAAAAAAGGAAAAAATTAATATTTTATGACTCTGTTTTTTATTGAAATAAATTAGCAACAAAACAGTTTCCAAAAACAATAGAGTACATTCTCAATTAAGAAGACTTTGTGAAATTCCATTCCAGAAACAGGTTATACTAGATATTCAAAAAAACTCTTCCCCATATTGAATTCACCAAAATGCTTTTAAAAAGTATGTCAGAAGTTGTGGTAACAGTAAGAAGCAGAATCAGATTAGGCAGTTTCCTTATCTGAAACCTCTGAGGTCAGCAATATTTTAGATTCAGAATTTGGTGTTTCGTTTTAACAGAGGTAAAACACTATGTGTATAACTACCATATTGATACCCCAGCAGCACATGGGATAATACCACATAATCAAACACATTCATATTTCTGCAGTAAGTTCATACCAGTTCAGACCAAGTTCTCTTCATTTAAAATAACTTGTGATAATTAAAGCTTTCTGGATTTCTGAATTGCAGATAAGTAATCATGGACTTGTAGGAATCAGTGCAAATCAAGATGAGTAAGTAAAAGTGCAAACAGGAGGGTTGTCAACTGAGAAAACACCAACTCTAAGAATAAAGCTTGCAGTTTGAAGGGCAGTTACCCAGGGCCCAAACAGCTAGAAGATTAAACCAAAACCATGCTGAAGGCCAACAGTTCAGGGCCTATAAAACCCAAGACAAAGTTTAGTTTTAAGTGATATCAGAGCAGTATTGAAGCTGGCCCCAGACATGTGACAAAAACAAATGCAAATATAACCCAAATTAAACAGATTTTGCAAAGAATTCCCACAGTTAACAAAACAAAAAAAAAATGTTCAAAAACCACTAAGATCTCAAGCTACTGAGTGTGACTACGAAGAAACAAATGCTGAATCAAATTTACAAACACTGAAGATATTGGAATTATCGGATAATGAAAATGTTAAATAAATTTAAAGAAATAAAAAATTTTGAGTGAGGTAAAGGCATAAAGGAACGAGAAACTAGAAATGATCAAGCAAATTTGAAGAAAAAAATCTTACGGAAATGAAAATTTCAATTACTTTTAGATAAAAAAAACAAATACAGGAAATTAGACCCCTTTTTAGAGAGTATCAATGAGCTAAAGACTGGAAGAAATCACCACTGATTTCTTTAAATCTTTAAATTACCACTGAAAAGCTACAACATTATGATTCCAACTATCTGACATTCTGGAAAAGCAAAACTATGGAGACAGTTAAAAAGATAAATGTTTGACATAAACTATGGGGTAGTAAGAGATGAAAAGGCATAGCACTGAGAATTTTTAGGGCAGTAAAAATTCTCTGTACCAAAATATTGAATACACATCAGTACACATTTTTCCAAACCCACAGAATGTACCACACCAAGAATGAACCATAATGTAAACTACAGACTTCAGGTATTATGGTATGTCCAGGTACATTCATCAGTTGTAACAAACGCCCCACTTTGGTGGAAGATGCTGATATGGGGGAAGATTATGGGAAATCTCTGTACCTTCCTCTCTGTTCTGTTGTAAATTTTAAACTACTCAAAAAAAAAAAATCTTAGTAGAGAAAAGAAAAGAGCAGACATGGAAAAACCTAAAGAAATCACTTAGCCCCTTAAAAAACAACAAAAAAAATGAGAGGAAAATATGAAAGTTTAATCAGAATCCCAGAAGGAGATAACTGAAAAATTAGAGTGTTTTATTTTCAAAGTATTAGAGAAGGAAAAAAGAGGTACTGTTGTTGAAATGCCTGGGCTTTAATGCTAGCTCCCCACTACTGTATAACCTAGGGCAAGTTGCTTGACCTTTCTAAGCCACTGTTTTCTCATGTAAAATGGGATAATGCCTATCTCATAGAGTTGTTGTGACTATTAAATAAAATCCAAGTATAGCACTTAGCATAGAACTCAATAAATATCACCTATTGTGATATTTGCAAAGTACAGTAAAATTAAGACTGAGACAAGGATGAAATCAGCCTATCAGGATTTCAAAATCTATGGAAGACCACACTACACAATTATTCTTTTTTTAATTCTAACATACTTCTCAGAGGATTCAATTACTCCAGGTATTCCTCCTGTTTCATTTTCATATACTGATCCTACTCATTCCAGGGCTTTCTCCAAACCTTCCCAAATTTGCAAATAGGTATGTGAAAACTATTTCAATCTGCTATTTTCCATGTCAAGTTACACTTTGTAAATTGATTTAAAAAAACCAACAACACAAAACCAACCAACAGGATAAAGAGACAAGAAAATCACATACTTACTTTTCATTAGTTTTCCTGATAACTCCTTCAGTGGCGAAGAGGGACTATTTCTACTGGTTACTATAAGTCTGGAGGAGGATTCTTGGGTTTCCATGGAAACTTGGCAAGTTCCTGTTCTAGCCATTTCAAGATGGAGAGGATGGGCACTGTCACATTCCTGGGAAAGCAGCAAGTGATTCTGAATGTTGCTAGTTCTATTATTCAGGTCCAACCCTTCTGACCGAGTCATAAGCAACTGGGCTGAACTAGAATCCTCCAATCTCTTGTCAAGAGACTCGGTTACAAAAGATGCTGTAGTCTCATGCTTTTTAGATGGAGAGACAGGCTCAGCCAAGGAACTTTGCTTGACTGTGTTCAGACTGTGTGCTCTTATTCGGGACCAGGTTGTAGAGTGAAAGCTTTCAGCCTCTAACCAAAATTTAACCAAATGCTCCATTCTCCGAAGTTCCATGAATTGAATGAAATAAGGGAGGACAATAGTGTCATGTAAGACTTGTTCAAGAGTCTTTGAAAGACTTGATTTGGTCTCTTGAGTCTGGTAGTCCAGACAAGATCTACCTAAAATAAACAAAAAATTAATAGTTCAATAACAAATTTAGGATCAACTGATAAATCATTCACTTATAGCATCAGTGGTACCAAAAGGTCTTCAATAAAGTTTACTTCCTAGCAATTTAAATAACTAAAATTACGATGGTTTTGGCTTCTAACCAAGCAAAAACTACTAACAATAGTTAGTTATCTAACAATTACTTAAATTTTTTAAAAGCTCTTGGTTACTCAATCCTTAATCTCTTTTCATGGGATTCAGACTATATTTTTTAAAATCTTTTTTAAAATTTATATATGTATTTTTTACATTATTGTTCATTTTTGTACAATGCTTGATTACTCCTCTCAGGTGTGGTCCCCACAGAATTCCTACCACCAAGTCACCATGAACTGTCACCACAGTCTCTTATGTTCTTCCCTCCCCTGTTCTGATCCTTCTCCCTCCCCTTCCCCTGCTGAATGTCTCTGATTTATCGTTTGCCTGCTAAATTTGTTTTTGTTTTTTTTTTTTTCCTGAACTCTTGTTTGGTTCCCCTAGATTCCTCCTTGTGTGAAACCATCTGATATTTAAAAAAAAAAAGTTTTATGATACAAGTCCCACAGCATCAAGCCTCAAAAAAGAAAACAAAAGCCTATACAAAAAGTCAACCTCATTAAGAAATCTCACCAAAGCAAATCAATATAACATTTTGCCTTTGAAATTATTATTTTTTTAATAATAACAACTAATAAGAGAACAGCAAAAAAGGCAACTCTCTCAGTCACTGATAAGACTGTAAACTGGCCAAACCTTTTTGGAGGATTACCCTATAAAATACAAGAAATCCGTTAGCAATCTGTGTGATTTTTCGATCTAATAACTAACTCCCCTTCTAGAAACTTGTTCTGGAAAACTGTAGATATGTGAATATAGGTAGGAAGGTCTTATAAATTCCCAGCATTATTTGTAACAGAATTAAGAGTAGCTCTGGGTTTTTATCTTGGAGAATAAAACAAAGCTTAGTAAGTTTGTTTTGCATTTGACCAAATTTAGGTCATAATTATAAACACAAGCTGATTATTAAAATTAAAAACAAACTTTTCTACTTTCACAGCATGCTATAGAGAGGCACATTTTCATAAATCAGAGAGCTTCACTAATTTTTTTTAAAAGGTTTATTTACTCCTTCGTATTCAAATAATTTTGTTTTGAAGTACTTCATGTTACTTGTTGACTGTTACTATCAATGTTTTTTTTTTTAAAGATTTATGTATTTATTTATTTATACATACAAGCTGGGTTACAGGCCAGAGGTGTGGGGCGGCAAGAGAGTTCACCAGAGACAGAGTGGGGAGCAGAACAGGCAGATCAGAAATACACTGCTGAGGGGAGCAGTGGGCGAGGCAGGAGAGGTCTGCCGCACCATGTGGGATTCTCCCCAGCTGGGCGTCGAACTCGTGTCCCCGCCACTGCCTGCCGACAGCGCCACAGCGCAGCGCTCAACCACTGCGCCACCAGGGAGGCCCCTGTTACTATCAATGTTAACTAGTCCATTTTTGTCACTATCACTCTGATGAACTTCAGGAAGTCCTGATCCTTTGCCAAGACTAACAATTTTTTTAATTAAATGTTTAATTTTGACATAATGGTAGATTCACAAACAGTTCTAAGAAATAACAGAGATCCCAGCTGTTACTCAGTTTCCCCCTATGGCTACACCAAGACATTGATCTATCAATCTTATTCAGATTTCCCCAGGTTTACTAGTACTCATTTGCGGCTATATTTAGTTCTATTCCATTTTATTACCTGAGAAGATTCATGTAATCACCTCCAAGATACAGTTCTAATGCCAAAAGGATCCCTCACACAGTCTTCTTCAACCTCACCCATCCCTAACGCTAAATGTGTTCTTCATTTCTGTAAGTGTGTTATTTCAAGATTATTATAGAAATGGTACCATACTATATGTAACCTCTTGGGGTCGGCTTTTGTTTCTCAGCAAAATTCCCTTCAAACTCATCCAAGTTGTTATATATATCACAGTCTGTTCCCTTTCATTGCTGAGCTGTAGTCTATGGTATGGCACCTGTTTGTTTAATCACCTGTTGAAGGACATTAAGTTTTTGGCTTTTAAGCTGCTATAAAGATTGGTGTGAACATTTTGTGTGAATGTAAGTTTCCAGTTCTCTGGGAATATGTGTCTGAGAGTACAGCTGCTGGGTCATATGTTAATTGCATGTTTAGCTTTATAAGAAACTATGAAGTTGTTTTCCAAACTGATTACCATTTTACACCCCCCCCCACGTGGTATGAGTAATCCAGTAAAATGCACATTCAGCTTTGTGATCAATGTAAGTGTCTGCAGTGTACTGCTGGGCGTAAGCCACGACAACTTTGATATCTTGGCTTTGAAATACACAAAATGTTAAGCAGAGAGGGATGCCAAAAGAGACATTTATTTTATTAGGAGTTAATTCATTCATTAACTTTTTAAATTTATGGTAACATGACACAACTTTTTTTAAAAGCACAGATATTTGCATAATAACTATTTAGAAAACAAGGATCTCTTCTTGCATATCTTTTCTTTGGGGGGCAGAGAGAAGTTATTTTAACATAATGGAGATCCTACTATACATATAGCTGTTTTTCTTCACTTTAACATTTCTTAGACATTTTTTCCAGGTCCTCTTCAGACTTTAAAATGGCTACATAGTATGGATATTCTCCAGAGTATGGGTATACTACAATTTGATCACCTATCTACTAATGGTATTTATATACAGGTCCTAATTTTTTGCTGTCACAAAAATAATGCAATGAATAGCCTTCTACACACTTGTATGTACATTTTTGTGCATATTATGTGAGCATATCTGAAGGCTTATTATTTTGATAAATACTTCCAAATCGCCATCCAAAATTATTCACCAATTTGTGCCTCTACTAAATATGGTTACTTCTCTGCATGTACATTAAAGTTAACAGGATCAGGGGGCCTCCCTGGTGGCACAGGGGTTAAAGTCTCAGTGCTATCAAGTTATCACCAGCCACTGCAGCATGAGTTCAATCCCTGGCCAGGGAGCTTCCCACATGGTGCAGCAGACCTCTCCTATCTTGCCCACTGCTCCCCTAAGCAGTGTATTTCAGAAGATCTACCTGTTTTACTCCCCATTCTATCTCTGGTGAATCCCCAAGTATTAGTAAAGTGAGACATCTTTTTCATATATTTATTATCCAAATGTATTTCTTCTTCAGGAAATGACTCCTTTTTCTACTTCATATTTTATATACATAGAAAACAATATAATGCCATAAATTACACTTATAGCTGTTATTCTAGTTTAAATACTTATTTTCAAAGCCCCTTCCACAAGGTTAATATCCTCCAGCAGAAGTTTCACGTTATTCTCAAACCCTTCTTCTCAATGGAAGTTATCATAAAGTGATACTTACCCAGGTCACCAAAATGAGCGGCCTCCATGTGGCTTGGTTGCTTTTTAAGTGTTGCTGTCCTGCTACTTGAAAAGGAGTCCATGTTGGCAGAAATGGCATTGATTGCAACATGACTTGGTCCTGCAGCCTCCAGCAAGGCATGATTTTTAGTGCTTTTTTGTGGGGAATGTGCAGATATTGAAGCTATAATTTTTCAAAAAATTGTCAAAAAGATTAAACACAATTTGATCTGAAAATTGTTTCAAACGAGGGCTTTAAGATAACTTTATAAGTTACATTTTATAACACATGCAATTTGCAGCGACATGGATGGAACTAGAAGGGATCATGATCAGCGAAATAAGCCAGAAAGAAAGAAAAATATCGAATGGTTTCACTTATAACAGGAATATAGGGAAAACAAACAAGAGACACTCAGAGTGGGAGGAGGAAGATAGGGTTCAAAATGGGGTAGAAAAGAGCACAAGGAACTATGGTGATGGGTCACGGGTGAATTGGTGGTGGGTTACCCAAGGGGAATACACAATGTAAAATATATAAATAATAATAATAATCTAAAAAAATTATATTTTATAACTCTTAAGTACTCACACAACAAAAATTACTTAGGTAAAATGTAGTGTCCCATTAGTATTTGTAAGTCAAAATATTATGCCAAAAATGTTAGTTGAAAGAAATCTTCGAGAATTTCTACTGAGGATAGAACGTGCCAAGGCCACGTAACATTCTGAAATATGGACCTTTTCAATTCCTTAATCCTTGCTTGCCTAAGGAACAAAACTAAAATTGCAGAGTAAAAGCTTAGTGGTGGGGGAGTAATTAGAAAAATGCTCTTCAGAATACTTATTTTTTAATTAACAAAATCTCGCCATTTAATAAAAAGCATGTGTGATTAAAGTCGACACTGCTTAAAGATAAAGCATACCTAAAACCTCACAAAATAGTAGTCTGGAGAAATATTAATATCAAACCTTTGACTTCAGAAGGTTAGTTACCAATCCAATGTTACAATACTGTCAAAGCAATCCTATGAATTTGTCACTACGGCTCAATTAAAATTCTACATATCTTATTTCATACAAACATCAATGATTCTTCTCAAAGATTTTTAAAACATTTTGGTACACTGTCATAGCAAGGACACAAATGATACAGGTCACTTAGCATTCCATGCCCCCAAATACTCTCAGATAACTAAATGGGTATCTACTAGCACCACTGATTGTATTGAGCAGTCAATAAGTGCTCTCAATCTTAGCTAACAGTTTGTAGACACAGAATCTAATATCTGCTAATATTTCTTAAAGAATATACCATGCTATAATTCATTTAATCTCTTACTCTTTGAAATGGCGTATAGGATAAAGCAAATAAGAACATGAATGTCCATATATGTTTTCCAGGTATCTACATGTATCAGTCATTCAACAAGAGTTAGGAGAACCATATAATGGAGTTATTTTCAAATTATTTTTCAACTTGAGAAGGAATTCTTTTGTTTTTATTTTTTCATGATAAATTGAAGATAGAAAATAATTTTGGCAAGTTTATAAATAGTCGCTTATTTTTTTTTGTATACACAAGTTACAAATAACATTCTGTAAGAATGAGATTTTCCAATTGTTTCCTAACAAGATGTTTTTCATGTCATAAAATCTACCAATTCACTGGACTTTTTCTTCCTCTTAACTTCTCCAGCATAAACTCACAACTGATTTTACAAGTTCCTTCTTAATAATCTGTCTTCTTTTGGTCTCCACAGTACTCCACTCTTCTTAATTTACTCTTTTATCTATTCCTCCTCCCATTCTTTCAGTACACATTTATTAAATATCCATTCTATCAGACAGCCTCTTTTTCTGTTCTTTTATTCTTTCTGCTACAAAACACATTTATTCTCAAACCTTCAATTGTTACTAGAACAATCTTTTTCTAGCTGTAAATGCCTTTTTCTATAGTCAACACTGTTTAGGCAAGCCAGAAAGGTGTCAACCTTAAACCTCACTGTACCCGACACCTAATATTTAATCAATGACAAAATTCTGTCCGCTTTACCAACTAAATTGATCTGCTCACATCTCTTTATTTCTATGACCACCAATTTGGCACAAGCCATCTGGAATTATTTGATTAATCTTCATCTCCCCTATTGATCTGTAAGTTCAGTGATGAAAGGACCCAAATCATTTTGTCTATCTAGAACAGAACAGGTGCTCAATAAATGATAGCTACTATTTTGGTCTATCTGCTACTATTCTATGTAAGTTTTTCCTTCTACCAGAGAGCAAACTTCTTGAGGGTCTATTTCCTGTACTGTTTCTGTATTATTCTAAGATTAAGTCAGTGAATGCTAAGCACAGATTACTATCATTAAGTAAAGCACAAGCATGCAGTATTTTAGCCTAGTACTGATTCAAAAGTTAGGTAGCCCAATCTCTTCACTCTACAAATGAAGAAACTGAAGAAAATTACTAGACTCCCCAAGCCACAGCGTTAAAATGACAGAATTTAAAATATAAGACTGGTGTGTGTGTGACACATCAAGATTCCTTTTCTCTACTACAATCATATCTAATCTTCACATGCCTCTGCTTGCTAAGGGTACCTCTGCTTGCTAAATTCTTATCAATGCCAATCAAATTTTACTAAAAGAAAGCAGAATGGAACTCTCCCTAGGATGAAAAGTTAGCAAAAGTGCCATTCTCTCCTTTTTGCTGTAGGCATAAGTGGTTGGGCAAGTTCATGAAACTCAGGAAGGTGGTAGTGGCTGGATGCTACTCTGGATGCAAAGTGACAGCTGCCATGAATGGGAAGAAGATCACCAAAGGTCAAAGATCAAGTCTTTTGTGAGTCTGTGAGTACAATCACTTTGCGCCCATAAGGGACTCGGTGGATATCCCTTTGGATAAAACTGTTGTCAATAAGGATATCTTCAGAGAGCCTGCTCTTAAATGCAAGGGTGGACAAGAGGTCCACGTCAAGTTTGAGGAGAGGTGCAAGACTGGCAAGAACAAATGGTTCTTTCAGAAGCTATGATTTTAGGTTTGTTTGGTCTGTCATTAAAAATAGAAAAAAAAAGCAGTATGAGCTAATGCGGAATCCACATGGCTTTACATTATCAGAAATAAGCAGAAAATAGTTTGAAAGGTACCCTATCCACAAATCCTACAAGTCTCTTAAGTTACAAGTAAGCAAATTGAATATAGTTAATACTTCTAGTCACAAAACACAAACATTTGAAAGAAAACCCTAAAAAAAGCAGCAATCTACAAATTTCATATAAAAATTGCATTTATGAAATCTATATTGAATGGCTATGGAAATAATCTCTATTATAATTTCCCCATTCCAATCTTTCTACATAGTCAAAACTACAGCAGAGATTACAATCTAAAAACAGTATGCTCTAACCTATAATTGAGGGCAATATAATGATTCCAAAAAAATACCCACTAAATTTTAAATTAAGGTCATTCATCCAAAGAAATAAATAAAAATTGTAATCAACTACAATTCTAGATGAACAACAGAAAACTAAGCCTTGTAAGTGTCTGTGCTTTCACACAGTTGTCAGACTACAGTTAAGACTACTACAGACTACATTTTTTACCTTTTTTTTTTTTTATAGTTAACCAATCACTTTTAGGGGACAATCAAGATTAGTAGTTCACTGTTACCACTAGGACAGTCAACAAATGATCAGTAAAAGTCTATTATATGTTAGGTGCTGGAGAGTGTATAGGTTAAACCAGGAAAATAAGTCACAATCAAAAAATTGCCAGACAGGGCAGAAAGGATTAATGTTAAAAGGGAAACCGTAACAGGATTAAAAAAACTCATAAAAGCAAAGCACATCACCTTTGAGTACAATGAAAGCCACTGAACTCACCTTTAATTGACTTCACATCTGCAGCTTTCTCTTGTTCTTTGCCTTTCACTATAAAATAAGAGAGTATCATAACCACCTTTTGTGGTCAAAAAGATACATTTTATATCAATACATTGTAAAACTTAGACAAGTCTTATTCTAACAAAGGGGTATTCAAAGTTTTATAATAATGAATTAATTTCCTTAAAGGGGGGCAGGGCAGCTGTCAGGGGAAGTTTCTCTAGTGAAGTGACCTTTGAACAACATTCAGTTAGAAAGATCTAGAGTGTTTAAGGAGAGACAATGTAAGAATACCAGCGTTCTGCCTCTGGGGTTTATCAGACATGTGATCCTGGACAACATCTTTAACATCTCCGAGTTTCAAGTCCCTGATTTATAAAATTACTTTATAATTTTAGCACCTACTTTAGAGGGTTGCAGATGAAAAATAAATACCTATAAAGGGTTTAGAAGAGTGATTAGCACACAGCAAATTTAGGATGCTAGTGGTATTGATAACATATGTCACCCACTGAAGTGGATATTAAACACATCCTGAAGAAAAAGGGTTCTTTGTATGGGTATCACATCTTATTCCTTCTGTATTCTACCCACAGTATCAAATGCAAACTTTCTAAACTTCTAATACTCAGAAAGTTTAAAAACTTCCTTGAATAATTATACAATCTCTCTTCTATTAAATAAAACAGTAGAATCGCTACTACATACATGCTAACTATATCACATCCAAGAAACGAAAGTGCAGGCAGTTTAAGCCAATGTGAACTCTTATTTTAATCCTTTTTTTCCTGTGCTTTTCCAACATTAAACTTTCTATAGATAGCCTCACTCTCAAAAACCAAAACACGGACCCTCTTTCTCCAACAGATCATCCTGTCCTGATCCTTCGCAGACTTTTTTAAAACAGCAATGACTTGTTAACTACTTAATTTGGGGGAAGAGTTCCTATCTTTTTGTATTAAATCTATTGAGGAACACAGTATACCTCTCCATTTATTTGGGCCTTCGTTCATGTCCTTTAATTATGCTTTGTAAATTCCATAGAGATTTCAGTCTTGTTTTTATTGGCATAGAGAAATAGAATTGAAATTTACACATATGAATATGTATATTTTAAGAACCCAATCAAACTTTAATGACTTTTCATGGTATATGTGTAGATTTTCTTGAGTTTTCCAGTACACAATCATATTTATTTGAAACAATGACTCTTTTTGTTCCCCTTCCCTCCCAAACCTTATTTTTTCTTCCTTTTTTTTTTTTTTTTTTTTTTTTTTTTTTTTTTTTTTTTTTTTTTTTTTTTTTTTTTGTGTGTGTGTGTGTATGTGCTATTATGGAGATTATATTAGCTTTCTTTTTGCTGGTAGGTCCTTAATATATTTTTCCATGCTTTTACTTTTAACTTTCCCACAATCTTCATAAACAATACACAGCAGGAATCCAATCTGAAGATTATTGTGTTTTTACTGTCTGGACTAGCCTGTTTCTGTTTATTGTGGTAACACTTCATTTCTAAAAAAGAGCATTCTTAAAACTAACTATAGGGGCCTCCCTGGTGGTGCAATGGGTTAAGTCTCAGCACTATGAAGCTATCCGCAGCCACAATGTGATCCGGGCCAGGTAGCTTCTCCCCTCAGCAGTGTACTTCAGTAGATCAGCCTGTTCTGCTCCCCACTCCGTCTCTGGTGAATCCTCTCACCACCCCACTCCTCTGGCCTAAACTCCAGTTCTTGTATGCATAAATAAATAAATCTTAAAAAAAAAACCCTACTATATATTTGATTTCTCTTAGAAATTCTGTTTATTATGCTTGATGCATTTTGACACCAATACTAGGTGCAAACCAGTTCAGAATTTTATTTGACTAGTTGCCAGGTCATTTCATCATAATGTGGAGACTCATCCCTAATAATGTTTTGTATTTTAAAGTATTTCATGTGCTACATAAGCCTTCTTCTGATTAACACTTTCTGGTATATCTTTTCCACCCATTTATTTTCAATTTCTCTATGTCCTTATGCTTTGGATGTATACTCTAAAAAGTAATTATGTAAAAGACATAAATAAAAATAACAATTAAAAAAAGGTAATTATGGCTAGGTTTTTTTCCATAGTTACTCTGTAAAGTAACTATGGCTGAATTTTGGCTTCTGCTAGATTTTTAGCTATACAGATTTGAGTTTATTTATATTTATTAAATTACTGATCTACTAAGATTTCCGCAACTTTATTCTGTACTACTGGCCACACTTTTTCTTGTTTGCCTATTTCTATTATGAAACATTTAAAACAAAGAGCATACATTAACATGAGGAACACTTAGATTTATCAAATCCTAATGTTATGCGACATTTGCTTAAAAAATTTTTAGAAGAAATAAAACAGCAGGTCCAACTGCAATTTCCCCCTCATATCAGTGCTCTTCTTCCTACAGAAGTAATTTCATAAACAGAATGTTTATTGTCTCTTTCTACTATTTTGCCCTTTACTATATTTATGTATTCATAAACAATATATAGCACTGACTAGAGGTTTTTTTTAAACTTTATACAAATGACTCTGCCAATTATCCCCAGCAGTATATACTAACCAAACCAAATCTTGGTACAGTCAGTCATCCCAACTCTCAGGCCTTTTCAAGAATGTCCTGCAGGTAACAGTGTTTTCCCCTTCTCCCTCTACTGATCATTGCTATCAGCATATGGTGCTTTAGCATCATTTGTCTCAAAAAAAAAAAAAAAATCTTTAACCCAACAGCCCCCAAATGTCCCTTTTCACTGCAAAATTTCTTGGAAAAGTTGTCTTTAGTGACTCTGTTTTCCTCACTTCATTCTCCCCTCAAACCACTACACACTACTCATACAACTCACCAATTATTCCAATATTATCTAAGAAGCTACTTCCATTTATCGTGACCTTGCCAGTGACATTCAACACAATACTACCTTCTTTTCCAAATGTTATTGTCTCTTAAGATCTCTACGGCATTTTATTTTCGATTCTCCTTTGCCAATGGCTCATGGTCCTTAACTTCAAAAAATTAGATTAATCCAAGTTCTCTTTTAGGCAAGAATACTATGATTTGGCAGGGCTTGCTACCTGGTCATTGAACGCATTCACCCCTTCGCAGAGAAGGGGTTATAGCCTGGTATATAACCAGTTAACTATTCTACTTTCCTGGAAGCCTTTGCAGTTAGTTATGACCATGTAACTAGGTTCTCATCAATAGAATGAAAAAAAATGGAACACGTGACTTTCTCATCAATGCTTCTTTTTCAATACTTTACCCTTACCACGGTCAGAAAACTGAGGAAAGACAGAAGGGTTATCACCTGGCTTTTATAAATGAGACCATATGAAAGTTCATTTCAATTCCTCTTATCCCAAGTTCTAAGCCCGAAATTTTCTCTTTTTCTTCATTCCCATCATTTATTCAAGTTATACTATTTCTATCTTCAAAGCATATCCTATTAATCCTCCTCTTCCAGTAAGTTCCAGCCTTGTTTCTGTTCCTTGAACAGACCCAGCTCATCCCTGCCTCATAGAATTTGTACTCCTAGTTCTCTCTGGCTTTACAAGGCTGGTTGTCCTCAGTCAGACCTCAGTCTAAATACTATCTTCTCAGACAAACCTTCTTTACTATGAATTGTTATATTGACACCAACTGTCATCAGGTGACCTACTCCCAGATCATTGTTTAAATTCCCTAAACAGTACTTATTGCTAGCTGAATTTTTCCTTATTTTTATTTACTCATTCAAGAAATATTTACTAAATTCTTAATTATATCCCAGGCATGGGATACAGTTCTTAGAATTCATCCTAATAAAATACATAGTAAAGCAGATAGTGATAAATGCTGTTAAGAAAAATTAAGCAGGGCAAGGGGAAGGGAACAAAGGGACCAGGGACTGCAATCTAAAATAAGATGGTCAGAGAAAGCTTCACTAAGATGCCAATCGAGCAAAAAACTAAAGGAGGTAAGGAAGCAAAAGAGGGTATTTGTGGGACGAGGCTTCCACGTAGAAAGAAGTACAAAGGGGCCTCCCTGGTGGCGCAGTGGTTAAGCGCTGCGCTGTGGAGCTGTCAGCAGCAGTGAAGTGAGTTCGACCCCCAGCAGGGGAGATTCCCACTTGGCGTGGCAGACCTCTCCTGCCTAGCCCACTGCTCCCCTAAGCAGTGTATTTCCCTCGTGCTGCCTGTTCTGCTCCCCACTCTGTCTCTGGTGAACCCTCTTGACGCCCTACCCCTCTGGCCTGTACCCCAGCTTTTATGCATAAATAAATCTTTAAAAAAAAAAAAAAGAAGTACAAAGGCCCCAGTGTGGGCATGTACTTAACAAGGAAGATAAAATGAATTAAATGATGGAGGAGAGCAGGAGATAAACAAAGAGAAAATGGAACCTAGATTATGGAGGGCCATATGCTGGAAGTCACTGAAGGAATTTGAACAGTGGTGTGGCACGATGCATTTTGTAAATATGTCACAGGGGTCAGGGATGGAAGAAGGGAAGCCAAATTGAAGGCTATAGCAAAATAATGCTGCTTCCTCAATCTTCAAAAACCAGCTTCTTCTTGACATCTAACCTGAGATTTGAACATCTTCTCAGAAGACTTTCTTAACCACCCAGCATAAGTAGAGCGGATGTAAAATAGTTAGGCATGATGAGAAGTGCCTGGATTTGGATATGTACTGGAGCAAACTTAACAGATTTGCTGATTGATCAAATATAAAACAGGAGAGAAAGAGAGGCTCAAGAATGTACTAAAGTTTTATCCTGAGCAATTCAAAGGCCAGAAATGCAATTAAGTGAGATGAGAAAAACTGAGGAACGGTTTTAGGAGCACTAAATCTATATATATAATAAGTCAAAGTTAGAGATTTATCTGCTAGTCTATTTATATCTGAAATATAACAATTTGTAGTCCATTAAATATCTATTACATAGAGGTATAAAGTAGAGCAACAGTTGTATATACTAGTCTGGAATCCAAATGGGAGAAGTTTGGAAGTGATGAGCATATAGGTGGTATTTTAAAGTGGTATTTAAAGACTGGATGGGATCCCTAAAAAGGACCATCTCCAGCTTCTACCTGTCACATTCAGTTTCCAAAAAACATCTAAAATAATCCTTTTTAAATATAAAATAAGACCAAATCACTCCTCTAAAAATCTTAAATTCTGTCTGCACTTAAAATAAAACCTAACTTGGCCTATTAAACTATGAATCCTTCTACCTCTCTACACCCAAATCACAGGCCTTCTTTCCTTTCTTGAAGGACACCAAACTCTTGCCTCACAAGCTATGAACATTCTATTCCCTATACCTAGGATGTTCTTTCCTGGTCTCTATGTTACCTTCTGTTAATCCTTCCGTTCTAAGTTTTAAGGTCACCTACTATTATGGTCTTTCTCCAATATCCAACCTAAATGGTTCTTCACTTGGGTAATCTCTTTTGTAACACTTTATTCTATTTGTACATGTGTACACACACACACACACACACACACACACACACACACACACACACACCCCTTTTTTTTATTTATTGCTTGTCTTATCCAGTAGGCAGTAAGCTCCATCAGTGCAGGAGCTCTGTCTTGTTCAGTGCTCTATAGTAGGGGTCCACTACAGTGTCTGGCAAGCAGCAGACAGTCAAAAGTATTGGTTGATTAGAGACAACAGTGTGTTTTGTAACATGCAATGTGCCTCATTATACACAGAGTGCTTTTTCCCCCTTAAAAAGCAACACTTCAACACCATTAGACAGTTATTAACACTATGAAAGTACTTAACCAATAAAGGTTCTTGGTACCACTTACCCATTTCATTCATTCAGTACTGTTTTCATTCATTCACCATATAGCACTTAGTTCTATGTAGTTAAAAGGAATCCTTTCATTCATATTCAGAGTTGAATGGGGGCTTTAGAAATCATCTAATGTTCAGCTGAAAGTAGGTTAACACCTTTCTATCCCAAGTTATACAGTCAGCAGCAGAACTGTCATGTGAACCCAAGCCCCTGCTTTAGTTTAGTGCTTTATTCAAAACCTGTTTATGCCCAGAATATTTTCTCTGAAGCAACAAGAACTGATTATCCCGAAAGACCCACACTTAGTCACTTTTGATATGTACCGGTAATGAAATGCTAATAACCTTTTCCAGGATCAAAAATCAAGCAGCCCCTACTTAAAAATCGGGCAGTTATTACAAGTGAAAATCAGAAATATAAGTAGTTTGTTTATTAAGTTAAGGTTCCAGTAGACAGTAAACTTGCTAAGTCATCAAAAGTAGTCTTCATTAGGAAACTTTAGCAATAAGTAGTGTTCTTTTAGGAACAGAATCCTTCCTCTTACCTACCCAACCCCCAAAACAGTGGAGCTTGGAAAAGCGCGCTAATAAAACAATTTTTCACGTGTTGCTTTTAGACATAAAACCTTCAATACTCTGAAAAGCCATTCGTAACAAGGCACTAAAGGAATTTTCGTTTTTCTTGACCCACAGTACAACGTATACACACACACACACACCCACCCCCCAAATGCTGTTTTTACTCAAAAAGGCATTAAACTGCATGGTTTCAGCAAACACTTTGGGATCAGCTAGACCATTCCCTTCCGACCTCGCGCGAGGCCACCTTCTCCCTCCCTGCAGAGTCCCAGAGCAGAGCAAGGCACGCAGGGGGCGACTGCGCGGAGACCGTGGGCCTCGCCACCGCCAGGAGGAAGCCCTAGGAGTCCCACCTGCCCCACCGCCGCCCCAGAGCCCGGCCTGGCTCCCCGCCGGCGCCCCCTCTGCTACCTTTCCGCCGGAAGAAGGACATGGCGGGGCCCGGGTCGGGGCGGAGGGCGCGGGGGGACTGTCGCGGGGAGGGACCGGCTCCCCTCATTCAGCAACTGGCCCGGACTTCCGGGTCCGCAGCGACTGCCGCACTAGCCAGATAAGAGACCCTTCTTCCGGGTGTGGGCCCCACCGCCTCCTCCAGAAGCCCAGGCAGCGCCTGCCGCCATATTATCAACAAGCCGCCCGCCCGGAGTTCCGGTCCTTCCCCGCGCGAGGCTTCACGGGAGGTCGCACCGCTGGCCCCGCCCCCTTTTCCGCCTCCTCTCGTGGGTGCGGGGGCATGCGCCCGCGCTGCCCACATGACCCTGCGCGCGTGCGGCCTGCGCCCCTTGCCCGGGACTTGGCCCCTGATGCGGTTTTCTGGTGATTGGCGCTGACCTTCGCTGGAGCGGTGCAGCCCGAGTCCATGCAAAGTGAATCCTCCCGGAGCGGGAGCTCCGCTGGAGCCGCTATGGGTTGGCGCCTCGGGTGCTGGGCAGCGGGCCGTGGACTCCCTCCAGAGCGTGCCCATCTCACGGGCATGGGCACTCTCAGATGTAGCCCCTATGTTCGAGTTCCCTCGTAAAAGCAGCTTCACCCTACTTTGCAACCAGTGCTTTCCCAAGGGAGCAAATCCTAGGCATGTGAATTGGAGACAGATTTCTGCGGATGGGAAATAAGAGGCATAACCTGCTTTATGCGGCTCTTTTGCCTCCCGCGGTCATAGTGACCGCAGCAATGAAAAAAGAAGTGGACATATTTTCAAAACACCATCCCTGCATATGCTCTAATTTGAAAGGAATAGCAACACAAAAACCTCTCCAGTATTTACCAGGTAAACTTCATTGGTGAAATGGCATTTTCTTTGAATCTTCTAATCCCTCCTCTACCCCTAAAGCTGAATGAAGCAAGATTCCCACCTTTACTACCCCTCACCACAAAGACTGAATTGTAGCCTGATTAGTAATTGTATCCTTGGGCTCCTGTGGGGAAGAAGATTGGAAGATAGTAGCACTCAGTAAGTGCTCAGTGTTTTTTGTAGTTGTTGTTGTTGTTGATTTAAATTCGTGAAGTCCTCTTGTGATGGATGGGGAAACTGAGATCTGGAGAGAAGAGGCAACCTAACCAAGACTTGAGTGCATTAGTGTTGGGACTATCACTACAATCCTGGGGTCTTTCCACCTCTTAATTAGAGCAGGTTAACATGTCTATTTTGGTGCTAGACACCTAATAACTGCTGGTATTTACTGAAAGTTTACTATGTGCAGGTATTTTACTAAACTCTCCAGACTGATGTTCCTTGGAGTCTTGGTATAGGGGAAACTAGGCACAGAAAAATAACTGCTCAAGGCCACAAGCTAACTAGAGGTGAAACATGGGTTCCAAACTGGAGAGTTGGCCTCTATAGCCGAAGGGATAAGGAGACAGTGTCCAGGCGGAAGTAAGAGAGTCTGGTTGAGGCTCTCTCTGTATGTCCCATTATATATCCTGGACCTACGCTGGTGCCAGATGGATATCAGTCCAAAGGTGTACCCATTGTTTAGGGGAGGCTGCAAGGGGAGTGAGATGTTCTCCACTAGGTGAAAGGTGCCCTTGGAAACCAGCTTGTGCTCAGGGGAACTGCTGTCTTCTGTGGACAATAACACCTCAAATCATACTCCACTGGCCCCCCAAAAACAAGATTGGTTAAAGTCAAGGAGGAGCTGAACTGGGGTGCAGTCCAAGTGAGGTTTCTCTGCTGGATCAGGCTAAGGAATAAGTGGTATGTAGCAAAGGTCTAAGCACAGGACATCTTAGCAAGGAAGAGCAGCACCCTTATCTCATTCCCTTTGGGAGGCCAATCCCTTGGCAGTAGCTGTTTTGTATTTATTGACTAGCTGGTTTCTCGGAACTGGAGGGGAAAGTGCAAGGTATCCCCTGAATACCTCTTGGGAGGGCCAGTACCAAGGAGTGTGGAGGAGCCCTCTAGTCCCTCTAATGCTCCTCAAGCCCTTCTTAGTTTTCTCCAACTAAGCACAGAATCAGTGTAAAAGCACATTCTACTGTGCCTTCCAAAGTGATTGCTGCTTTTGAGCCCCTCCCAACAGAAACTCTGGGGCTGCCTTTATTCCCTCTCACAGCTGAATACATCTCGACCCACTAATATGACCATGGTTATTTACTAAGTATGTGCTCTCAATATACTAAGTGATTTATAATTACAATCACCCTTAATTCTTTACTTTCTTCCCAAAAATGACCTTGTGAAATGACTCCCATAACCCCCAATGTACAGATGATGACGCTGAGTAACTTAGATTGACGAGGCTAGCAAGAGTTAAATACAGGATTTCAATCACTATCAGTTTAATTCTAAAGCCATTTGCTTATATCGCTTCTTCCAATCTTCCTTCACCTCCATTTATCAGATGTTCCAGCATGGAATGTCTACTTGTTGGGCAAGTATAAGGCAATGAGTAGTATTAGCAGTGCAGGTGCTTTTTGAATCACCATCCATTAAAGTGTCTATACACTTAGGGAAGATTTAAAGTATTGTCATTTAATCTTTTGAAATCTGATGATCCACATATACGTGAGTTAAAAATAAAGCAAAAATATAAAATAAACCAGAATACTCCATTAGCTTGAATACCCAGTTATAGCAAGTTAATACCCTGTATCACATTTCTAAGTTAATTTGTTAGAGTCACTTTAATTTTCATGTAAAACAAAATACATTTTTTTTAACCAGGAGTTCCTTTACCTAAGTGCTTCTAATTTTAAGGGAATCCTCAGTCTTTTTATACCAATTACAACAAATTAGTGAAGTAAAATTAGCAATTATCGCAAAGCCAGTGAATAAAATTAATCTATCTCAAACATTGTTTACAAATGTAATGAACAGTGTTTCACAACAAACATTCTAGCAGATGCAGTCATCTATATCAAATATCTATAACTTCAAGGGAACTCTTCAAACAAATCTAATATTATGGGACAAGAAAACCAGGGGAAGATGAAGAACAAAAACAAAATCCAGTGACTTAAATCCTAAATTTGGGGCCTCTTGTTCTGGGAGCATCACTGTCCATGAGAAAGAGATTGAGAAGCTGAACTGAGTGGTGCGTGTGATACCATCACACATTAAAGGATGGAAGTTGGAGCCCAGGGCTTGCTTTGAGTTGGGAGTCTGAAAAAGCTACTCCTGAAGTTAACTAGCTCTTGTAGGGATTGCAACCCAGTTTCAAGTCACTTGGATGGCCCAGGAAATCTTAGTTCTTATCAGTAAATTAGGAAAATTTGATTGCTGGTGTTCCCAGTACCTGATAGAACAAAATGAAAATCTTCCTGAAATAAGATAACATCACCATGGTCTCAGATTATTTTCTCAAATAATTTTTTTAAAATAAGATGCTTGACTTGAAGGGAAGGAAAAAAATTTATATTTAGAATTATCTAGCTGAATTCAGTTTAGGTCATCCCAATTTTGTTGGCAACATCCAAAGTCAGGGGCCAGTCCAACATATGACTTCCTCCATCAGGTTTGATGAGGGTGATGACCTTGGACATGTCAATGTCACAGAGCTTTTTCACAGCCTGTTTGAACTGGCACTTGTTGGCCTTTACATCCACCATGAACAAAAGTGTGTTATTGTCGTTTATCTTCTTTATGACTGATTCTGACCGGGGGGAGCTTGATGGCATAGTAGTGAAGGTTTATTTCCTGGGAATGCTCTTCTAAAGGTATTTGGGCTACTTCTGGAGCTGCAGGATGTGGCTGTTACATGTAAGGTAATCTGTCTTTAAGTAGGGATAAATTTCTCTGAAAGAAATGAATCCTAGTCTTTTTCATGATGGTGCAGCCAAAAGCAAAGAAAGAAGTCCTTGACCCACCCATAGTCAAAGCAAAAGCTTTGAAGATCAAGGAAAGTAGGGCACTGTCCAAGGAAGTACCAAAGACAGAGTTTCCAGTAATCAGTCTCTCTTGAAGTAATCCTCTCCTCTTGAAGTCAGGTTAGTGCTACTATCTCAGATTTGATATATGACATTATGCTTGGAGTATTATCAACCAGGGAAGCTTTCCCAAGGCTTGATGTCCAAAGCTTTTATTGGGACCCCCTTACATAAGCGTAGTCGACTGACTTTGTAGCTGATCTCAGTCTCCAGTCCCTCAGGAGATTAAACTGATACCTGATGACTCAATGCCCTACCACAGATCACATTGTTGTTACATGTCTTCCCCAAGGCCTCCAGTCAAAATAGAGACACTCCTTTCAGTTATGACATTCCAATGACCTAGAGATGACCACCAAGTAGCTAAAGGCAAAGGCAAGATTTCTCTTTGGGCAAGGTTTCTTTTCTGCACAAATATTTAACAGGTTTTCATTTTTATCAATGTGGCAGGTTCTTGAATTTTGTAGGGCTTGTATCCCACCTTCTCACATGTATGTGTCTTACTAAGACATTTCTTACTCACTAGGTCCAATTAACACATTGTTATTAAGATAGTCCTCCGATGTGATGTTTGGCAACCAAAAGAGGGTTATATCTTAATTATATCTATGGTACTTCACTAACATATATGATGGTCCGTCTGGGTTTTGCAGGGGCTGTATGCCAGTGAATGAAATGAAAAATAGAAAGGGAATCACCAGCCATTCTTTAAACCTTTGAGGGAGACACTGACCTGTCATTCCACCCAGGATGCAGCATTTCTTCGGTTTTTTCCTAGTGGCTAGGGGTTGGGGATAGTCCCAGGGCTTCCCGTTGATCTTTTTTCCATTTTGTTTTAATTTTTCTTTTCCCTTCTTTTTTTTATTTTACTTTTTTCTTTTATGTTTCCTTTATTTTGTTAGTTTTCAAGATTATTTTTATTTAACTTTTTCCATTTTAAAAGATTAATGACTCATATGCAACTAGTTTGGGAGCCAAATGTTCTGCCAAATGCTGGGAAAATCCATGCTGATTATGCTTCAATCAGATATGTATTATGATTATGGGGTGATGGGGAAATGACTACAGGGAGGGTCTGCAAACCTATTGATCCATGATGACATGGACTGAGGCCAGGACTCCATGTAATCCCAGGATCTCCACATGCCCCCAACTTTAACTGAAGGCCTTAATAGTGTTCTTAGCCCTTGGTATGAGCTCAGACCAACATGCCTTGAAGTATCTGAGTGTTCTCTTTTTTTTCCTGTTGATAGTTACCCTGGTAAATGACTGAAGGACATTGGGAGAAAGGATTGGGATAACAGTTATAATATATATTTGTGTGACATTTCAGGATTTTTCTTTAAGAAAAGTCCGTTCCCTTTCAATTGGTACACATACCTTAGAACAATCTCAGGTTAGGAAATTGACCAAGAATCATTACTTTTATATCAAGGTAGCGACAAGGTAGCCTTTTGCTATGTGATCTTAATCTTTTTGTTATATGCCTGTCTTAGTCTGTTCAGGTTGTTATAGAAAAATATGATATTGGATGACCGAAACAACAAACACTTATTTCTCACAGTTCAGGAGATTGGGAGTCCAAGATTAAGGTGTTAGCAGAGTTGGTGTCCAGTGAGGGCTCACCTACTGTTCATAGATGACTGTCTTCTCTGAGTCCTCACATGGCAGAAGGAGTGAGAGAACACTCTGGGGTCTCTTTTATAAGGGGACCAATCCTAGTCATAAAGACTCCCTGATGACCTAATTGTGTCTCAGTGGCCACACCTCCTCTAAGCATCACATTGGAGCTTAGGAATTCAACATATGAATTTGGGGGGACACAAACATTCAGTTTCTAACACTGCCAATCTGTCATTCCAAGAACGTTATTATCATTATCCATTCCCACATATTCCTGCGGATCAAGGCACTCTTGGTACCTTTCTCACCTATGTGTAATTATATTTACCATGTCTCTGAGAGTTTAGGCCTGTTTCATGGGCTCTGCTATTCTGGAATCCTGTCATGCCCCATTGACACTAAGAAGCCCGGATCCATAACAGCATCTCCTACCGTAAGTCCTAGGTCCCCTCACAAGTTCTCAGTGATCCAGTGGCCTTCTCACTAATTCATTCCTTATTGTTTTAAAGAAGGAAGTGACTTCTAGGACCTCCTATGAAACATAGTCAGCTGATGGATCTTGGTATGGCACAATCTATTCTGACATTCCCATTTTTCTGACCTGGGATTGTTAGCTCTCTGGTACATCCAGTCTGCTCCACACACAGGTCAGTTGCAGGATAGCTTCTGAAAAAAAAAAAAAAAAGACCACGAAGAGTCACAGGTGTTTTCAACTGTTAGGTTATAGTGCACAGAATAATAAGTGTCCAGGGGATGTGAACCGAGTACTGACAATCTGTTGCATTGTTCCAGTTCCTACTTTGGAGCTGAGGAAATACCTACAGATTGGGTCTGAAGCCTTAATGGGCCCAATGTGGGCTAGACTTCCATCAGTTCTCAGTTTATTATCTGGCCTCAATAAGCCTTTCATATTAAGCACAGGAGTGTGATGTTCTGGCCTGCTGGTTTCAATCAGTCTTATCTCAGATCCCATATTGTAAATTCTGAGTATTCTTTCTCTAATTATCTTGGAAAACGACTTCAAGTCTCTCTGAGAAGATGACTAGGGAAATATTTACTATATGTACTTATGGTGGTGGTGCAAGTTATTCCCTAAGGGGACCTGACTTCCCTTTCAAACATGAGCTATAGATCTGTGAACTGACACACACCTGGGAACTTGGAGGGAATGTGATTTTCTATCATGACAACTGATATTAACTTTCTGTTCATGAGCTCTTGATTTTATACACGCACACACACACACACAAGCATGTTTTACTTGGTTGTCTTATCTTTTTCTTCACTAGAAGCACCATGATTCATTAGCTATCTCTTCAGATGTTTCTGAGTTAACCACCATGATGGTTTCAGCGTTTGTTCTCAACATAATAATTATATTCACCTTCCTTTGAAATTTAAATGCAGTCGCTTGGCCTCTGCCACCTTGGAATCCTGTCATTTCCATTGATACCTCTCACTGTCTGCACTGACCAGCAAGCCTCTGGAAGATGCCTCTTGCCTTAATACAGTGTCCTTTGATGTGGTCTTACATAGTAAATTGATTCCAACATTCCTACCTCCTTAACTTTCAATACTGTGTCAAGGGATAGTCTCTAGGATAAGTTCTATCCCAATAGTCTGTTAGGACCAGCTCTGGGTATTCTTGCCATAGGACTGAATCTGGACTTGTGACTGAAGGTCTCTAAGTGGGAAAAAGCTCCCTTTAACCCAACTTATATTCCACCCCTTCCCCAGTTCAACAGTTTCAAAATCCACTCTTCTACACAATCCTTAAGGCCTTCCCATACACAGTAGCCAGGAGCCAAGAGTCTTGGGCACATATGCTATTTTCTTCGAGAGCAGGGACTGACTTCCTAGCTCAGGCTGTGTGGAGACCTGACTTTGGTGGAAACACTCAAAAATGGAGGGTGTATTTTCAGGAGAACAAATGGCATCTGTGGGGCACGAGCCTCTGCCAAGGTCATTGTATGGACATCTCTGGTGAGAGGAAGGGGAATTGGAAAGTCTGACAGTTCAAGTTTCTCAGGCTTATTCACTCAAATGTCCCCTTTTCACATCTCAGATTCCACTTTTACCTATTAGGCTCTGACTTTGACTTGGTTATGAATCAAAATTATGTCTTTTGTCTTTTTCAACTCTGCCGTTCCTGCAGTCAGCTCCAGACCCTGCTCTACAGCAAAATATGTCCTGTCATTGCTTCTTAAAAGCTGCCAAAGGGGTCCTGTGGCTTCATAGCATGACTGGACTTGGCAATTGTCTATCCTGAGCTCAATGTTTTCTTTATTTAACCAGAAGCCAGACTCTCCACATCCATAAAAGTATCATTACCTTCATGCAATTTAAGTGCCATAGCTACCATTTACCCCAAACTTCATCTCAATTAATCATAAGTGAGAGCCTGAGTTGTTGTGATGCTACTGCTTGATGAGGTTATTTGCACCTCTACTTACCACCAACAATAGTGTTTTTATTGCTCTTATACTGGTGAATAATTGAATCCCCAAATCTCAATCTCCCTGTTGGGCTTAGGCTGGGTTTCCCAAAAAGCAAAGCCTGAGACAGAAGTTTCATGGCAGGGCTATGTTAAAGAGTGCATTCCCAAGGAACAGGAGTGGAGGGAAAGAGGAATGAAGCAGGAAGGCATGGGAGAGCCAGTGTGAGGTTATGTTATTGAGTGGGATGCCACTAAGTGGGAAGGATTGCTAGGCATATGAGATTGTGCCCCAAGTAATAGCGGGCAAAATGAGGAGTTCTAAAATTGCCAAAAGGCAGTGCCTCAATTGCTTACCGGTCACTATATTGGTTCTGCACCCGTGTGCACAATTGCAAGACTACTCAGGTTTAGGGAACAACAACATTGGGATTTATTTAACAAACAGGGAAAAGCAAAGAATTACTAAACTCAATATATGGCCGTTTACCTTACTTAAAACAATGTCCAGTCTTTTAAGTCCCAGAAAAGTAACAAAGATGGCGTCTTCCCGCCACTCCTCTTCCAAACAATAGGCCACAGTTCCAAAATGGTGTCTTCCTTCTTCTGTAAACGTGTAACAGCTGGAGTGTAGGCCAGGTTCCAACTCACAAGGAGACAACTGGAGATGCTCCCGAAACTGCCGTGGTGCCCCAACACAGCACCAGGCCAACAACACTGCAAACAGCAACTACAGCAGCCAGATGGCCCATCAGACTGCACTCACGCATTTTAGGAAGGTGCCCGCTTCGGGCCTCTGCCTTTTTCCTTCGGCTGCAGTAAAGACAAAACTGGGAGCAGTTTTCGTTGCTCGGCTACTTGCACAGCCTCCAAAGTCGCTGGCCCCAAAGTCACTAAAGATTCAAAAACATTTCTTCTTTTTCTACATCTTGGTGGCTACCTCTTTCATTCTGACATCATGGGGACTGCCTTCTTCTACCTCGTGGCCCTTTTATTTCTTATCAGAAACCCCACCCCAAATGCAAACCTTGCAGTTTACCTGGGGGTATTCATTTTCAACAGCAAACTCCTCAGGGGGCACCACATTTTACCGAACTTTGGACTCAGCCCTGTTACACAAGAACTGTACCACTCAGCTTCCATGTCACATTAATCAATGATTCATCCCACAGGGCTGTGCATACAGACCCCACAGCAGTCATTGTGGAAGGTCCAGAGCAAGGGAGAGAGGCACAGTTGGGGCAAGAGTGAACTTCTGTCATGTTACCCCTGCCAGAAGTCCATGCAGAACTGCGATCAGAGCCAGAAGCTACCAAGAGTGTCTGGACTGGCCCAAGAGAGGATTCAGAAACACATGCTCCCACTCCACCCCTCCCACTGCACCTACATCTTCCTCCCCACCCCTAAGTAGACCAGCAAGTTAAGAGTGGTCAGGAGCCAAGACACACCAAGCCAAGCCAAGGAAATGTGTAAGAGTTACAAAGTTTTGTCTGCTTCTATCTTTAATGTGCTCCTGGGAGTGAAGTTTTTAAAGAAACTGAATAAAGAGAATGTTAAAATAACTTCCTTGGGTTATTATTGTTATATTGTACACACGTGGGTAGTGAGTCATATCTAAACCAAGAGAAGCTCCACCATCAGAGACAATTATGTTACCACATTCATAGCTCTTGCTTGGTCTTTTATCCAGATGTCTCACATGTATTTCACATACCCCCCCAAAACCCTACAGTCAATGTTTATCAAAGCTAGAAGGGATCTTAGCAGTGACTCTACACAAATCCCACACTCACTGGATCAGAAAACTGAAGCCTCTCCCCATGTAATAATAACAACAATTATCACCATGGTGATATTATCAGCTATCATTCTGAACACCTAACTAAACTTGCTTTTAAAAAACTTAGTACCCATAACAGCTTTCATTTGCAGATGAAGAAAAGTCTCAGGTAGGTTCTGGGTGATTCTCATGGCCAGAATGTAAAGACTGACATTTACCTTAACATTGCTTTGTTTCCTCTCACCAAAGTAGACTAGCCAGCCTGAACCACTATAATCAAGCTCCCCCCACCTCCTTTAACTCTCTATCCTCAATCATTTTAGATGAATTTGGATGACATTTCACCCATATTGGAATTCTTCTTAGATGCTAAGTAACTAGGCTAACTAGGTAAAAGAATAGAGGTAAGAGGCTAACATTTGTTGCAAGCATGGTGTCTGCTAGATAATGTCCAAGAGACTTTTCATTTGATTATAGTAATGTCGCTTTTAATTCTCACAACAGTCTGAGATGTTAGATATTTCTACTTATCTCATTTTGTAAATGAGAATCAATGAATGCATAGAGAGGATGAATGAATTGCATAAGATCTTCCAACTAATTTTAAAAAAGCAAAGTCAAGGATGGTAACATGTTTCTATCTGCCTTCTAAACTCCTTTTCTTTATGCCATATGGCATAAAGATTTAGTTTGGCAAATCTGCTGGTTCATTTCATCTGAGAATTATAACCAGATTTCACATAGGTATCTTTTTGAGAGTATAGGTAGGTGACTGAGAAGATCTCAGTTCCCAACTTTGTCACTTAAACTCTTTGCCCTGACAGGAGAGCCAGAAAGCAGACTACCTCAGGGGTCTGCATAAGGAAATGAAGGTCACTTGCAGGGAGCTTTTGCTTTCAAATCAAGCAAGGCCATACAAGAGCCACTAGACAAAGACAGAACCCACCTGAACTGAGGCAGATCCAACCAAATTGGCCAGAGGAGGCATTTTCTCCCCAGAAAACTACCCATGCCTATAGTTGTGTTTTGGTAGAAATGTCAGAAGTTTTTATAGCAAATGAATCCAAAGAAACTGACCCGTGCCCGTGCTACATCAGGCAATAGTTAGTATGGAGACAGGGATGACAATAACTAGCAACTCAGTCTTGTGCAAACACAAATTGAAACTCTACACCCATTTCTAAAACAAATTCTATCTGCCACTGCCTCAGCCGTAAGCCCCTGCAACCACCATTCTACTTTCTATCTCTGTGAATTTGATTATTCATGGTATCTCATATAAGTGCAATTTGCAATATTTGTCCTTTTGGGTGAGGCTTATTTCACCTAGAGTAACATTTTCTTTCTTTCTTTTTTTTTTTAAACATTCTTTACTTTTTTTTTTTAAGATTTATTTATGTATGCATACAAGCTGGGGTATAGGCCAGAGGCATGGGGTGGCGAGAGGGTTCACCAGAGACAGAGTGGGGAGCAGAACAGGCGGATGGACGGAAATACACTGCTGAGGGGAGCAGCGGGCGAGGCAGGAGAGGTCTGTCACACCATGTGGGAATCTCCCTGCGGGGGCATCGAACTCACATCGCCGCCGTCGACAGCTCCACAGCTTAACCGCTGCATCACCAGGGAGGCCCTAGCGTAACATTTTCAAGGTTCATTTGTGGTGTGGCATGTATCAGAAATTGCATTCCATTTTAAGACTGAATAATATTCAATTGTGTGTATATACCATATTTTGTTCATCCATTCATTTACTGATGGACATTCGGGTTGTTTCCCTCTTTTTGGCTATTGTGAATAATGCTGCTATGAACACTGGTGTGCAAGTATTAAGTACCTACTTTCATGGGGGGCAGTAAAATTGCTGGATCATATGATAATTATATTTTTTATTTTCTTTTTAAGATTTTTTAAACATTTATTTTATGCATACAAGCTGGGGTGCAGGCCAGAGGCGTGGGGTGGTGAGAGGATTCACCAGAGACAGAGTCGGGAGCAAAATAGGCAGATCGAGGAAAATACACTTCTGAGGGGAGCAGGAGAGGTCTGCCTCGCCATGTGGGAATCTCCCCTGCCAGCGTCGAACTCCTGTCGCTGTTGCCAACAGCTCCACAGCGCTGCACTTTAACCCGCTGCGCCACCGGGGAGGCCCATTTTTTATTTTCTGAAGAAGTGTCAAATTATTTCTCCACAGAACTACACCAATTTACCAGTTCCCACCAGCCATGTACAATGTTCTGACTTCCCATCAAACACTTGTTATTTTCTTTTTTTTTTTAAACAATAACCATCTTTATGGCTATTGGAAGCAGTATTTCATTGTTATTTTGACTTACTTCTTTCTCATAGCTGTTGATGTTGAACATCATCTCATTTGCTAACTGGCCATTTGTTTATCTTCTTTGGAGAAAAGTCTATTCAAGCCCTTTGCTAAAGCTGTTACTCACAAGAACTGATTTTGAACTTTTCTAGGACTGCTGTATCAGCCAGTAAGGGCTAGGTTTTCCTGCAGTAACAAATAACTCTGATACCTGCATCACTGAAGAAAACAAAGTTCATTCCTCACTCCAGCAGAGTCCCACAAGGGGCCTCTGTTCATTGAGGTACTCAGGGACACAAGTTGACATAATTTCATGTGCTTCCACTGTTACCACATCAATGGAATGGGGACATGTCAAAGCAGGTGCTAGTTCTTAGAGCTTCTGTTCACATTCTATTTACTAAAGGAAGTCATATGGTTATGCCTAACTTCAAAGAAAACTTCAAAGATGAATTTAAATGAATCAGAAAACTGTTATCCTACCATAAGCCTGAATAAAGAAATGGTATATTTGTGAACAGCTCTAAGGAGCTGTGGACAAGAACACCTCTGCCCATATATTCCCTTGGGCAGCTCTCTCCCTTGTCTCCTCTGGAGGATCAGTTTGGAGGTGGGAAGCTTGTCCCATGCAGAACCTTGTTAATCATTAACAGAATCACTAGTTTCTTTGAAGTTTATTGCAAAAGGTTGTATCTTCTTTGTGTGGCTACCACTGTGATTTTTTTGACTGCTTCCTCCCTATATTTTGTTAATTTTATTATGATTCACACGAAGGAGATTCTGAAGTCCTGGCTCAGATGGCCCCTCTTTTCCCGGAATTCTTTTCTTGCACAAATTTTAAAGACACATTGCAAAGGCAAGATCTTTCTGTAATCTTCTGTTCAGCTCTGACCAGGAAAACCATTTATAACTAACAAGCAAGAACATTCATTAAACATTTATTATGCATCATATACTGGTTATACACTTCACATTCATTATCTCATTTAACCCTCACCCCAATTCCATGTGGACAATACCATTATTATACCCATTTCTATCTACAAAAATTCAAAGATACTCACATGGTAAATGACACAGCTTATGTTCCAACAGATCTGCCCACTGCTCTAAAACAAGCAGTAGGCACATTCAGGGTTTACTGGAAAACAAAGGAGATTTTATTTGGCCTCACTGACTCTCTGTTTGGGATTTCACTTTGTTTCCTCACCCTGTGTGTATCTCTATGTGGGCCAACATCTCCATGGGAAGTAAAACAAGTAGTCTGTGAATACTGTAAATAGATGAATTCTAAACCTTTATTCGAATTGTACTCATCTTTGAAACTGAATTGAATTTAAATTCTGAATTTTAATTAATTCCCACATAAAGCAGAGATTCTTAACAGGGGACTAAACTTGGCTATGGTGTTCAGTGATCACAGGATTCCCAGAAATGTACATTTCTTGGGGAAAGTGTGCATTGTTTCTCACATCTTAAATGGGTCCATGACTCAAAGCATTATTGTTTCCATAATTCATCTAAAAGTTCTTGATCAAAACTCCAAATAACTGCTTTGATCAGTTAAAAGCCGGTTGGATTCTGTATTTCAGAGCACATAGTGCAATACTAGGCTGATCATCTGGGTGGCAGCATTCTTCAAATAACCCTCTGGTCTTGAATTTTATCACATTTTAAATAAGAATGGTACCCAGAATCTAAGCTTCTTTTGGTTCTTTAAGTGGTTCATTGCAGCATGAGTTAAATATGCTAACATGCTTCCTGCTGTGATTGTTGGACCCAGGTTTTGACTACTGGGCTGATTTCAGTAAGGGTTCAGGAAATAGATTCCCTCCCTTTCCCCTACCTCCCCACACTCTGTTCAACTAACCAAGAAGCTCACTGACTATACCTTTAACATTTTTGTATTATCAGTTCCTGGAGAAGAGTTGGTTAAGGAAATGAATGAAAGGATTACCGCTAGAAATGCATGATGTTAGGCAATGTTTGGGTAGGAAAAAGACTTTAAATTGCTTATATGTGAAAACCTCAGTGTACCAGCCCAGGTTCTTGATTGCAGGCAAACAAAAATTAACTCTGTCTTAAGCAAAAAAGGAATTTATTTGGGGACAATATGGCAATAGACAGTAGAATCATGAGGAAGTGTTCAAAATTTGGACTGTTTCCTCACTTAGTATTCTAGACTTCTGGGGAATGGATCCTTTGACAGAGCTTAAGCCACATTCCAGAGTCCTGGCTACCAAAGGGTGAAGAGAGGAGGAGTCACTCTGCTGCAGTTTTCCTGGAGGGGGTAGGACCTTTGACCTACCACACCACACAGGTCACCAGCATCCTCCAGCTTGCTGGGCAGGCTTCATCAGATACATCACAATATTTTTATTACTGTTCAGTTCTTCTTAACTTCTTGGAATAATCATTTTACAGACTTTTAATGGAAATGTTTTTAATGTTTCACTAGAACAAGTTATGTATTCTGAAGTTATTTCTGATAGTTAGAGTATGTGGTTTGGGAATTCTCTTTGTATCCCCAGTTTTTCCAGGTTTTTTGAAAACAGAAATGGGTATTGTATTTTATAAAAATTTAAGGACACAAAATTTTCCTCCCTTGATGTGTTACTACGTAGGCTGATACTAACAATTTTTCTAATGTTGAGCAAGTCTTGCATTTGGGAGATTCATTCAACTATTCATTCATTTCACAAATTCTTATTGAGTATTTACTATTGATGTGTGTGTGTGTGTGTGTGTGTGTGTGTGTGTGTGTGTGTGTGTGCAGTGTTCTCAGCACTGGGCATAAACAAAGTAAACAGAAAAAAAAACAAACAACAGAAATAAAGTACCTACCTGTAGGGAACATACATTTTAAGTGGAGAGAGAGATAGTCTTTTTTAAAAACAAAATGTGAAGTATTTCTGAGAAGGATAAGTGCTCTGGAGAAAAAAACTTGGAAAGGGATAGGAAAAGGGGTGTGTGTGTGTGTGTGTGTGTGTGTGTGTGTGTGAGATATTTTCAATATAGTCGTTTCAGGGAGTGACATTTTAGAAAAGGCCTGGGAAGTGAAGGAGAAAACCATGTGAGTGTCTGGAAAAGCATTCCAGGCAAAGGAAACAGCAAATGCAATGGTTCTGCAGCAGCAGAAAAGTCTGTGATTCAAGGAACAAAAAGGATAGTTTGAGGAAACAAATAAATAAGGGAGAAGTTGGAGGTGATAAGAGACAGGCAGATCACGTAGGCTCAGACTGGTTTCTCACTTGAGTGAGATTAAAATGGGGAAAAAACGTGGAAAAGGACAGGAAAAGGTGTGTGTGTGTGTGTGTCTCTGTGTGTGTGTGCGTGTGTGCATGTGATATTTTCAATATAGTAGGCTGCTGGTCTTTGAGCAGAACAGTAATATGATCTGACTCAGGCTGTAAAAGGACCCCTTGAACTCCTCTGTAAAGGTTATGCTAAAGTGGAGCAAGGACAGAATCAAGGAGACCAGCGAAGAAGTGGCTTCCATGATCCAAGTGAGAGAGGTAGATGACTTGGGTCAGTTATTAACAGGACACATGCCTGATGGGAGTTCATCAGATTTGAAACAGACATAAAAACTGGGCCAACAGGATTCAGAGAAAGGTTGGTGATGGCGCGTAAAAGATTAAGGAATATTTTTTGCCTTTTCGTGAACATGGTGCAGAAATTAAGAAGAAAGCACCTGCCCTTCCAAAAGCCAAAGCCAAAGCCAAAGCTTTGAAGATCAAGAAAGCCATGCTGAAAGGTACTCACAGCCATGCACAAAAAAGATCCACACCATTCCGGCTACCCAAGACACTGTGATTTTGAGGGTGGTGCATATACCCTTGGAAGAGTGCCCCAGGGAGAAACAAGCTTGACCACTATGCCACCATCAACTTCCCCCTTCCCACCATGTCAGCTATGAAGAAGACAGGAGACAACACTTGTGTTCATTGTGAAAATCCAGGCCAACAAGCACAGGATCAAACAGGCCATGAAAAGGGTCTATAACATTAATATGACCAAGGTCAACACCCTGAGCAGACCCATTGGAGAGAAAGAGGCATATATTGGACTGACTCCTGACTATGATGTGATGGATGTTACCAACAAAATTGTGACTATCTAAACTGAGTCCTGCTGGCTAATTCTAAATATAATTTTTTTGCACCATTAAGAAAATGACTTCAAAGTTTTTTTGCTTGCAGCCTATATTTGACATTAACTAGGATGTGAAAAGCTTCAGGAAAAGCAAGTTTGAGAAGACAAGTAGTTTACTTTTGAGCATCTGGTACTTGAGAAGCCTATTGTTACAGTTGGATATATGAGTATGGAGTTCAAAGGAGAATCCCCAAGCAAAAGATCAAAATGTGGGAGTCATCAGTAGATAGATGGCATTTAAAATCGTGAGATAGGATGAAGTCACAAAGGGAGTTAGTATAGATAGAAAGATGATCTAAGGACTGTGCTCTGGAACACTCCAAGGTCAACAGGTCAGGAAGATGAGGCAGAACCAGCTAAGAAGACTGAGAAGGTGCAGCCAGACGCAGCAGGAAAATCAGGAGTGTGCTGAGAAAAAGACATTCATTTCCTGCTGAAAGGTAAAGTAGAATTAAGAACTGAAAATTAGGGATTGACTAAAGTAACAGAGAGGCATGTAGTGACCTTGACAAGCATAGTTTCTTGGAGTTACTGGGGCAAAAGTCTGGCTGGAGGGTGCTCACAAGAGAATGGGAGGAGAGACGTGGAGTCAACACGGATGGGCACATCTTTTGAGGCATTTTTCTGGGAATGGGAAAAAAATCAAATGGGATAGTAGTTGGAGAAAGAAGTGAGATTAAAGGAATATTTACCAGGTGGGAGAAATATTGCTAACTTATATAATGTGAATGATCCAAGAGAGAAAGAAGAACGGATGACAGAGTGAGGAACTGAGATAAGAGTGAGGAAGAAGCACTGGAGAGCTGACTTGGCAACATGACCAGGCTTCTAGCCAGGACCATCCATCCATCCTGACAGAAGGGGAGACCATGTTGTACACAGATATATGGATATAGTAGCTGTGGTTTGCAGGCTTGTGCAAGTCCTCAGGCTCAGTCTTAATTTTTCATCCCATTTTCATTAGTCAACTTCCAAAATATAAGACACTACCCTGCTCCTATATCCCCTACCATGCTCTGCATCTCTTATTCCTGATGGAGCTCCCCACAGCTCCCCTCCTCCCTTTTCCTGCACCCTTCTACAAACTCACCTCCAATTCCCTTCCCATCTTGACCTGGTATTCTCTGGAACTTCACCCCATCACCTACAGATTCCCCTCTATCCTCAAACTCTTTGAGTAGTTCTGCTTTTCCATATCTGCCTTGATTGGAACATAAATCTGAGCCAACTGTTCTCTATAGGGTCAGAGCACACCTCCTTTGCACTCTGGTCCTAAGTCCTGCTTCCTTTAGGTTTCAATCATTTGACTTTATCATCCCTCTTCCCCCAAACCCTTCCTGATATCTCTCTACTTTTTTATTCATTGAAGAACAACATCACTCACAGTAATGTCAGGTGTCCGCCATGTGTGTGGGTATTTTCCACATGAACATCGGTGACCTTGACCTCTCAATTCACTCTACTCCTTCATCCAAGTCTGCTCAAGGCACTGCAAATCCACTTAACAACTTGCCTCCATTCTACTTGAGCCATCCAGCCTCACATCCTGACCTGGCAATCGTCCACCATCCCTATTCTCTTATCAGAAACTCCTCTCCAACTTGGTTTTTCAATTACTCCAATAATATAAACATCTGACACTTGTGGGAGCTGTCTTGGACACTGCAGGATATTGAGCAGCGTCCCTAACTTCTACCCACTAGATGGCAGTAGCACCCCGGGTCCTTACAACCCAAATGGTCTCCAGATATTGCCAAATGTGCCTGGACATGGGTGGAGAGGAGAGAAGCACTGATCTAGACTCACCCCCCTCCCTCCGCTTGTGCCTGAGAGTCTACCCTTCCCACCGATCACCCCACAGATACACAGTCGTCTCAGGAATAGCACGCTATGAAATACCCTTTTCTGCATAGTCAGCAGCTCCCTCTCATTTGGATTTTTTTCATTAACATTTAAACATGCTGAAGTTTTTCACTCTTTAGAAAAAAAATGCTCCTTCAATAATGCTCCATTGCTCCCCATGACTTCTGGCGACAGTTGGTTGTTCTCCCACATCCCCTCCTTCTTCCTTCTTTGATGCTCTCTCCCTCAAGTATGACTCAGAGCCCTGTAGGGACACAGAAGTGTCCCTATAGCTCTCACTAAGGCCTTAAGTGACTTCCATGTTGATAAATGCAGTGGACATAAGGCACACTGGAGAAGAACTGGATTGAGGGAAGTGAAGATCCTGAGTTTGAGCCATTCCCCCTTGAGTTACAGGTGTCTCAAAGGCATTCTGGAGGACATGGAGGCAATGAGAGCTGAAGAGACTGGAAAGCTCTGAATTTTCGGCAGTGTACCTGGGAACCTACAGGCATGTGTGTAACTAATGCCGTAGGCGTATGGGGGGGGGTGTCTACAGCAGTTGTTCGTTAACTTGAGGCTACTTCAAGAGTCACTTGAAGGGCTTGTGAAAATGCAGATTGCTGGGCCCCTCGCCCAGAGTCTTTAATACAGTAAAAACTGAATAGCGTCGGCAAAATGGAGCGTTTGCAGTTCTACCAAGCCCTCAGATGATGCCGAAGCTATTGACTGTGTTACTACACTTTGAGTATACTGGTCTAGAGTGGGAGCCAGCACTCAAATAAGATGCCCCCAAATTATTAACCTTAGCGGAAGTTAACCCTTGAGGGAGACAAAGGAAGCACCGAGATAAGACTACCACCTGGCTGCCAGTGCAGGACTGCAAAGAACCGGGTCAAAGAAGCTGCAGAGGCTCCAAGACTACAACTCCCAGGGAGCTCAGTGTGGGCTCGCGCTCGCACCCTAGAGGAGACTCGGGGAGGAGCCTGCGGGATCCCAGGGACCTTCAGCAGAGCATCAGTGAGCGCCGGGAGCCGCGGCGGCTGCGGGCTGCGGTGGCGCTGCGGGAACAGAGCTTGACCGGTAAGTAGGAGCCGCGTTGGCGGGCGATTCCTCTGAGCCGCAGCTGCGTGGCCTTCTGGGTTCTGGCGGGCTAGCGCGGGTTTCTGGCGGGCTAGCCGGACCTGGGGTCCCGGCGGGTGAGCAAGACTGTTGCTCTGAGAGGAAAGACGTGCGGTGGCTCCTGACCCCCTCCGCCAGACGGGTCTAGCCCCCATCCCGGGACGAAGGTCCTTTTTTGCCCTGCTCTGCTCGGGAGGGCGCGACCGGTGCTGCAGGTGGCAGAGGCAGGTGGCCACTCGCCTCCCTTCTCAGCTCTGGGGATTGGCGCAGGATCCCGGGATCGAGGGCCAGGTGACTCGAAGACTGCGGCCCTGGGAGGCGCCCCTGGGACCCGCCGCTGTGGGACAGGTGCGTGGGCGCGCTAAACCCGGGCTCCGCGGGCACCGAGAGCCTCAGGTACCTTCTCTGGTGCTGTCCTGGGATGCAGTGTGGTATCGGGCTCCGAGTAGCCCTTGACCATCCTCGGCGTCCACAGAGCTCCTCCTGCCCTGGGGCGGGGGTGGGGGTAGGGGGGGAGCCAGGAAGGACGCGATCCCGGCTTCCCCCAGGTCAGCTGGCGGTGCCACAGCTCAGTGCGCCTAGTGAGCCCCAGGGAACCGCTTGGATTCTTACGGTGATCGGATTCTGCCGAGCCTGCCGTGAGTGCGAAAGGGACAGTCTCCTCTCCGTATATCTTTGAAATAAGATTAGTTCTACGTGCTTTTTTTTTTTTAAAGGAAGTTTGATTCTGAATATTTTATTTTTATTTTGTGGGCCCCGTATTTATTTTGTGGGCGCTCCACTTACTGGTACGTAAGTTTATATAATAAGCAGTATACGGTTTGGAAAAAATATTACTGTGAAGGTGCTCTTCTTTGCCCTCTATCGGAAGAATTATGTTGAACTGGTTGACATGCTTATCCACTAGTAACTGCGGTAACTGGAAGCAGGAGATAAAGTGTTTTTGAGTAGAGTTACAACTCAGCCCTTCAGAACAAATTTTGCTTTCAAAAGATTTTTGTTATCCAATTTCCAACACGGTGTTATTTCAGCGTTTAAGATAGGGGAGGAGAGGTTGAACAAAAGCTTGTCAATCCTAATACCTTACTCCATAGAAAATAGCTTTGCATGATTAACTCTCAAAGCAGGCACATTTAATTTGGTAATCAAAACGAGATGAAGTTGAGCTTCCCTACTATAAATTCTACCAATTTTAATAGTTTCTCAGTTGATTTGCTTGTTCTAGGTAGACAATCTTATCTTCTAAGAAACAACAGATGTCTCTTTCCAATGTATGTACTTCTTATGTCTTGTCTTTCTTTCACCACCCTCTCTACTTGTTGACTAATGAGGCTAAATAGGACATTTTTGTTTTGGGCTTGGTTTTAGGGTAATGCTCCTAGTGTATCATAACTAAGTATGTTCTCTATCATATTAACTAAGTTTCCACTTATGCCTAATTAAGAATTTAAGAAGTCAGGAGTGGGTGATTTCCGCCACCCTCCAGAAACATCTGTATACCACGTATTGATATGCTCTTGTGCTTTTTCTTCCTAAATTGTTGACATAGTTGATTATCCTGTTAGATTATCCTGTGTGTAAAATCCTGGGATAATTTAAAATGCACTCTTGCCTTGTTTGATAGATTCATTTTATTTAGGACTTTGAATCCATATTTATAAGTTAGATTGGTATGTACTCCCCCCCTTTTTTTGTCTGAGTGCATAATTAGGGTTATGCTGTCCTCACTGCTTAAATTGGGAAACTTTCCATCATTTTCTATGCTCTGAACAGAAGAATTACCTGTTCCTTGAAGTTTGTCAGAACTTGACTGCAGACTGTCTGGGCTGCTGGTAGTTTCTTTCTTTCTTTTTTTTTTTTTTTAAGAAGTTGATAATATCGTTGATTTTTTTCTCAGCTTTTATATTTCTTCAAAGTCAATCTAATACTTTATATTTCCCTAGAAAATTATTAATCTTATTTGATTTCAATATATGTTAGCATAATGTATATAGTATTCTGTTGAAGGAAAATTAACTCTGCCATATTAGTAGTATGTTCTCTTTAATGTTCATATTTTTCTTTGGAGGGATAACTTTTTTCTTTTTTGATTCATTAGACAGACTTACTTAATGCTTGCTTATTTTATTAGTCCTTTGAAAGAACCAGCATTTGGATTTATTGGCTAATCCCAATGATTCTTTTCTATGTCATTAATTTCTGTCCTTAATCTTTTTCTATTTGAGTTTATTTTGTTCAGGCTCTAGTATTCTGAATTGAAAACTCAGATTATTTTCGTCATCATAATATAAACATGGGCTGTCTGAATCAGACATGGACTTCTAATTCTTCTTTTTTACTTAGTGCTCTCCTATTTGACTTTATCTCTATTTTTAACTTTAACGATGCAGATTAGACATAATTTCTGTTATTATTATTTTCTAGTTAATATTTATTAGATTTATCTGCCATTTTCTTTACTCCATTCCTTGTAATGTGGATATTCTTTTTTGGAATATTTGCCTTTTCCCCAAAGTACATTCCTTAGAAGTTCCTTTAGTGATGATAAATTCTCTGTTTTTATAATATCTAAAAATTCCTTATTTTGCCTGCATTCTTGAATTTTGCTTTCACCAGGTTTCTGTAGTCCATTGATTTCAAAGTTATGTTTATATTTTTTTCTAGCATTTTAAAAAGATGTTTTGTAACTGGAAGGTTCAGGGATTTCTATCCTGCCATATTACTGAAATATTAAAACCAAATTAATTTGTAGTCTAACAATCAGTTTTAGTGACCTTCCCCTGTACCCTTAGTAGAGGTAAAATATTCTATATCTCAGGTTTATTAGTTATAATTTATTTTTCTGTGTCATTATTTTTCTCTATTTGAACTGTTGTTTCTGAGAGTTGGATTAAAGGTTCCACTGCTATGATTCCTAGTGGATTTTTGGTTTTATTTCTTTTTCTTTTTTAATGAAGTGCCATTTCTTACATCCTTGTTAATTTTTGATAATATAGGATTTCTCCCCTTAGGTGTGGTAACTCTAGTTCTCTCTCTATTATTTTTATATGTAAATATATATCAAATATATAAGTGTATCATTTTTTACATTAACATTTTTTATGGTGAAAAAATTTGTATTTAGAGTTAGGCAGCTGAACTCAGTTTAGATGAATCCAGTTTTGTTGGCAACATTCAAAGCATCACAGTCGGGAGCCAGTCAGCACGTGCCTTCTCCTTTTCATCAGCTCTGATCAAGGTGTTGACCTTGGCCACATCAGTGTCATTGAGTATCTTCATAGCCTGTGTGATCTGTTGCTTGTTGACCTTGACATTACCATGAGCACAAGGGTGTTGTCTTCTATCTTCTTCATGGCTGCCTCGGTGACGGCGGGCGGGGGGGGGAGCTTGATGATGGCACAGTGGTTGACTGTGTTTCTCTTGGAGGCCACCCTCTTCTAAGGATATTAGGGCTGCTTTCAGAGCCACTGTGTCTTGGGCCAGTGGAAGGTGGGTGACACACAGATCTTTTTTGTGTGTGCCGTTAACGCTGCTTTCTTTCAAAATTTTTGCTTTGGCTTCAGTTTTGGGGCCTCTTTACTTTCAGTGCCATCTTTGTTAAACAGCTACGTTGAATTTTTGAAACTATGTTTTTAGATGCTTAATGCTCTGTAATTTTCTATCTTTTTGGTGAATTATACCTTTGGGGAGTAAAAGTCATCTTATTTCATATTTTTACTTTAATTCTGTTTTCTCTGAACTAATATTGTGAAACATGCTTTTTTTTAAAGCTTTTATCTTTTATATTTCTTTTTCCATTTATTTTCAATTTTCTGTGTTTAATTTTAACTGTTACTCTTATGTTTAACTTACAGCTAGGTTTTGTTTCACTAAGTTAATGTTTGTCTTTTTAAAAAAGTTTGTGGTAAAATACTTCTAACTTAAAAGTTTATTGTCTTAGTTGGTTTTAAGTGTATAGTGCACTAGTGTTAAGGATAGCCACATTGCTGTGCAACCAATCCTCAGAACTTTTTCATCTTGCAAAGTGGGACTTCTGTATCCATTAAAAATATTTCCCTTGTCCCCTCTCAACAGCCCTGGTGACCTCTGTTCTACTTTCTTTCTCAATGAACTTGACTGTTCTGATTTCCTCATGTACATGAAATCATACAGTATTTGTCTTTTTATGTGCTGACTTATTTCACTTAGCAAAATGTCCTCAAGGTCATTTCTACATTATAGCACATGTCAGAACTTTCCTCCTTTTTGAGACTGAATCATATTTCTTGGTATTTATATGCCACATTTTGCTTAACTGCTCCTCTCTCAGTTCCTTTTGCATTTTAGCCACTGTGAATAATGCGGCAGTGAACATGAATGTATAGATTTCTCTGAGATTTTTAAAGCTCACTTGCTTTCAGCTATATGCCCAGAAATAGAATTGCTGAATCATATGGTAGTTCTGGTTGTGATTTTTTTGAGGAACCACCATCCTGTTTTCCAGAGTGGCTGCACCATTTTACATTCCCACCAGAAGCACGCAAAGCTTCCCATCTTTCTACATCCTTGTGTTATTTTCTGTTTGTGGATAGTATCCATCATTAACACTTGTGAGATCTTTCCTTCACTAGGCCACTTTAACCCATTTGCATGTATTTTGGTTATGGCTATTTTGGGGACAGTTAGGCCATCTTATTTTATGTTTTCTACTTCTTATTGTTTATTTCCTGCCAGTCTCCACCCTTTTCCTACTTTTTATTGGATGGACTGAGTTTTTTCTGTTCCATTCCACTTCTCTTGAGATGTGGAAGTTACAAATATTCCTACTCTGCTTGTGGTAGGTAGAGCACTCTGCTTGCACTCCTTTAAATGTAGGAGCAACTTTTTAATTGATGTATAACATAAATGTGTAAAGGTACAGACATATTAAGTGTATAGCTGATTAGTTTTGACAAACTGAATACACACATAACCAGCTCTCAAAACAAGAAAAAACCTTCCCTATGCTCTAGAATCTGTCCTCTGTGACTCACTGCCAAGAAGAATCACTATTCTAATATCTTATACAACAGATTAGTTTTTCCTGTTTTTTTTAAAGATTTATTATATTTATGCATACAAGAACTGGGGTGTAGGCCAGAGGTGCAGGGAGTGAGAAGATTCATCAGAGACAAAGTGGGGAGCAGAACAGGCAGATCCACTGAAGTATACTGATGAGGGGAGCAGCGGGTGAGACAGGAGAGGTCTGCTGAGCCATGTGGGAAGTTCCCTGGAGATTGAACTCATGCTGCAGTGGCTGCCCATAGCTTCATAGTGCTGAGACTTAACCCCTTGTGCCACCAGGGAGGTCCCCGGTTTTTCCCGTTTCTATATTTCATATCAATAGAATCAAATGATATATACTCTACCTAGCAGCTTTCCTTCAACATTACATTTGTGAGATTTTTGTATATCCTCCTGTGTAGTTGTGCTTTGTCCAGTTTCGTTGTTGTGTATATCCACAATGTAGATACTCATTCTATCTTGATTGGCATTTGGGTTGTTTGCATTGAGGCTTTCATGAATAGTGCCTCTACGAACATTCTAGTGTGTCTTTTGTCGAATGAATGTATGCATTTCTGTTGAGTGTATATCTAGGAGTAGAATTGCTTGGATACAGCGTGTGTATATGCTCAGTTTTAGTAGATACTGCCAGTTTTCAGCAACAGTTGCACCAATTTATGTACCTGAGAAGCATATGTTGTTGCTACACATCCTTGCCAACTTTTGGTAATTTCTGTCTTTTCCATTTTAGTCCTTCTGGTGGGTATCACATTATGGTTTTAATTTAGTTTTCTATGATGACAAATTAAAATGAGTTCCTTTGGTAACCTTATCACACATTTCTAAATATGTTTTTTTCTTGGTGTTTAAACATAATCTGTATATATGAACTCTGCATGAGGAAAGCAAGAAAGAACCTTTATATGATTTTAATTGTCCCATATAAGGGTTATATGAAGGATCTTTGAACATTACACATGAATAATTATTTAGGCAACCTATAAATTTTACTGGTTATTTGCTCATCATTAATCCTTTTATCTCTGGTTTTCCTTCTTTGGATTCATTATTTGTCTTGCTTAAATGAGCCCTTAAGGTGTTTTCAAAGGCTCTGGGTGGTAAACTTTCTGAGCCCTTGCATGTTTAAAAGTGTTTTTTATTTTGATTTTCCATGCAATTACTCTGGACCTGGCATGAAATTCTAGATTAAAAACCTGTGAATTTTGGTTGATCCAGATAGCATCTGGTGTGGTTGACAAGAAGTCTATGCTGTCTGATTTCTTTTTACTTGTAGTCAATTTGTTTATTTTCTTCCAAGTTTTATTACTTTTTCTTTTTCTTTGGTGTTCTAAGATTTCATTGCTCTTTGTCTAGGAGAGGACATTTTTTGTCCTTCCTGCTCAATGGCTGGTGGTGGTCTCTTTCATTCTAAAGATTAATACATTTCTTTAGCACTGGGGATGTTTCTTGTTGAGTATTTACTTGCCTCCATTGTCTTTATTTTCTGTTGTTGGAACCATTGTTAAATGGATATTAAAACTTCTTGATTTACTGTTCTTGTTTCTTGTCTTTTAGCTCGAATGTTCTCTGTGTTTTTCTTTGTGATTTTTATTCTGGGAGACTGCTTGGCCTGATTTTGCAGTTCACTAACCTGGTGTTTAACTGTGTCCCATCAGTTTCTTCAGCTGACCTGTTGAGTATTCTTCAATAGTGATTATCATATATTTAATTTTTAAGGTCTCTACTTTTTTAAATTTAGTTTTTGGACTAGATTATATATTCGGTTCAAAACTAACTTTGTATTAGAAAACTATAAGTGAAAGATCTCCCACCACCCTTATCCCTCTGCCTAACTCCCCCAAGCAGGTAACTTTTGTTATTCATTTCTTACATCCCCTCCAGAGTCTCTTTGTGCAAATCAAGACGAGACCTGGAAAACAAGAAGTAGTGTCACTGACAAACTAAACAAACAAACAACTAAGACACTTCTGAAAGGTAGAAAACACTCAGAATCAGACTGTGCAAGCAAACTACAGCCTGATACAAGCTTGGTACACCAAATATCCAAGGAGAGTACACACCGAATGAAAGAGTTAATAGGACACACAAAAAATTATTAGATGCCCTTCAAAAGATCTGAAGGGACACTCTATCTGTGAAAAGCATACAGCTAATTGATAAGTGAAGATCTCTGTAATACATTGTGAAATTTTAAAAAGCAGGGTATAGGACAGTATATGGAATCATGCTATTATCTGTATAAAATAAAGAGCAGGAATTAGGAACCCAATTCATAGTCACTCAATCAAGGCTTCTTGATTGAGTCTTAAAAATAGTATTTCTGCCACTCCATAGACTTACAGGCCACTCAGAAGGCAGAAGTATATGTCTAGTACATTATCTTGGCTCAGTCTCCAATATTTTCTTTTATCTTGAGTTTATCTCTGTGTCAGGGATCCCCAATATTGCCTCCAACTCGTGATTCACCAGGAGATATCACAGATTTCAGTGTGCTGTCATACTCCTGGCTTTGATTTATTTCAGTGAAAGGATACAAAGCAAAATTAGCAAAGAGAAAAGGTTCACATGTCCAAGTCCAAAGGACACCAGACACAAGCTACCAAGAATCCCCTTCCAGTGCAGTCACACAGGATGTGCTGACTCCACCAGCACCAGTTGTGAGATGTGTGAAGTGCTTCTCATAGGGAAGGCCACTAGAGACTTGACACTCAGAATCTTTCCTGGTGGCTGTTCTTGTAGCTGCTCTCTGCCTAGCATGCAGCAAAACTCCAGACTCCCAGAATGAAAGTAGATGCTCAGCATAAACCACAGTGTTTACACAGAGTAGGCACAGAGAGCCTCTCTTATCAGTTCTGCAAATGTTAGGACCTCCTGACATCTAAGCTCCCAGATGCTAGCCACAGTCCAACTGTGCAAGAAGTTCTTTTTAAGAATAACAGCCTCAGGCTAGCTATGTTAGTTCTTTTCTGCAAAATTTCCTTCTCATTGTCCCCAGGAAAAAATGAATGCCATATTTGAAAGTGACTTCTCCCAGCCAGATTATCAAGTGTTTGTTGTTGGCCCTCTTTGAGAAGAGAGCATCATTTTTAAGTGATAAGATACAAACTGTGGATGAAAAACTGATTGTTGGCTATGGGAGCCCAAGTGTGGTATAAACCAAGCAGCCTTGAAAGATTATCAGTGGTAGAGAATTGGGGAACCACTCAGCCATTTATTTTTTCTCTTGGTCTTTGACTACTTCAAGATGATAGGTGTGTCAGCATTAAACAACAGTCTGCATCCCTGTTTGCACCTTCTGCTCAGAACCGTCCTGATCACCAGAGCCTATGTTAACCTCTATTCCTCAGACTCTGGGCCATGACTCTGCTCAGGGGCATTTCATCACTTCTGTCCTGGTTCTATATTGGATGGGTTTTGTTCCTTCTGTTTGTGTCTGCCAGAATTTAATCTCCCATAGGTTTTAGAATTCTGTGAGGACTGAACGGCAAGCCATACTCAGTTATAAATCCTATGCCTTATTAGAAGGGTGACATGCTTAAAGTTGGTGCCTGTTGAGCTTGTTGAAAGAACAGCTACAGAGAAGTAGGAAGCAGTCCCCTACTTAACACATAGCTGTTTTTTGTTCAGTGCTAGGGATGGTGCCATTAACTGCTCAGGTTGTCTGTCTGAGTCCTCTCTTTCCAAGCAGTAGGTAGTATAAGTAATGTTTAAGTTTGAAAGGTTTTATGAGGTCATTTAACCTGCAGGTGGGCTTAGCTTGTCAAGTCACCTTTTCTACCTAAATCTAGGAGCTGTATCTAGTTGTAGGCCTGTTTCCTTTCTCCCCACATATTTATTTATTTATTTAAAAGATTTATTTTTTTATTTATTTATGTATACAAGAACTGGGGTATAGGCCAGAGGTGTGGGGAGGTGAGAAAATTCACCAGAGACAGAGTGGGGAGCAGAACAGGCAGATCCACTGAAATACACTGCTGAGGGGAGCAGCAGACAAGACAGAAGAGGTGGGCTGCACCATTTTTAGATCTCAGTTATGGGGCACTGAATCAATTCTCCCCACATTTTTAGATCTCAGTTATGGGGCACTGAATCAATCATATTCTCCTTCTTAGCCCTTTTTTTATGAGTAGTCCATGCAAGCCCCTCTTTTTTGTTTACTTGTTCACACATTCTTTGGTTCATTTGTTCATTCTTTCATTTTTATTCTGTGTACCCCATTGTGATTCTCTTCCCCACACAGCCAGTTTTTCTAATGTGTCTTGTATGCTTTTGTTGTATGTACACTCAAATGTGTGGTTCAGAATTATGGGAGCTTTGGTGGTAGATTTAGTATGGTATTATATATGTGAAGTGGTGTGAACCTAAACCTAAATCATATACAGTGCTGTAAATTAATGTCAACTCAATAAAAAAAGTTACAGAGGAAAAAAATTCATATTGTCTTGTGTGTGTATATTTTTAATTTCCATAAATGGAGTCATGTTACAACTTTTATTTAGTTTCTTATTGGTGTCCTTCCCTTATCACCATGTTTTTATGACTCATCTTGTTGGGTGGCTGTCTGGTCTGTGTATCCACCACGTCTTGCCTAGATGCTTTCCTGGTGATGGACACCTGTATTGATTTATACAACCAGACACCATAAAGAATGCTGAATGAAACTCTGCTGATGGCTCATATAGACATGCGTGAGAATCTCTATGGGGTTTAGAGCAGGAGCAGAATTGCCTGATCATAGTGTGTACCTGTGATTCTTAGAACCAAATTTCGCCAGATTGTTCCCCAGAGTGGCTCCAACAGCCTAATTCCAAAGACCCCTGACTCTACAAATATTGGCATTTTCCAACTTTCTAAGTTTTAGCAGCCTCACTCTCTTTATTTGCATTTCTCTGATCACTACCAAGTTTGAGGATATGTTTATATGCACTTGTTATTTTTTTAGTTTCCTTTAACATAAATTGTCTGTTCATGTCTTTTTCCTGTATTTTAATTAAGATTTCTGACTAGCATATTTTAGACATTAGCCACTGATTTTTTTTAGACAGTGCAGATAATTTCTCCAATATGTTATGTGTCTGTCAACTTTGTTGTTGGTATTTGTTGAATAGAAATCCTTAATTCTGTAATCAGAACAACTAATATACCCCTGATCACAGGATATATGCCTCTGTTTTTCTATTAATTTGTTTAATTTTATCTTTTGATATGTTGATTGTCAGCATTTAATAGCCAAGGCATAAGAAGTCCAGATTACTAGCCTATGTTGAATAAGTGGTATCTACTTACTGAATTTGTTATAGTTAGCTAGATAATTGAGCAGTGGGTTCCTCCTCTGTAAAAAATTGAATCTATGACCAGCCTGTTGTATGTGCAGCAATACCCTGAGAATAAAGTGGTGTGATTATAATGTTCAGGAACATATTAAATGCACATGATTAAGGGGTGAAATGCACTCTGAGTTGAAAGTGCCATTGGTTACTGTCTCTCATCACCTTTTCTAGATTGTCTCTTATTTTGGGTTACAAAAAAGTCTGTGGCTTAGTGGAAATTGCATATAAACAGGAGTTACATACCAGGGATCTGAAAACTTTTTTTAATGAAGAAATCCTTGCTCATTATTTCTATAACTTTTCATTTATCATGTCCATTGTGAATCTTCTTATTTACTCCATGTGGAATAAGTTATTCTCTTGTCTCTAATTCAGTAATACTCTTCATATTGCTATCACTGCATTTCAGTTCTAGCATTGTAATGCTGAGTTTTTCTCAATGTAATTGATTTCCTGCAATAGGAGCTGGGCTTCATGTTAGCACTTGTGATACAAAGATAAAGTGGACAATGCATGAGCTATTGGCCTCTTCACCTTCTTTCATTCCCTACCTTTCTCCTGCTCTTCTCCACAATGGAGGGAGTTAATTTGTGCAATCTTTGCTTTGCAGGTCTTTGTCAACTGCCTTTGTCTAGTGGGAGAATGGACGATGAGAGGAAGGGAAAAGCCAGGGCATTTCTCCTTTCTGCTTTGGCCAGTGCCTTTGGGAGTGGTCCCAGCTCCAGCTCAGTGACCTGAGAGCTCGGCCCCAGTGATACCACATCCTTCCTTTGTCCCTCTAACCTTAAGTGAGCTAGTGCTATATTACTATGGTTAATCTCTGGAATGGCTCACCATCCTTTTTGGCTTTTTAGCCCTTCTCAAAACTAATTCCCATATTAAATTTCTTTTATTGCACTACCTTTCTTGAATTTTGTTCTCCTGATTGGATCCTGCCTGCTATAGACAGGAATCCTTCTCTGTGCTCGCAATCTTATAGGACAAACAGATATTAAGACACTATAATTTTTGTCTGTTCAGTATTCCTTCTCCCTTCTTTTGGAAGTTGACTTAACTTTAAGTACAGGAATTGGCCATGAACCAGAGTGAGACAATTATGAAATTGCACATTCTGTTTACAAAGATTTTCCCAAGGGTAATTGTGTCTCTAAATCAGGCTAATCACTTTCCTTTGGATTTTTTAAAATGGAGCTGGTAGAGAGGACTCCTTGTTCTCAGGAGTTGTAGGGATGTATGGACTCCACATGAGCTTGGTCTTTGTTTTCTTCAATATAAGTTTGCAGTGTACAGTAAGAATGTAATGAATACAATTCTGTAAAATCTAAGGTCTGATCAATTTTAAAATAATTACTTTGAGTTCACTAAAAAAAGAAACAGACACTGTCCACTGAACTAGAACATAATGCTTTTTGTTAGGCATACTTTTATTTTAGATTTATTAGCTGTTTTTTAGACTTAGACATGAATCTATATTATATATCTTTTGTATATATAGAAAAATGAAAATGTAAGTAAAATAAATTGGGTAAGGTCTAAGACCTCCTCATATTTGGAGTTTCTCTTTTGAATCACTTTTGCCTACAAGTTATTTACGTTTTCATAGAGAACATTCCTTCTGCCATCAAGAATATATGTTAGCTGTAAAAGTGTTCCTCCGTTGTCTCCAGTATTTTCTTTTGAGCACATGACATCAATTCTGCAAATCTGATGCTGACACTTCCTTGACCTTACTGAAGGTACCAATTGTCCTACTTTACTTTGTAGATTGAAATATTACAGGATAGCATTTCCTTGGAAGCCACCTGGAATGAAAACTCAGTCATTATGCTTTTTGGTGACTTTATTCTTTAACTGATTGAGGTTGCACATATTCACATACAAATCAGCCACTGGAAACTACATATAAAAATGTGTATCTTAGAATTGATCGCTTGTGGTAGTTGTGCATTAGTTAATTCACTAGTTAAATGAACCTGGTGCTGCCTAGACCAATAACCTTCACCAAGAGAATGAAGGCAATATGCAAAAAGACTTGGAAAGTGGTTTTCCCAGATTCACTTACTCCTTTGGCCACATCCATTTCTGTGTTTCCTGGGTTTCCTTATTATTTTTATTTCACTTGCAACTTAGAAAATCATGACTAATACAGAAGCTTATAACATGATTTTAAACACTATGATGTGTGTGGACATTAAAAATATATACAAGGCTCAGAAGTAGCGCCATAGTGATGCGACAGGGTAGCATCTGCCAGAGGGTTCTCTATGGGAGAAAGTTAAAACCATGAGAGTGAGTGAGAGTGCTTGGGGGAAGTAGAGTGAAAAGAACACTGAGGCTAAATTCTAATCTTTTAAAGTGGGACCAGAAAGATGATTTTGAAGGACAGAAATGGATCAACTAAAATGGGAAGGAACCAGTAGAAAGAAAGGAAAGAGTGAAAGTGGAGTGGAGGGGAAGGGTGGAAGGCAGGGGGCAAGGTTGACTTTGAGCCAGAAGCTGTGTACTTCTCTCAGCACAGAGGGCAAGAAAAAGGATGGTAAACAGAGGTGCTCTTATCTTCTTCTAATGGAAGATGCTTTGCTAGCTACTGTAAGGATTCACTACAGGCACAGTTTGTGATGTGGGTGGTTTCTGTTTGGTAACCTTCCCAAATTCTTTGTTTTCTTTTTGGGAGATTCTTCCTTCTTTCCAGTTTCACAAGCAAAGCAACATTTCCTCAAGGTCAGCAATTGTGCTGATTTGTGTTTCCAGATGGAAGACCAAACCCAGCCGCTATCAAGACCTATTTGGGCTGTTTCCTATTGTTTCCAGCCCCTTCCCTGTTAAACAAATTATCCCTCACTGTACTTGTGTTTCCCCTCAACTTAAAGAAAAAGGTTTATTGAGATATAACTTTCATGCCATTAGTATCAACAATGCTGCTATAAATGTCCATGTACTTGTTTTTATGTGAATATGTTTTCATTTTTCCTGGGTGTATAGGTAGAAGTGGAATAACTGGGTCATATGGTCACTATGTTTAATTGTCTGAGGAATTGCCACACTGTTTACCAAAGTGGTTACAACGTTTTTAATTCCCAGTAGCAGTTAATGAGGGTTCTGATTTTTCCACATCTTTGTCAGCACTTGTTATTTGACTTTTTAATTCTACTTCAGATTTATACTTAATTCCAGTGAGATACAGATATGTTATTCTTGGGGAGGAGGGACGAGGACAAGGTGGGGAGAGAACACAGCAGACTATGGTGGAGGACTGTGGGTGTTTTGGTGGTGATGGGCTATGGTGAGTACTCCTGAAGGAGGAGGTCCTGTACTTCTAAAACACTAACAGCAATGTAAACCAATGACATTTCAATAAAATTTTTTTTTTAAAGAAAGGTTTCTCCTACATAATGCTATTCCTTTTTCTCTGTCTTGGAGTTATTGCATCTTGTATCTATTAATAGTATAAACCCAACATACATTGTTATATTTACTACTTCAACCATCTTTGCTCAGCATACATTGTTATATTTACCACTTCAATCATCTTTAGTAATTTCCTTAAGCTCAATACAGATTTGTTCCAACACATCTCTTTAGTTCAGTTGTTAGCAGATATATTTCACGTATATTTCTAAATGCTATAGGCTCAACAATGCATTATGTACATAATATTTTATATATTTGTTTTTAACTCAATTCAGGGAATAGAGGGGGAAAGAGCATGCATTTTTATTGTAATTTATAATTACATAATTACCTTTGCTGGTGCTTTTGATTATTATGTGAATTTGAATTACTTTTTGGATTCACTTGCTTTACCTCAAAGAGCCTCCTTTGATATTTCTCATAAGGAAGGTCTGCTAACAAGTTCTCTCACTTGTTTATCTGAGAAAGTTTGTATTTCCTCCCAAATGTTTTTATTGCGATAAAATGATATAACATAAAATTTACGATCCTGATAATTTTAAGTATATAATTTAGTGATATTAAGTACAGTCACAATACCACCATCCATCTACAGAATTTTTCTTCTAGCAAAGCTGAAACGATACCCATTACACAATAACACCCTGTAACCCCTTCCTCTCAGCCCCTAGCAACTGCTATTCTGCTTTCTGTCTCTATGATTTTGACTACTCTAGGTACCTCATATAAGTGGAATTTGATAGTATTTGTCCTCTTGGGTTAGGCTTATTTCACTTAACATACTATTTTCAATATTTTCATCCATGTCATATATATTAGAATTCCTTTTTAGACCTAAATAATATTACATTTATGAATATACCACATTTTGTTAATCCATTTACCTGACACTTGGGTTGCTTCCACTTTTGGGCTACTATGAATAATGTTGCTATTAACACAGGTACATAGATATGTCCTTGAGATTCTACTTCCAGTACTTTTGCATATGTACACTATTTCACCTTCATTTTTTAACAAGGGCTTAATGAATGTCAGACTCCTGGTTGATAGTTTTTTTCCTTTGAACACCGAATATGCTATCCCTTTGCTTTCTGACTTTCACTGTTTCTGATGAGAAATCAGGTGTTAAGCTTAATGTGATTCCCTTATAAATGATGAGTCATTTTTTCCTGCTCTTTTCAAGATTTTCTCGTTATCATTTTTACCATGATATACATGTTTATGGATCTTTTCACACTTATTGTACCTAGAGTCATTGAACTTTCTGAATATGTAGGTTATTGTTTTTCCATAAACTGGGAAGGTTTCAGCATCATTTCTTGAAGTATTCTTTTCTTCTTCTTTCTCTCCTCTCCTGTTATTATCATTATGTATATATTAGTGCATGTAATGTTGCTCACATTTCTCTGAGATTCTGTTTTTCTTTTTTTTCCCTTTTTGTTACTCAGTTTGAACGTCTACTGATCTATTTTCAGGTTCACTAATTAGTTCTTTTGTCTGTTCACATCTACTGTTGAACCCCTCTAGTGAATTTTGTTTTCATTATTATGCTTTTCAACTCCAGAATTCCATTTTGTTCTATTAAAAATATTGACAGTCCCTGCTTGATGCAATATTGTTGTCATGCCTTCCTTTACTTCTTTATGATTTTCTTTAATTCTCTGAACATCTTTATAATGGTTACTTGATGTTTTTTTCTCTTGTATCCGGTATCTGTTCACTCTCACAACTTCTCCTACAAGCTTTTCCTACCCTATACCCTTTCCTGTCCTAACCACAAAAAAGTATTGGTCATACTTCCTTATTTCTTTACATGCATCATAATGCTTTTGTTGTTGAAAATAGATATTTTAGATACTATGGGTACTGATGCCCCCTTTGGAGTTTCTTATTTTAAATTGCATTTTTATTTCTTTAGTGATTGCATGGATTATCTTAATTCTATTTCCCTCAAAAAACATTACATTTCTCATGTTGCCCCTCAGGGCGCAGAGCTTTGGGTCTGTACAGTGACACTTGAAAGACAGTGGCATTGGTAATACCCTCTTCCTCTTTTTCTCTTTTACATCCTCACTAATTGTTGGCTGATTGTTCAATCATTTGCAACAATGGTCTGGGGCATAAATTTCTCTAAATTCTAATCTAATCAAAATCTGGCTCCTTTGAATAGTTTCTGAAATTACTGACTGATATTTGATCTTCTGATCTCAGGAGAGCTCCTATGTCTTCTGACAGATCCTTTCATCCCTTTCTGTCTCTAGAAATTTTCTTGCTTTGACGTCTACTTTATCTATTATTAATACAATAGTATTCTCCTAATTATTTTTGATTAATAATGACATGATTTATCTTTTACCATTGTTCTAATTTCCAGTCTGTATTGTTAAATTAAGTGTTTCTTATAGAAATTAAAAAAAAAATCCACTCTACTAATCTGTTTTAATTGGTATTATTAGATCATTTACTTTTATGTAACTATTGCTATGTTATGGCTTAAGTCTACCATTTTTTAATGTTTTTCTTTTTTATTTTATTTGCTCTGCTTTTCATTTTTTTCTTGTCTTCCTATGGACGATTTGAGCATTATTTATAATTCCATTTTGATCTATCTAGTGTTTTCTATTTTATCTTTTTGTATCATATTATTAGTGGTTGCTCTAAGTATTACATTATGTATACATATCACAGTCTACTGGTCTGGTCATTTTACCACTTTGAGTGCAGCAATCTTTTTACTCATCCCACTTATAATTTTCTAACTATACTTGGAACCACATCAAACATGGTTATAATTTTGTTTCAAGCACACAGTTTAGAAGTCTAAGAGGAGACTGAAATTTTACTGTAATCACACATATTTTTGTTATTTCTTCCTTCCCGATATTCCTAGACTCCTTTTATAGTTTTCTTTCTGTTGAGAGGACTTTCTTTAAACATTCTTTTGAGATAAATCTACCAACTGTTTCTCCTATTTTCCTTATCTGACAATGCCTTAAATTTCCCTTTGATTCCTTAGGATATTTTCTCTGGCTATAGTGTTCTTTTTTCTTCAGTGCTTGAAAAATGTGTTACCTCCTTCTGGCCACCATGGTTTATGATGAGTAATCTGCTATTTGAATTGTTTTCTCCCTTTAAGTGTTTCTCTTACTGACTTTAAGACTTTTGTTTGCCTCTTAATTTTTTCAGAAGTTTGGCTATTCTGTGCCTTCATTTGGAATTCTTTGGATTTCTCAGTTTGGGGTTAGCTTTTTGAATCTGTAGATTTTTGCCTTTTGCTGAGTTTGGAAAGTTTTGAGCTATTAATTTTTTGAAAAATTTTTTCAGCTTCTACCCTCTTTGTCTCTTTTCTGGACCCTGGTGACATAAGTGTTAGATTTCACGTTATTGTTCCACAGGTTTTCAAAATTCCACAGGTTTTTGAAATTAATTTTTAATTTCTGATTTCTAGTTTATGTTTTTGTTATTTTATGTCTATTGTTTTATTCTTTTAATTTCTACTGTTTCATTGGTTACCTATGACTGCAGTAAAGCAATTACTACCTAAATGTTTGTCTTGTTAGACTGTCTCTTTTTTAGTGAGAGTGGGTTTTTCTTGGACTTTTATATCTATGCCCTGTGTTGTTTCTAGGTTGTCCTCTTCTTCAGCTCCAAGTCTGGTATACCTGAGGCAAAAAGAAAACCCAGGAACTCAACATGGTGTTGTTCCTTGGGCCATGACTCTCCAACTTTCAGAATCTTTTAATATTTGTTTTATACCTAATTCTCAGAGATTTTAATTGTACTTAGTGGGAAGGATAGGAGAAAGAGCTATTCCATTTTTCCCAAAGACCAAGTCCATACCTTGTGTGGTTTTTTAAAACTTAGATTTGCTTTTTATGAAAGTGAATTTTCCTTGAAAAGGCCAGGCAAGCTGTCTAATAGATGTCTCACATTATAAATTGATCTGATTGTTCCTTATGTTCAATTTCAGACAACAGTTTCGGATAGAAGGCTATGCAGGTGGTGCATGTGTGTCTCTTGTCACACCACCGGAAGAAATACTCAGTTTCAGGGTGCCACTGGTGGTCTTGGTAAGCTTGATCACTTTCATCTTCCTGTCTGTAGTTGGCAACTTTGTGATCACCTGTACATCATCTTCCTCAACACCTTTTACTGAATGATCTTAGCATTTTTTTTTTTTGGTAAATATATTAGTTTGTGAATAGGTGGTATTTTTCTATTTCTGTCATTTTTACATTGCATTATTTAGCTAGTATTATTCTGTAAAGAACTTTATTTTCCTTGTCCTTTTATTCTTCTTTTATTTTATTTTTTTTTCCATTTTTTATTGTTATTTATGTCTTTTACATTTTGCCTTTTATTCTTCTTTTAGTATCAAAGTGTTTTAATGAGTATTTTGTATTCATTATGCTTTTTGTTGAAATTGTCCCAAGTACGCCAAATTGAGCTCCTTCACATTCACTCCTATGTTCATTTGACATGTCTCCATTAGTCTTCAGATACTTCTCTGATTTCTGGACACCATAAAGTATACCAGACTCATCGTCTTCATTTCATACTACATATGTAGCATCAACTGGAAACTCTGCCTCTTTTTAGTAGGAAATGGTATTTGGAAATGTAGATAAGTTTCTAAGGGAGAAACTTGAATTGAAGTAGTAATTCATACTCATAACCACTCCTATTTACTTGGTCACTTAGGTCTTTATTCAAAGTTAGGGAGGTGAAGTTTCACTATGATAATAATTTGCGAGCTATGCTTCCCTTACAAGATTAAATTTCCTGGGGGCCAGGCCAGTATCTTTTCCACTTTCATCCTCAGTGTTCAGCAGTTTCTGGAACAAAAGAGGCACAATAAATATTTAGTCTTAAATTGTGTGTAACTAAACTCATAAGCTATTCATAATTCAAGTATTTTTCTAATTTTCTGAGTTGTAGAGAATAATAGAGGGTCTGGAAAGAAGTCGTGATAGAAATATCATCAGCTGCTGGCTATTTTTTAAATGTTTCAGAACTTGTTTCTCTTGCTGAATTGAATTATATTGTTGGCTTCAACATACTAATAAGCTATAATAAGATCCGAGGCTGTTCTTTACTAGGTAATAGTAAAGCAGTGGGACATGACTCACTTTGAATGATTGAAGGTGACTTTCAAAGCTTTATATCTTGTTCCAGAGGTGACTATGTAATACTGGTATTCTGTCTCTACATAGGAGACTTAGGGTTTTTCTTTTTGCAGACACTTCTGTGTTGCTTTATGATATTTAAGTCACTTGCTCCATTTCTTTTCCTCATTTAATCTGGAAGAGTGTGACAGTATCCTAAACAAACTGAGTTTAAATGTAATGAGAAAAGCATGTGTTACCCTTTAATATGTAGTAATTAAATGAAAGCTGTATTATAATCTCAGAACTTAGTCATTGTAAGTAGCAACAAAGGAAGCCTAATGTCATATCACTGGGTTTATTTTCATTGAAAGTAGTTGTAGTATGGCATTTTAATAAGAGTTCCAAATGAAAGGGTGGTTGCTGACTGAGTCAAGCTTGGAGACTATAATGATAATGAGACTCTAAGGTTATAGTTTTCAGTTTGCTTTTAGTGGCTTTGGCAGAAGACACTTATAAAGTAGATTTATTTATAACCTGTGTTTTGTGTGAAGGACTAGAACCTAAAAGAAAAGACTAAAATATCAAACACTGAATTTATTAAGTAAAGTGTATGGTTGTTGTTTTATGATTAGGAAGGAAACTTTTATTCCATTACCATTGGCAGAATTAGAGGTATTCCATGTGTATCTTAGATACTGAAAAGTTGGAAATCTTTTAGACTCATAAGTGTTTTATTTCTTGCATTTTATCTCTTTTTTCAAAAATTAATTTCACATAAAAATTGTACACAATATATAATAGATATGACTTAGTGAAAATTCCCCATATTCTTAAAATAGTTGCTATTTTTTCCAGATACTTTTGTGCATACATTAACTATGTATTTATATTCAGAATTTAGTTATGTTAATCATATATTAACATAACTGCACTGTACTGAAGTTTGCTTTTATTTTCACATCTTTTTATGTCAGTATGTTGCCATTTATATCATATCAGCATCATATATGTATCATTCTGTTTGATGGTTGAATTATGTGCATATACCCTCATTTAGTCAATATCCTGTTGATGGATTATTTCTTGTTTTTTCCTATTGTAAATAATACCACAGTAAACATCATTTTGTGTATATACTTGTGCAGTTATGTATTTTGGTAGAATTGATATCCAGTAGTAGAATAACTGAGAAAAAAAAAGTATGGCTATTTAAGATTTTGCCAATTGTTTCTCTAAAAGATTGATCAATTACGGTGACTTCCTTTTCTACAATCACAAAGTACCCTTTATTCTTCCTCTTTAGCATGGGTCAGAATTGCGTTTGAATAATTATGTGCTCATTTAAAAACCTCCCCTTACAGGCTCCTTAAGAATATGTTTTCTATAAGACCAGGATTATTGTTCCTTTTTATTTATAGTTTGATTCATATTTGCACCTGGAAGCTTGGGGCCCAGGCAGGGCTTGCCTGAAGCATTAGCCCATAGGTGCAATCCCTCAGAAGAACCCCATGGCCACTTCCCTTTGCCGGGGTTATCTAGAGGCGACTGAAACAACAAGTTGTTGGCTTCTTCTTTTCACTACTACATTAAAAAAACAAAACAAAACAAACATGTTTATCACTTTTCAGTACCAAAGGAAGAACGGATTATTTATTTAGATCATCAACTCTTATCTGAGAAGACAGTAGTGTTGTGGACGGGCTTTACTAGCAATGTCTTTTTTTCCACGTCGCCACTCCTTTCTTCCCAGCTCCATATAAGACATGTCCTCCATCAGTGTACGTGCCTAGACTTCTTATCCACCCTGTACCTTGGTCTTTGAATATCAACCCCAAACATAAAGGTGCTGATTCATGCCTTGCACAGACATTTCATTCAGTGGTCAACAGAAATTAGCTGCTGGCCTGTATAGATGCTAGCAATTCTTGCAAATGGCATGCCATTGATATTCCTTGATACTCAGAATGTTATTTGAGAGAGGAATTTTGCTAATATCTTGATCTGTTTTTTCCCTAACCAAAATATTTATGATTAACTGTGGGCCTATTCTAAAAAAGCATTTCATTAGTGTGTGTTCTGTTATAGTTTTATCTCTTAGGAGTGCGACTTTAAATGACGTCTCTTTAGTTTTGGTCATTTCCTTTGCTAGTGAACTGCATCAGTTTTGCACTGAGAAACATTATTTTGCCCTTGAGGAAGCACTTGTTTGAAAGTGACATGGAAGACATACGTGATTTTCTGTCACTATTTACTGAAGCTTCATAAAAGCAGTCAGGCACACCAGCCTTAAGAGTAAATGGATCAATGGCCCAGTAAATTCCAATTTTTCAATATTCACCATTGTACTTCCTTTTTTTTTAACTCAGTGTAGCATATCACTTGTCTCTCCATCTTGCGTTTTAGCCATGTTCAATCATGTCCCTATAACTGTGGAGTTCTAATTATTTTATTCTCAACTGACTTTTATTCTTCATTGAACCACACTGCTTTGTCAATTTCTCTGAACTGATATAATGCTATAAAACAGAAAGAGATGAAAATGGAATTTTAACAAATATAAAAAGCAGCACACAAAGATTATAAAAATGTGTAAAATTGTGAAAATATGTTACTAGACCGACCAAGATGAACCACATCTTTTTAACTGAAGGCTAACTGCCGAAAAATGCCCAGTGCAAGTATAAATTTAAAATTTAATGGTGATAATAAGAGTATATTAGGATTTCAGTGAAAATTGTTTTACATTTCAAGTTCATGACATGTATGTGAATAAAATTGTCTTTACTTGATTCTTTTGAAATTGAAATTCTCAGAATATATTTTGCTACAGTTTGGGCTCATTTTTATTTTATTTACTGAACAAACACAATGTTCTATGCTGGGCACAATTCAAGGGGAGGAGAGAATGCAACGAGGAGTTTTTGTCCTCAAGAAACTATTGTTTTTGTATGTGTAGCTTCTTCTATAACTTAACCAGTCTATACTTTGCTGCCTATTTTTCTATTTCTCTTTTCTCCTAATAGTATGTTTCAGATCTATAAACTATTTTAAATCTGTGTCCTCATTTTACTTTGTTCTCTAATCTTAAACATATAATAACAATTGTGGTATTAATCTTGTGCATACATGATTAACTATTACATTTTTTAAATTCAGTTATAAAACAAAAACATTGATGTAAAATTTCGAATATAAAATATAGAGTAAAATATGAAAAGTCCCACTTTATAATTAATTTCCACTCCAGCTTCCCGTACACACGCGAGGGAGTGTGCATTATACTGACACTGTTAATTCCTTTTGAAAATATTAGTGTATATTGTGGGCTTAAAAATACCTTATTATTTAGTTCATGCTTGTTATATACTAGAGAAGTTAAATACTTTTTCCTGTTTACTGGTCTTTGGCAGTTTTCCTTTTGTGAATTGCCCTTTTCTATCCTTTGCCTTTTTTTCTGTTGAACTGTTTGTTCTTGAGTTAATTTTGGTAATCTATGTTTTCCTGGAAAATTATCTGTTTTGCCTAGTTTACAAATTCATGTATATAATTATGTGCTTCCTTGTTTCTAATTTGAAGACCTTCTTCTTTTCTTCCTTGATTAGTTTTGCCAGAGGTTTGATCTTGTTAGTTCTTACAAAGCACTAACTTTTAGTTTTATTAATCTTTAAGACCATTTAATGCTTTGTTTCATTAATTGCTCCTTTTTCTTTATTAATTTCTTCCTTCTATTTTCTGTAGGTTTAGAGACAGGCTTTCACTGGGAAGGTGGGAACAAAGGTTGGGGGTTGGGAAAATGTTACTTGACATCATTCATCCCCCAGGCCCTACCATCACAAATATAGATAGTTTAGAATTAGTTAGAAAATAGAGGCAGGAATAAACAGTTGGACATTAGCTATCAGCTTCTCTCATATTAAATGAGCAATAATGCTTGACTTGTAATCACCATCAGGCCACTGTCCCTCCCCTTCTTAGAATAAATGCTTTTTTTTTTTTGAAGGGTCAATTAGAAACCTGTTAGGGGTGAATAAATCAGTTGTGCAGAGATGCTGAGGGCCACAGGGCCTCAGGGAAGTTCAGTCTTTATAGTTCTGTTTGGAGAGCCAAATCAGGAACAAAGTAAAATGCATGATTTACCCATCCCAGATTGGTAGCTGACTGAATGGGGGCAGAATCAAAGCATCTAGGGACTGGTGGGGAGCATGGTGGGGGAGAAGGTGATCTTGGGGATCAGACTTGGCAGTGACACTTGTGAGACTAGCAGGAGAGGGAAGGAACCTGAGCTTGAGTAGCAAACCAGGCCAGGAGGGAGTGTGGTATTGAAACAACTGGAAGAGGAACAACACAGGCTCTTTCAGATTCAGAATCTATGGCAAGAGAGTCAGGTGGATGGGCATATCCCAAATGTGATGCAACTTGTGGGGGATTGAGGCTGAGTCATTCTTCAGACTCTCTGGGGCTCTGTTCTTTCCCAAAATTAGTTTAACATCTGCTTTGAAACCAAGAGAGTCGCTGCTTTCCTATTCCTGGCTAATTAAACAAATTCAAACATATGTGTAGCCTCACTCGGCATTCTCACACAATCAGGAAGGGAAGTACAATGTGGGTGGCAGGTGTATCACCCCGAAAGCTGAGGGTAGTCAGTGTTGGGGTGGGAGGACCCTTCTAGGAGCCAGACACACCTCATGGCTACAAGACCTTTCAAGGTTCTCTTAGGAATATGAATTTATCTGACACTATGGCAGTGCTTTTTAAAATGAAAGTATATTGGTATATTGTGATTTGTAAGCTGTTATCTTCTTGTTCCTTAGCAATGTGTTTACAGAAACAGCCCTGTTTTCTTGTTTGCCCTAAGTTTTCTTGGGGAGGATGCCATGAACCTTGTCTCACAGCGCATAACAAGGCCAGCTCCGCTAACCACCTCTCCCCTAGTGTGGTGTGTCCTCATCTGTCATTGCTTCTCTCTATGTAGTTTCTTAGAGTTGAAATTTTATGGCTTAGAACTAAATTTAAAAGTCATCTAAAGAGATGGTTTGGTTAACATAGAAGGCAAGCTCCTCTTGGTAGGAATAAGTGTTTATAGTCAAACTTTATAGATATTTGCAAAGGAGGGCATTATACTCCTTTATTACACCACTATGTTAAGGTTTTGATTTTATTTAGTGCATTAAGATATTCATCGTGACCTGCTAACCCATCAAATAAACAATTTTGGTAATAGACACTGGATCTGTAGCTGGCTAGATGAAACTTAGGAACATATGCAGAATTTCCCCTTTTTATTGTCCCTGGGAGTGTGCCCTTTTATCTTGTATCTTAACAGATTCTTTGGGGTACCTCTCTACTATAATGTAGGAATTCTAAACACTCTTGACGGTCTTTGCAAAAATTAGTCAAACATCTGTTTGAAACTCACTCAGAGTCACTTTCATCTTTTGGCTTTGTCCTTGTTATTTTTAGGGTTGATAAATTTATTTTCCAAGAGCAAAACACAACAATTTTAGGCTTTGATTTTTGGCAAAGATTTAGGAAGTTCTGTTCTGGGGAGAGCTGGCAGGTTTCCCACAGAGGCCCTCATGAGCTTGGTCTGTATGGACCGTTTGGCCTTTTTCTGGAGTCACTGATTCAGCTCCTGGTACTCAATTACCTGATACTATGCAACCTCCGTGCCAATGAACACCCCAGTCTGCCACTGTGGCCCCTCACCTTCCTCTGCTCTTAGAGAATCCAGGAGTAGAGGTGTCATAGTTCCTGCAATGGAAGTCTCATCCAGGGTTTAATTAATTCTACAAATAAGAAGGCCTTCCATGGGTAAAACTGAACTTACTTTTTGCAGTACATCCGTCAAGTCACAGTACAGTCTTATGCTCCAGGATATGTAATTGCTGTTATGCTTAAATAGTGCTTTTAAAATTGCAAAACTGTTACATATTCTTTGCAACAAGTATAGAAAAATGTTAAAAGCTTCAAGAAAATCAAAACCTCCCATTATTCCACCACCTAAAGATAACTATCTATTTTTTGTCCTTTATTTTTTAGATTTTATTTTATTGTAAGAATTCTTAAATTTTCAAGTACGCAATACATTACATTACAGTGATCAACAAATTTTTACAAAAGTCATATCACTAAAATAAAATGAGTCATTTTCTATCAATTTGCATGTGCTCAACATGAATATGACAGTCAAATTCTAATTTTGGCTCTAGTTTTTTTTGTAATCTGCAATAAATTGATGTTTACATCATGAAATGCATGCCAATCACTGGTCAACAAATATTTACAAAAGTCATGTTACTGAAATAAAAACAGTCATTTCCTATCAATTTGTATGTGCTCAATATGAATATGACAATCAAATTCTAATTTTGGCTCTAGTTTTTTTGTAATCTGCAATAAATGGATGTTTACATCACAAAATACATGCCAATAGTATTAGACCTATGGTTAATACCTCTAAAAAATCAGGTCATAGACTACTTCTAAGATTTCTTCACTTGTCTCTTGTGCAGCTATTCAGGATCATCTCTGGGGAGTGTCCAGCAGTAGTCAGCCAGCATTGTAGTGGACCTTTTTCCCTGGTATCTTTGTTCCATTGACGCAATATCTTGATGAAAACGTTCTCCATTTTCATCACTAACCATACCACAGTTTTCAGAGAAGAAATCCAGATGGGAATGAAGGAAGTGGATCTTCAGAGACATATTTGCAGCCAAGTTTCTGATACTGCATCAGCATGTCTTCTACTAGTTCCTTGTAGTTTTCTGTCCTAACAGTCCCAAGAAAGTTTGTAGAAAACTAGGTAAAAAGCATTCCATGCTTGTTTTGCATCACCCTGCAGCAAGTTGTTGAACTGATCATCTCAATGCAGACGGAATGTTTGGGTAGACTATTCTTGACTTCTTTTGCTTTGTTGTTCTGCTGTAAAGAGGAGGAACCAAGCAGAAGTAACAGTCTTTTATGTGGTTGCTTGACTTTCTCCACACCATGGGGACTGCAAATGGCAATGATGGTCTTTTGCCATTTAACCCCTGTGAAAACTGTGTTGTCCATGTAGCACAGCATATATACAGGGCCCAAGGCTTGTCTTGGTCACCAACCTTGCATCCGAAGTCAAGATGATAAGCTTTCTTCACTTGAGAAGTGATACTTTTCTTCTGGTTGGCAAATGTCACTTCCCCACAAATAGAGCAGAAATTGTCCACGCTATTAACGCACTTTTGAGGCATGACTGTTCTGTTTTGTGCCTAAATGGATAAAAGAATAACAGTTCTATGGAACAGTAGCTTATACTGTCTCGCACAAAGTCTGAAATATTTTCAATGCTCAACCTTTCCGATAGGGCTTTCTATAGTGCACTGCTGATATCAGCTTCCTTCAGCAGCCGCCTGGCAATAGTATTGCATTGCATCAGAAAACGATGCAATCAACTCTGGATGATGTGTGCATGATGGTATTATGCAATGTGATGCAATATTATATCATTCTAGGCTGATTTAGGATGTTGTTGCAGTCCTATTGGATAAATTGACATGGTGAAACATAAAATGAATTATATGAAATCTCTTCAAAACAAGAGCTAATAAAAAAATTTCAGGGTTATATTCATGTTCAGCACACCAAGATACTACAGATTAGGGCCTTTTTAAGTCAGTTATGATCTCCCTGTTGACCAGTGTTATCAACTATAGGTACACTATTGTACAGCACAAGAGCTTATTCATCTTGATCAACTAAAACTTTATGCCCATTGGTCAGTAACTCCCCTTTCCCCCTCACCCTTGCCCCTGTTAATTGCCATTATTCCAATTTTTGATTCTATGAATTTGACTATTTTAAATACCTCCTATAAATGCAGTTTTTGTCTTTCTGTGACTACCTTATTTTACTTAGCATAATGTACTCAAGGTTTTCCATGTTGTCACATACTGCAGAATTTCCTTCTTTTTAAAGATTGAATAGTATTTCATTCTAGGTACATACCACATCTTCTTTACCCATTCATCCATTCATGGCCACATAGGTTGTTTTCACATTTTGTGAATAGTGGTACAGTGAACACAGGGGTGTTACTATCTCTTGGAGATCTTGATTTCAAATTTTTAAATACCCAGAAGTAGAATTGCTGGATCATATGGTAGTTTTATATCTTATACTATTTTGAGGAACACAGAACTCCATACTATCTTCCATAGTGGCTGCACTGCTTTTCATTCTCACCAATAATGTACAAGGGTTCAACTTTCTCCACATCCTCACCAACACTTGTCATTTGTGTTTTTCTAGCTGTCTTGATGGGTGTAAAGTAATAGCTCATAGTCTTGATTTGCATTTCCCTCACGATTAGTGATGTGGACAGTTTTTTCGTATGCCATTTGACCATTTGTATATCTTCTTTGGAGAAATGTCGACTCAAGTCCTCAGCCCATCTTTTAATATCCAGTATTAGTTTTTTTTTAACTATTGAGTTTTTGCACTGTTGAGTTTTACTATTGATAGTTGTACTGTCATTTTTTTTTTTTTACTATTGAGTTGAATTATTTTTACTATTGAGTTTTTTTTTTTTTACTGTTGAGTTCCTTATGGACTTTGAAGGTTAACCCCTTATCAGATATATGTTTGCAAATATTTTCTTTCATCCGGTGGGTTTCTTTTCACTTTGTTGATTGTATGCTGTGCATGTGCTTTCTAGTTTGATGTAGTCTGCTTGTTTTTGTTTTCTGTGCTTTTGGTGTCTTATCTGTTATATGACTTTGGGACTCCGTTATGATCTATCAATGATACTTCTATTTCTGAGCTTTAACCATTACCAAAGTAATCACCATTGTAATTATTTTATTTTTCTGGTCCATGTTAACATATGACAGTACAAATCCCCTTTCATTTTTTTCTTTAAGAATATTCTCCTGTAGAGAAGCATCAATAATTTATTAAGATGGATTTTCAGATAATTTTGTAATGACTCTTCACATTTCTAATTCTACTAGAATTTTTCTTGAAATTACATTTATTATTTTGTGGAGAACATCTGATCAGGTACATGATTTGTCATCCAGCCTTTTTTCTTGCCAACCAGTGAAGTGTTGTAGGTTTTTGGAGGGTAACTACAGTTTTGTGGCCAATTTTACTCAGATATTTTATAGATGCTTTTGCTTTGTAAGTAAGATTTTTTAGCTTGCGATAACTGATTTAAGTGTATTGTTTTATCACACAATGTAATGCCTACTTGTCTTAGAAAATTTAGAAGGTATAATGAATCAAAAAAATAAATGATCTGCAATACCAGGATAGCCAACATTCACCTTTTTTTGTATATCCTTATATAAGTACATTTACAGTCTAATTGGGGAAGTAAGACATGATCACATGAAAGGCTTAATAATCCAAGGCAGTAGTTAGTCGCTGACATGTACATTTTTGTTTGCTCAGCTTTCTTTCTTTTTTTGTTTTGTTTTTCAGCTTCTGGGGTCTGCTTTTATCCTAATTGTTGGGGTTGCCTATCACTCAGGTCTAACCCTCATGCCTGCCACTGTATGGGCCATGTATCACACTGGGGTTCTTTTCTGAGGAGTGTCTTCTTCTGAGGTCTTAAATGACAAAGACCTCTAATCCTCAAAAGCTAATGGGGAAAGTCCTTCCTATCCCAAGAGCACCTGTTTGAATGGAGCAAACTTAAGGCAGAGCAAGAGGTATTAAAAAAAGATTCTTGATGACATATAAACTTTAAGGTCTAGCTGGCTTAAAGTCAACCTGAATTCATCCCTAGACTTTCCCATATAAGTAAGCAAATAAATTGGCTATTTCTCTTAAGCAAGACTGACTTGCACAAGTTGTCACTGTCAGCATTCTGAACGCTACTACGTCCTGCATGTGCCATGGTGCCATGCACTGGACAGACTTAGATGAGTTAGGTTCCTGTATACCCAGTACCCCGAGAGAACGAATATTCCTGAGTGAGAGCTTTTTAAGGCAAACAGGGAAAACCACCAAGGGCAGCAGCATTTGCCAGGGGGGCATAGGGCACAGTTGTGATCACATCCTAGCAGGGGAAGGCCATCTCTAAGTGGCCTGACTGCAGCTCCTTATGGTCATCTGTCATTAGAATGTCAGAGTCAGTATGGGGGGGTGGAATTACAGTGAACACGGGACGGGGGAGTGGTTTGGTATCACAGAAGCAGACTCTGCAAGTCAAACTGCCTGCTAAAGAAGTACTCCCTGCCATCCATCTAAGAACTACGCGGCTGCCTTTTATATCCAATAAAATGAATCAAAATCCAACTTATGGCCTTGACTGAGCTCAGATAGCCCTGATGACTCCTGTTCTTAGTGAGTGTGGTTCTATCACATGTGACTTCTTTACCTTTACAAACTTTGTTCCACAGTTCTTTCCTTCTATGCAGTGTATTTACTCCTTGTTGCAGGGAATCTCGCTGTCACTAGGGCTTGTAGACTACTCATAGTAGTGGAGGATGTGGGCCCCAGGTTTTATAAGAGTACTCATGTAATTTTGGAATTCACAGTTAAGTATAAAAACTCAAAATTAATTATGAAAATAACTACTTGGGAGGAAAAATAAATTGCTGTTTTTCCCCCAGACTCCTCGGTAATCTGTCAGTGGGAGAGCCTTGTCACTGTCCCCTCTTCTCCCCAAGCCCCTCAGAGCCCTATAAGTGCGGTCATGGATGATACTTCTCCATCCACATTGGCCAGGCCAGTATCTTGATCAACAATGCACGCTGGGCACTCTATTTTCTAGAACATGGCATTCTAGCCCAATGGCCAGATGCACAGTGACAAGACCACTGGGAGAGGGGATTACTCCCTCAACACTTTCTTCAGTGAGATGGGCACTGGTAAGCATGTACCCAGGGCAGTGTTTATAGACCTGGAACCCACAGTCATTGATGAAATTTGCACTGGCACCTACTGCCAGCTCTCCCATCCTGAGCAGCTAGTTACAAATGAAGTAGATATGGCCAGGAACTATGCCTGTGGGCACTACGCCACTGGCGAGGAGGTCAGTGACCTCATCTGGGACTGAACCTGTAAGCTGCTGACCAGCGCATAGGTCTTCAGGGCTTCTTGGTTTGCCACAGCTTTAGTGGGGCAGCTGGTTCTGGTTCACCTCCCTGCTGATGGAACAGCTCTCTGTCAGTATGGCAAGAAGTTCAAGTTGGAGTTCTCCATTTACCCAGCCCCCCCAGGTTTCACAACTATATTTGAGCCCTACGTGTCCATCCTCACCACTCACATCAGCCTGGAGCACTCTGTGCCTTCATGGTAGACAGTGAGGCCATCTATGACATCTGTCACAGAAACCTCAACACTGATGCCCAACCTATACTCGCCTAAATAGGTTGATAGGTCAGATTGTGTCCTCCCTCAGCTTTGATGAAGCCCTGAATGTTGAGCCAATACAATTCCAAGGCAACCTGGTGCTCTATCCCCACACCCACTTCCTCTGATCACTTATGCTCCTGGCATCTCAGCTGAGAAAGTACACCAGGAACAACTTTCTGTTTCAGAGATCACCAATGAGTCAGTCGACCAGGTGGTGGAATGTGGCCCTTGCCATCATAGCTACACAGCCTGCTTCTTGTTGTGCTGTGGCAGTGTGGTTCCCATAGATGTCAACACTGCCAATGCCATCACCAAGACCAAGCATATTATCCAGTTTGCAGACTGGTGCCCTACTGGTTTCAAAGTTGGCATCAATTACCAGCCTCCCACTGTGGTACCTAGTGGAGACTTGGCCAAAATACAGCAAACTCTGTGCATGCTAAGCAACAACCACAGTCATTGCTTAGGCTTGTGCTAGCCTGGACCACGGTTTGACCTGATGCATGCCAAGCATGCCTTTGTTCACTGGTATGTGGGTGAAGGCAAGGAGGAAGGAGTGTTTTTGGAGGCCCGAGAGGACATGGCTGCCCATTAGAAGGGTTATGAAGAGGTTACATAGTGCTGATGGAGAGGATGAGGGTGAAGAGTATTAACTTGTCTGGTACAATTTGACACTCTGTTGTTTTGGGATTATTTTATTTCTGTTGTTCTATGAAGTTGTCCCATTGTGGCCTTCAGCTGTCAATAAAGTGAAATTTCCACTGGAAAAAAAGGAAAGGAAAAAAGAAATCATAACAAATTACTGGATGCTTTCTCTGTGATATCTCTTTAGTCAGCTCACCAGAACTGCCTGCTTTGAAATAGTTTGTGATTATAACCTGACTTCCCCTTCCCACCTAGAAGGGTTCTACAGCTGGCAGGCTGCTGCAAGTGAGGGGTCCTGAGACTTCAGGCATTCTCACTTCTGAAAAGCAGACTGGCTTTTTTTTTTTTTTTCCTGTTGATACCTCAGCGAGCAATCAGCAAAAAGCTATGCGCCTACATCTTTAAATCCTTATGTTTTAGAGAGGTACAAATTAAGAATTCAGCACCCAGTAGGACAGAAATGTGATTTTGCACTGTGTGTGTGTGTGTGTGTGTGTGTGTGTGTATGAAGAGAGAGAGAGAGAGAGAGAGAGAGAGAGAGAGAGAGAGAGAGAGAGAGCGAGAGAGAGAGAGAAAGAGTATCAAAGAGTATCAGAGTCGAAGCCTTGGAAAGCGGAGCCCGCCTGCTTCCTGAATGAAGCATTGCTCAAATGCTCACTGCCCGGGCCCCTTGAGTGTGGTTTTCCTCCCGGCCAGCACCAAACCCCAGAATAGTGCAGCCGACTTGCTGATTGAGGTCACTTGCTCCCGAGAAGCACAAGAAGCAAAAGGTTTTGCTGTAAGTAAACATTTGGTTATTATATAAGTTGGGGATGGAAAATCTTAGAAGACAGTTCTATCTGGGGGAAGTTTTCTTCTGTTATAGGTAGTACATTTAACTTATCCAGGGAATCCTTATATGACTAAGGCATTATTAATACATTCTTTTGTGATTCGCGGACTGGCTAAGTTGATGTAGCATGAATGCTTTTGGGGCCTAAAAATGAATTTGAAACTCCTCATCTGACATCTGGAAGGAATAGTCTTTTCTACTGCCTGTCACTTTTTTCATCTTACAAACTAAGGATAATTAATGCTGACTGTTAGTTAAGTGTATAAAGCTCTTTGGAAAAGAAATCCTCCCTCCGGGTACTAATTACTAGTAGTGTGGAGGTCTATTTTCACAACCAAGGTGAATAGGACTGCCTCTGTGCTTTCTTTTCACCAAGTGTGGGAAGTCAGAAATCCTGTGAAGAAAACCACCCACTTGACTGGGTCTTAGTCCCTGGGAGGGTGCTAGAGCCTTTACCCCATGGAGATCAGCACTTCGGGGTGTGCCCTCCCATCTTGCAAGGGACCTGATAATGTCCCCGTGTTTAATATCTGGGATGAACATTGTGTGTATGAGGCCTTGATGGCAGAATTTCAAAGATATGACAAAGATAGAGGCTTTTCAAGGAAGTTACTTATTATATGGTTTCTGTTTAGGCTGTATTTTGCCCCACCCCCGGCAAAGGCTCAAGCTACTTTGAAATGTCTGTTCATCACTCTGTTTTTTAGAAATTAAGTTTTTGGTTTTTATTTCCCTTTTCCACCAAGTCTGATTTCTTATTCAAATAAATATTTAATGCAGGATCACAGAAAGTGCACATTTTAAGCTTACTGGAGAAGTGTAATAGCCCTTCTTGGTCTCCCCACTAGAGTGTAAAGGTAAAGATAGATATGTGCTTCCACTGTGGGACTCTCTACTATCTCTCTGTTTCTTCCTTTCCCACTCAGCTCAGTAAACTATATATATATTTTTACTTGGTTCTCGTTTAGAGGAACCGTTTCACTTCCTTTAATCTCTTTGTCGGCAAGTGGATCCATGTGTAAGTGTTGTCTAAGCAGGAGAAGCCCACAAAAGTAGGAGCATAAAATAAACATCAAACTTTTGCTTGAAAAAAATGCCCTGCATGCGATTGCTCATTTCCTCATTTCATTTTATTTTTCAACCATGTTAATTTCTTTCCCAAATGACCGAAGTACTTATGGTGTGAGAGGTGAAGCAGTTGAGTTCCTCCTGAGTATGGTCCCATTTGTTTCTCACACTGGGGCCACAGGTCTTCATTTCACAGGTTGGGGACAGGCGTAGCGAGGTGATGTCACCTGGCCAGGGTCAGACTGGTGGGTAGAGAGGAGAGTGGGGGTTGGAGTTCCAGCTTTTCTAAATCTAGGGCCTGTGCTCGATACAACATTTCAATATGTTCAGAAATGAAAGAAAACAGGACCTCCCTGGGTGCAACGGGTTAAGTGCAGCGCTGTGAAGCTGTCTGCGGCGCAAGTTCAATGTCTGGCCAGGAAGATTCTCACATGATGCAGCAGACCTCTCCTGTCTCGCCTGCTGCTCCCTTCAGCAGTGTATTTCTGTTGATCTGCCTGTTCTGCCCCCCACTCTTTCTCTGGTGAACCCTCCTACCGCCCCACACCTCTGGCCTGCACCCCAGGTTGCATGCAAAAATAAATAAATCTTAAAGAAAAAGAAAGAAATGAAAGAAAATAATGACTCAATCCCATACCCTAAAACAACTTAAAATTTCTATATTTCATTTTACTGTCTAACTGGATATGATAGCACAAGGGTTTTCTTATGTTATTAGTTTTTGCAATTATTTTTAATGATGTTTATGGCCCATGAAGTAATGGTTCTATAACTTATTTTAAGTATTCCTTTGTTCTTGAAAGTGAGGTTGCTCTCCTTCCGTGTGTGTGTGGTGGTTTTTGGTTATTTGCTATTTTAAATAATACTTCAGTAACTATCTTGTTCATATAATTTCCCCCATGTTTTTGGATTTTACCTGTTAAGTGGTTTTTCAGATATGAGATTACTAGATAAGAGGGGCATGAACATTTTAATGGTGCTTGGTATATGTTGCTAAGTTACTTTCTATCAACACTGTGTGTGAGAATACCAGTTTAATTTCACCCATTCTTCCATTTACAGTATCATGAAAAACAAGGAATAGGCAAAACAGAATCTTTTTGTACTTTTGTATTTCCTTTAACATAAATAGGCTCAATGTTCTTTTCATATTTGTTTACAACTTGTACTTTCCCTTGGTCATTAATCTGTTATGAATTTAATGCATTTTTTGATAAATTTGTGTGGTTTTTAAATAAGATTTACTCCACATTTTTGTCAGTTATGTCCCCCAGACTTTTATTTACCTTTATGAGATTAATTTAGGTAAAACACTCATTTAATATTTTTATATAGTCAAATTTGTCAATATTTTTCTAATTCTTAATTTTGAGATCAAAGTTATTCTCCTTGAAGGGATTTATTTTCTTTTAGTTTTTCTTTGGTGGATAACATAAAAAGTGAATTTAAACTAACCTTGAAGCAACCACTTTCCCAATACCATTTATGAACAATTTTAATGTTCTCAAATATTTTCTAATATCATTCTTTTATGTCTTTCACCTTTTATGTTAAAATTTTTTCTCTGGATTATCAGTTTTATTTATAGCAGTTAGATATATATATATAAGATAGTCAAATGTGTAGTTCTTTCCCTTTATGGGATCTCGGGAGACAGAAAGAACAACAGATTTGGCCCTATGTAGAGTAAGAAGCTTGGTAAACTGAAAGACAGACAAGTAACAGAGAGAAATCCACACGCCAGACAGACCACTGAAGATTACTATCCATCATAAATGAAGAGTCCCCACAAATCAATTAGAAAAAGCCAAACATACAAAGAAAAAATGGGAAGAGGCAACTTATAGACGAGCAATTTTATTTTTATAGACAATTGACAGAGGAAAAAATAAAGATGGCCCATAAAACATATAATATTCAACTTCAGTAAGAATCTTAGTAATATGGGTTCAAATATGAATGAAATATCATTTTCCTTACAATGTGTTAGTAAAAAATTGAAAACATAAATAATAACCAGCATCAAGAGGACATACGGAGGTAGGATTGGCAATCACAACCAGGGAACAAGAACTAGTAAAGCACTTTTTGTATGGCAGTTCTACAAAATATAAAATTTGCATACCTTTAAAGTATCTTAGAAAAATACTGTATATGTTTTCAAGGAAACTTGAAATAACTTAAAATGTTAAATTTTTACTTGTGTTGAGAAACCAAAACATTATAATTTTATTCGTATGTATATAAAAATTCATTTTTTAAAAGTACTGGATATGTAATAGTAGCTGCTGACTATGTAACCTCTGGAGAGATAAAGTAGAATTAGGGCAAGGTCTCTTCCACCTTTTGCTAGACTTCCCTCTGTGTTTAAATTTTTTATGAATATGCATTTGTCTTTTGTGTGTGTGTAACACAGATATATAGAAAGATAGATAGATGGATGTTTTTCCAGGCCCAGTTGCAAGAAAATTTTAGGGAGCACGACCATGGGTGTAGGGACTCAGGGTCAGGGGAGAACATGACACATTTTAGAACCAGTGAGCATTTTGATAGCAGTTTTTTTAAAATTTATTTAATTTTGCATATAAGCTGGAGTGCAGGCCAGAGGTGTGGGGTGGTAGGAGGGTTCACCAGAGACAGAGTGGGGAGCAGAACAGGCAGATCGACCGAAATACACTGCTGAGGGGAGCAGTGGGCGAGGCAGGAGAGGTCTGCTGCGCCATGTGGGAATCTCCCTGGCCGGGGATCAAACTTGTGCTTCAGGGGCTGCAGACAGCTTCACAGGCTGAGACCAAACCCATTGTGCCACCAGGGAGGCCTGCATGGCAGTGTTTTAACATTCCTTGCAAGTTTTAACTTATGTTTCAGGGAAAGAAGCAGGGAGCTTGAGTAACTCAATTGGAGAGGCATAGAGGAAACCATGGTCATTGATGAGCATTGGCCTCTTCCTGACCCTGGCCCTATCCTCACACCAAGCACAGGCCATCGCTACTCATGTGGCTTGTAGACCTCCATACACCCAGACTCACTGTGTGCCTCGCCTTCCTCTTCATGCAGTGTTCCTTGTCTTTATTTTTAAAATTCATCGTCCAACATTCAAAGTAGCCATTCATTCAATTATTTATCCAGCAGGTATCTAGTGCCTAGTTCTAGCCAGGCAGAGTACTAGGCCCTGCGGAAACAAGGGTGAAACAAGGAGAATGTGCCAGATTCTTAGGAGGAGCAAACACATTCATAAATCACCCACCACTGGTTGGGTGATTACCATTCCCATTGCTATGAGGCTACTAAGTAAAGAGCTAAGGTGGAGAATGACAGGCCAGAGTTCCTTCCAGTGGGTATTCAGGAGCAGGCAACAGGCTCTCCTAAGGGCTTGGTGTGACATTGGCCTCTTCCTTCAGGCTCCTCCATGTGGAAATATGTGGCCATTCTATCACTCCAGTCTCACATTCCACCCACTTCGGTCCATTCATATTCCTGTTTCTTCATCTATTTCACTGTTGTAGGACCATCGTTTCTCACAATTTTAGTCATTTAATTCCTTTTTTCAGTTTTTGCCACTGCCAATTACCATTACGTACATTATTAACATATTTTAAAAGGAAACTTCTGTGCTTTACTGTACAAAGAAACCATGAAAATTAAATAATGATAAATTTTAAAATGAAAATGAAAATTTATCAGCAAAGAAGGCAGAACTCTGTTACATGGTCTGTAAGGCCCATGAGGTTGCTTGGACCACAAAGGGATGCTCTTTATTGGAAGGAACCATGTTAGATTTTGATACGTAGGCAGCAGAAAACGACTGTTAACAGTGAACTCAGGGAAGACACTGCAAGAAAGAAAGGAGAGACTAGAGAGCATTTATTTATTTGTACAGTTACAGGAGTGAGGTAAACCAGGAACATGTGACAACCTGGGGAGACAGGGTCATCCCCCTGAGACAGACAGCAGGAGCCACACCTGATGCCTCCTCATAATGAGGGGAACTGTGCGCATGAAGGAAACGGCCTAACTAGTAACCCCTTGGGGAATCAGCAGAGGACTGCGGGAGGCAGTGGTATAGCAGAAAAGAGGCAACATCCTGGAGGGATGTCTGGGTTGTAAATAAATGTCTATGCTGGACCGGGGCTTGGAGAACTTCTCTGGCATGCACTGCCCACGGAGACCTTGTGGGTCTCACTGATGTGGCCTGAGCATAAGGAAAGGAGGGGTTTCCAGAGTCCTGGCTTCCCCTGTACTACCTGGGCGCTTTCACTGAAGGGAGAAGCCACAGCACAGGGAAGTGTGTCAGCGGTTTCTGTGAATTGGCTTGGACTGCTGGGGCCGTGCACCTCCTTGGCTATCACCAGGGTGGGTCAGGCCCACCTGGCAGGATCGGGGCAGTGAAGGCAGGTGTGCAAGGGCCCTCAGCCTGGTGCTCTCAGCCTGGTGTCGTGACCCCCCCCCCATCCATGCCCTGTCCCCTGCAGCCATGGGGTCTGTTGAGTCCCTCATACTTGCTCCCCTGCTGTTCTCTTTTCCTGATCTTGCTATTCCTTTGTCCATGTTCTTACCCCTCTTCATCCAGTAAATGCCTGTTATCCTGGGAATGTCTTCCTCATGGAAACCTCTCAGGCATTCCTCCCGCACTGGGTCACATCTCACCTCCCTTGGGGTAACAGTACCATATGACTCTCCTTAGCAGTTTTTCAGCTGAAATCTTTTATTTCTGGAACTATTTGGTAGTTCCCTGCTTTAGACCATGAACTCCGGATGAGCAGGGATTGTGTTTGTTCCTGCTCACCCATGTGTGTGGTGCCTGGTACAGTGCTGGAGAGAAGACAAGTGCTCTGTAAAGGGTTTGTTGAGCAAATGAATGAAACAGTCCCCAGCTGGTTTACTGTACAGATAAGTGAATTCCCACCATTCTTTTTGGGCTTGACTTTCCTATTTCCAGTGCAGTAAGGGCAGGAAATGAAGGGGAGTGACAGGAGAGGAGGGCAGGGTTGTGGGACGTGCAGATCATGCGTGTGAACCATCGCAGGGGCTTGGATTTTATTCCAAAGAATATCGGCGTCCACTGGAAGAGCACATTTTAAAGGAGTGCTGTGGATAGGAACGTATGGAGGTCGGAAGAAGATCCAGGTGGATTTGCAATAGAATCTAAACAGCCAAAGGCTCGTGGCCTCTCTGCTGTTAGGATCCCGTTATTTGTTGCTCCTACAATACTTGAACTTTTCACAGTCACAGTATGATCCTGAGTTTCTCACATCTAAATATGTGTCAGACTTCTAAAGAAACCAGCATTTGCTGTCCCTGAGAGCAGCCTGGGTACACAGTGGCCCACCAGCAGGCGGCCTGCCCAAGGAACACTTGGTCCTGCCATCCGGTTGCTTCCTTCAGTCACAGACAAAACTGGTTGCCAGAAGGCACCAAGGAAGGGGCTTTCTGGCCTACGGGGTTGGGTATTGGGGGTGAAAATCTAAATACCTTAAACTGGCTTTTGAGATGACAACACCTGCTACCAACCCCTTTCCCATGCTGTTTGCTCAGTGCTCCATGGACCATGCCCATCCACTGCTGCAAGCCACACCGTGCGCTCACCCTGCACCTGAACCTACCTGCCCTGGCTGTGCTCTTCTCCCCTGGGCCCTTCCTTCCAGTGTCAGTCTCTCAAGTCCTCCGTCTTCTGAGTTGTATTAACTCGCTAGGGCTGCTGTAACAAAGGACCACAAGTGGGAGGGTTTAAACACAGAAATTCATTTTCTCATGGTTCTGAAGCCTGGAAGTCCGAGATCAAGGTATTGGAAGGGTTGGTTTCCTCTGAGGCCCCTCTCCTTGGCGCGTAGATGGCCACCTTCTTATTGTGTCCTCACTTGCTCTTCCCTCTGTGCTGGTCTGTGTCCTGTGATGTCCCTTTATAAGGACAGCAGTCATTGGATTATGACCTCATTTTACCTTAATCACCTTTTTGAAAGCCTGTCTCTAAATTTAGTCACTTTCTGAAGTACTAGGGGTTAGGAATTTAACATGTCAATGTGGGGGAGGGGGAACAGATGCGATTCATCCTGTAATTAGAGTCTAATTCAAATACCACTTTGTCCTCAAGCATCTCTCTTTAGCAGATTTCTTTCTAATAGTCCATCCCTTGGTATTCACTCATTTATTAAAATATTCAGAAACACTTATTGAGCACCTTCTGTGAAGCAGGGATCTGCTTGGTGCTGGGCATTCAGAAGTAAAAAATATGGTGCCACCTGGATGCTTAGGTAAGAGACAGATAAACCAGTTATAGCCACTGCAACTCAGCATGACAGATGCCAACATCCAGAGGAGGGGTATCCAACTTTCACCAGACCAGAGTGAACAGAAAGTTTACCAGGTCAGGAAATAGCCTTACTTTGGATGGTGCACACACTGTAAACAGACACAATGGTATGTGTGAAGGCCTGGAGTTATGACAGATTCTGGTGTTTCAGGGAGCTACAAACAGTCAATTTCAGGAGCAGGTCTGTGCAGGGGTGTGTGAGAGACTCATCAGAGATGGAGGGGAAGGTCACGAGAAGCGTGGCTTATGGATTGGTCATTGTCTTGAAAGGGGTTGTGGAGGTAGATTTTTAAGCAGGGGAGCAGGTATGTGCTCTAGAAAGCTCACCGGAAGTGTGGTAGCAGACACTGACTATTGCCCTGACTGCAGGAAGGGAAACCAGCAGTAATTCTGGTCACAATGATAGTAAGAAGCCGAAGGAAGATAGATCCAGGAGAGATTTCAGAATCAGAATCACAAGCCTGTGATTGGCTAGATATTTAGCAGTGAAGGACAGTGACAGGATCATCTTTAGTTTCTTGGATTCTGAGTCTCAACAAATGCCATTCTGAATGTACCATTCATCCCTTTTGCTAAATGGAGTTATCACTACAATCAAACATTGAATATTTCCATCACCCTTAAAGGTTCCCTTTGCATTCCTTTACAGGAAATCCCTTGTCCAACTTTCTAGATTCCACTCTCACCCCACGAAAACACTGATCTGCTTTATCACTCTGCATTATTTTTGTGTCTTGTAAAATTTCATGGAACCATATATGACTAGTATTTTGTGTCTGGTCTCTGTCATTCAGCATAATGCTGCTTATATTCCTCTATGTTGTTCTATCTGCCAATAGTTCATTCCTTTTTACTGCTAGGTTTGAATATACTATATGATCATCCATTCACACGTGTGTGTGTGTGTGTGTGTGTGTGTGTGTGAGAGAGAGAGAGAGAGAGAGAGAGAGAGAGAGAGAGAGAGAGTTACTTCAATCCAAATTGTCAGAGTTGCATTTTTGTATCAGCCACTTGCTGATGAGTTTTTGGCCTTCTGACCATTTAGGAAGTTAAGACCCAAGTTGGCTGCTAAGAGCTAGCCTGATAGCTTATCAACATTTTTGAAGCAGGAGTCAGCTTTGATGGACTAAATCAGGAGCCCAAAGAGTGAACCTCAGTGTGTTGTTATTCAACCTTACAGGTAATTTTAATCAGCCAGGTTGGAGAACCACTGCTTCAGATGACTATCACAGGAACAGTAGCTGTTGAGTTATAACCTGCCTGGTCCTGTTTGCTTATCACTAAGAGACCATCTAGTCCAAATTCCTAGGTGATTTTATTCTTTCTGAGTGCCAGCCACAACCACTTTACCTGCCAGAGGCCATTCATTTTTTCATTAGTTCATCAAACAGAAAATTTCTGAGCACTTCAACATGTAAGGCATTGATGCTGTGCATAAATACAAAATTGAATCCGACTTGGCACTTACAATTAGTTGGAGAGATTGACACACAATTATACAAGAGAAGGCAATGATGCAAGAGAAACATAACTAAAATGCTTGGAATTTAGAAGCTCATCAAATAATTTTCAGCTTTATGTAGAGATGGGAGGTGGTGGTCAGATAAGGTTACAGGGAAGAAGTTACATTTTTTCTGGAGTGTGAAAGATTAGTAAGATTTGTGCATAAGGAAAGCGAGAGTGGGAAAGACAGACCAGGAAGAGAGAACGTGAGGAAAACAAGAAAAAAAGGTAAGGAGGGGGCGGGCCTCCCTGGCATTACAGCGGTTAAGCTCTGCGCTATGGAGCTGTCGGCAGCTGCGATTTGGAAAGCTGGGGAGATTCCCACATGGCGGGCAGACCTCTCCTGCCTTGCCCACTGCTCTCCTCAGCAGTGTATTTCCATTGATCTGCCTGTTCTGCTCCCCACTCTGTCTCTGGTGAACCCTCTTGCCGCCCCACACCTCTGGCCTGTACCCCAGCTTGTATGCATAAATAAATAAATCTTTAAAAAAATTAAAAAAAAAAAGGTAAGGAGAAAGCAAGTCATGTGCAGTTGGGGGCCCTGGAAGGCCAGCTAGACTGGTGCATGAAAAGTGTATGGGAGGAGAGGAAATAAGGTTGACTAGGGCTGAAGCAAGGAGAGCCTTAGATGGCACTCATTCAGAGCACTTAAGCTTGCATAAGCAATATCACAAAGATTTATGGCAGTTTCTTGAGCCCTCCCACCCCCCCCCACATTCCCTTATACCTCTTTATAGTCAGCCCCTCAAATATGGTTTTCCAAACACCAAGCAATTACCTCAATTCTGACTCTATCTGCCTAGTGATAACTTCAGATCCCAAAGGGTGAGGACTTAGTCTCACAAAGCTGCCTCCACTTCAGATACCAACTACAATTCCAGGTTCTCAGTTGTGCTTCTGACCAATCAGCTATAAATCAAGGTTCCCAAGACCGCCAAATCAGGCTAATTTGCTAGAGCAGCTCACGGAACTCAGAGAAATGCTAAGTTGTGTTTACCAGTTTATTGTAAAGGAAACAAATGACCAGCCAGTTGGAGAAGTATATAGGGTGAGGTTCAGAAGTGTCCTGAGTACAGGGACTTCTGTCCTTGTGGAACTAGGGTGCACTACTCTCCTTGCACATGAATGTGTTTACTACCTGCACCAAAACTCATCAAATCATGCAGCCCAAGAGTTTTGATGGCATTTAAGCTGTGGCTTCCCTGTTCCCTTTCCCAAAATCGGTGGGTGGGGTGAAAGCTTCAGTCCTCTAACCACTTGGTCTTTCTGGTGACCCATCCCATTGAGGTTGTCTGGGCCCTACCCTAAGTCATCTCACTAGTCTAAACTCTGGTGTGCTCAACAGGAGCTCCTTGTGAGTGACAGAGATACTCATCACTCAGGAAATCCCAGGGGTTTTATGTCCTATGTGCCAAGAACTATGGACAAAGACCAAATATATTTCTTATTACACTACAGACCCTCCTCCCACTCCCAGGCCCTAGTAACCACTGATCTGTTTCCTATCCCTAGTAGTTTTGCCTTTTCCAGAATGACCTATAATTGGAATCATATAGTAGGTAGCCTTTTGAGTTTGGCTTCCTTTACTTAGCATAATGCATTCAAAATTAATCTCTCTCTCTCTCTCTCTCTCTCTCTCTCTCTCTCTCTGCGTGTGTGTGTGTGTGTGTGTGTGTGTGTGTTTATGTACCACTAGTTCATTCTCTTTTTATTGATTAGTATTATTTCATTATGTGGACAAACTATAGTTTATCCACTCACATTCATTTCACTTGGGTAGATACTGAGGAATGGGATTACTGGGTTATGTAAGTTCATTTTTAATTTTTAAGAAACTGCTAATGTGTTTTACAAAGCAACTGCCCCATTTTTCACTTCCACCAGCGAGAGTTCCCTGCTCATGTTCTTGCCAGCACTTAATGTTGTTTTATTTTATTTTCAACTTGTAGCTGTGCTATTGGGTTGTCAGAAAAGTCATGATGCATTTTTGGAACCACCCAGGAATGAGACAGGCTCTTTTGCTCAAGAACCATCTGGGCTGGAGCTTTGGGGGTGGGAGATAAATGAGTCAACTGAATGTTGGGCTGGTGTGCACGGTGTTAGCTGCTCATCATGGTGGGGAAGCAGAATTGCTCTCTAGACAAGAAGGCCATGAATGGACTTTTACAGGACTATAGAAGTTAAGCTGAAAGCAGGAATCGGTGGCAGGAAGCCCATTTTTCTGCATGTGCAGTGGTCTTGGTGTGGCCTAGAAGCTGGATGATTGAGCAGCTGCCTGTCATTTGCCGTGCTGGGGTGTGCGCCCAAGGTTCCCGGCGGGAGTGGGCAGAGCATGCAGTGTGTCTCACTCCGAAACAAAGAGGAGGTGGGGACAACTTTAAGACATGGCTCATGCTGTGTTTTCTGAGGAACAGGGGACTGTCTTTCTCCACTGTGTCACAAAGAGCCCATCCTTAGGGGGCAGCCATAGTGCTGTTCCATAATTGTCTCTGTCTCCCCGCCACCTCGGGAAAGAGCACAGAGTTGTTCCTTGTAGATTTATTCCCGAGGACCGCGCAAGGGACACATAATGACAAGGTGATCCCAGGAGCAGTTTGCAACATTTTCCCCTCAGGTTTGCAGTTATTGTATATATTTAAAACACAATACTAGAAATGTTTTATGCTGGGGAGAGATAGGGCATATTCTAGGCACTGAACAAATTAACCCTGCAAAGCACAGCAGTTCCTTCATTAGCCAGCTGGCATGACAGGAAAATAGTTGAAGCCTGTGGGTTAGAAAAGAATATTTCAAGAATGTGAAAACAAAGAAGAAATCAGCGGCATTCCATCATTTAACTTAATCCAGTAACAATAAGGACCTCCAGAGCAATGGCAGACAGCCTGTGTGAAGGGATGGCCTTTCCTAGTGACCCTAAGGCGATGTCCACCAGGACTCTGGGCAACCAGGGTGACACTGTGGCATGAGGTAGGTCCCAGCACCCTCTGCATCTGGAGGACCTCCAGGAAAATTCTGTCATCTCACTTCTTCAGGGATCATAGTCCCGGGGGTCAACACAGACTGCCCGAGCGTTCAGGGGCACTACTGCCTCTCCCTTTAGTCCCTCCTCTTCTCTGCCATGGCACCTTTAGGATCACTGCCACTGTCAAATCTGCTATACCCAAGGCCTCCCTGCCTGCCGTCCTGTATACGCCTCTCACAGCCCCAGGGACCACCGATGGGAGCCTTGCTCCGGCACCCTGCTCCTCCACCACCACTGAGCGCTGTCACTGCCATGGCTTCTTTGTAGCTTGAAAGTGCCAGAGAGACAAACTTTTGATATGCCCCCCCAAAACAGTGACTGTGGTGAGGCCAGATTCTCTGGAGGAAAGCGCTCTTTCAGGATTGATGGTCCAGTTCCTGCCTGCCTCCCTCCTCCCCTAGGCTGAGACATCTCTCAGGAGGCTCTTCAGTGCCTCAGACAGACAAACTGCCAGGGGTCTTTCCCTGCTGCCTCCTGACATGCCTGGGCCACAGCATCAATGTGGTTGGGATCCATTTGCAACTCTGCTCCTCTGAACTCTCACGCTCTCCTGATGAAGGGCTGCCTTTACAGGTGCCTGTCATTGTTATAGAAAATATACTTCTACCTGATGGGTATCCTTTGTGAGTCTATCATAAACCATAGAATTCTGAAGGTGCTGTATCAGAGGACACACACACATGCGTATCAGAGAAATAAACCAGAATCCACGCTGGCTTTCTTTCAATATAAGTTCTATATTTTGCCAAGTTCCAAATTCACTTTGGTTATTAAATTGGTTGCCTCCAAAACTCCCCTCACACACACATACCTCCTGCCAAAACTAGTGAAGGCGGGCCTCCCTGGTGGCGCAGTGGTTAAGTGTTGCACTGTGGAGCTGTTGGCAGCTGCGACGTGAGTTCGATGCCCGGCCGGGGAAATTCCCACATGGCGCGGCAGACCTCTCCTGCCTTGCCCACTGCTCCCCTCGGCAGTGTATTTCCGTCGATCTGCCTGTTCTGCTCCCAGCTCTGTCTCTGGTGAACCCTCTCGCCGCCCCACTCTTCTGGCCTGTACCCCAGCTTGTATGCATAAATAAATAAATCTTAAAAAAAAAAGAAAACAAAACTAGTGAAGGCAGGTTGGGCATTTGTCAGGGAACCCCTCCCTTGGCATCGAGGGCACCCTATCTCTGACATAAGATACAGATGAGTAGTGAGGAAGGGGTAGAGATGAGCACAGATCTTCCAGGAGGAAGAGAACTTGAGGAGTCATGATTAAATTACTGAAGGGGAAATGAAGCTTTTGAGGAAGTCCTGTCATACAACTCATGGACATCTCTGGCTGGAAGACTTATTACCACACGATGAGCTGTGATGTGATGGAAGATTATGCCTGTGCTCTCATCTCTGAATTAGAAGTGGGGGTGTGGGCAGGATTCTTCCACCACCATTCTGGAATTGTTAAGCCACTTTCTCAGCAAGGGGCCTTGTGAAATGACCCTCTGTAGTTTCTCTTCTGGAGTCCAATTTGCAATATGGATAGTGTGACTCATGGAGGCTGCATCTCCTGAGCTTGCAGAGCTGGTGCTGGCTGCTTCTTTGCTTTTTTTGTCCTTTAGAGAGAAGACTAATGGCCAGATACAGTGAACAAAAAGAGGCCAATGGCTGTGGTAAGGGGTCTTGTTTATTTTAGCGTAGAAGATCCCTTGGAGAAGTTGTGTGCCCTCACTCCCGTGTCTCTCCAGTGTCTCTGTGGTTCAAATGCACTGAATTGCATTGGTGGAAGGCACAGGGGTTTACTGGGTGGGTGGGGCAGCGTGCCCTGAAGTTCTTTCATTGTTCCAAGAGGAAATAAAACAGAATGAGTAAGAACTGGCCTGCTTGTTGCCTTGGAAGCTGTGCCACTGACATCATAGGACTTTGCCCCTTCTCCCACCTGACTTAGGGGCCCTACTTAGGAACAAGAAATAGAAAGGTTGAATAAAAGACAATGTACTTAGACTTGATACTTCAAATTATTTGTTCCCTAAATCCGTGGTTAGGGAACCAGCTGCCACTTACAGCACCTAACAAATTCATTTGTTATGTTTAAATTAAAACATCTGAAATCTTAAGCCATAAAAATATAAAGTATTATTTATTATTGCTTTGAAAGTAGGATATAGACCAAAAATTTAAAAAGTCGTCCTTCAGAAATAAATTTAGGAAATGAGATGAAACATTAGATGTTTTTAGAGATTTGGTATTGAATAATTTTAGGTACTATTTCTCAAGCATGTTGTAAGATTAATTTTTATAATGCTGATGCTTCTACATCAGCACTAATTATTATTCTAAGGTCGAAGTTTGAAGGCTCTGTGTATTTATCAATGGGATTCTTACTCTGGAAGCAATTTCAGGGTTTGTTTTTGATTTTTGCAGTTGTTTAGAGACATTTATAAATCTTGCAGGAAAAGCATTTCCATTGCTTTCTAATCCCATTTTGTTTCCTATTTGTATTTGTAAACACCTACTTAGTGAGGGCTCCCATTGGCAGGGTGCCTACTGGGGCCTGTGTACCTGTCTAATGAGGAGGGGCAGGGAGACACCCACAACCAGGTCTTCAATGAAAACCAGACCCTAGCTATTCATTAGTTAATGGTTACTAAGTGCCTACTATGTGTCAGGCACAGTGTCAAAGCGAGGACCACTGAGATGAGCCAGGGAAGCCAGGCCCTGCTGTCACAGAGTGGAGGCCAAGGAGCAAGGAGCAGAAAGGAGCCCACTGTGTGAAGAACCGTTTTTGTCTTACGAAACAAAAACTTTTCCCATTTAACAATAATTTCCCACTTTCCCCTCCCCTGAGCCTCTGGCAACACCATTCTACTTTCTGTCTTCGTGAACTTGATTACTTTAGGTATTTCATATAAGTGAAATCATACAGTATTTGTCTTTTGTTGAGGGGTTTATTTCACTTAGCATAATGTTCTAACAGTTCATCCACAATTTTGCATATGACAAATTTCCTTCCTTTCTAAGTCTGAATATCTCACTGTATTTTGTTTTCTGACTCTGATCCAATTTTGTTTTGTTTCTGATCCAATTTTTTCATTCATCCGTCAACAGACCATCTATCAACAGAGCAGGTTACCACCGCTCTTAGCTATTGTGAATAATGCTGTGAACATGGGCATAAAACCAGGTTTAACCTCTTTGAAACTGTGTTTTCAATTATTTGGGAATATACTGAGAAGTGGACTTTCTGAATCATATGGCAATTCTTTTTTTGAGGAATGATTATACTTTTTTCTATCGTACCACACCAGTTTACTTTCTTACCAGCAGTGCACAAAGTTTCCAATTTCTCCACATCGTGACCAACACTTGTTATTTTCTGATTTCTTTCTTTCTTATCTTCTTCTTTTTTTGTTTTTTGATGGTAGCCATCCTAATGGGCATAATGTGCTCTCTCATTGCATTTTGATTTGCCTTTCCATAGTCATGTTGAGCATCGTTTCATGTTCTTATTGGCTGTTTATGTATCTTCTTTGGGAAAATCAAGTCCTTTGTCCATCTTTTAATCAGGTTTGAGTTATAGGAGTTCTTTACATATTCTGGGCATCAGCTCTATCTTAATCTGCTTGGGCTCCCTTAAGTGAATGACTTAACAGAAATTTGTTTCTCACAGTTCTGCAGGTAGGAAGGCCCAAGACTGGGGCACTGTCTGCTTTGGTTCTTTATGAGGGTTCTTTCCTGGCTGGCAGAGGCCTGCCTTTTCACAGGGCTTCATGCAAGCACATGAGTGCTCCTCTCTTCCTCTCCTAATAGAGCCACTAACCCTATCAGTTAGGACCCCAGGACCTCATTGAATCTTAATTACTTCCCAAAGCCCCATCTCCAAATACAGTCACACTGGGGATTAGTTGAAACTTATGAGTTCGGGGTAAGGGGGACACAATTCAGTCCATAGCAGTCCTCTCCTCAGGGAAAGGATTCGCAAATATTTCCTTCTGTTCCACGAGTTGCCCATTTACTCTGTAGGTTGTGTCTTTTTGATACACAGAAAGATTTTAATTTTGACAATCTGATTATCTATTTTGTTTCCTGTGCTTTTAGTGTCATATCTAAGGATTCATTGTCAAATCCAATGTCTTGAAACTTTCCCTCACTGTTTTCTTCTAAGAGTCTTACAGTTCTAGCCTTTATGCTCAGGTCTTGGATCCATTTTGAATCAATTTTTGCATAAAGTGTAAGGTAAGGGTCCAACTTAATTCTTTTGAATAATGTGGATATTCAGTTTTCTCAGCACTTGACTGTCCTTTCCCATTGAATGATCATGGCACTATGTTACTCTTCAATAGACCTTTTGAAACTATCCCTGTAGAAAGAGCTCTTGATGTTTTTTATTTCCAGCTCCTTTTCTATTGCCTTGGCAGTTCTTTGATGTGAAGCCACATTACAGGTGAGGAAATTACTGGTTAGGGTCCATCCAATTCTTTGGAATGCCAGCTTCTGCTATGGGGATGGAAGGGTAGCCCAGGCAGTGAGTCTGAGTGTTTCATCTCAATATAGCTCCCAGATAACAGCCTCTGTTTAGGGTCTGCGTTTCATATTAAATGGCTGACTCCTTCTCTGTTTCTTATCCCAGATTACGGGCTGTTTGTCATGCATTTCCACCCTCTGGCAGGGCTTCATAGTTTCTCCAAGTTCTTATTTAATTTTAAAAGTAAGTTTGGGGGTATCCCTAGTGGCACAGGAATTAAAGTCTCAGCACTATCAAGCTATCGCTAGCCACTGTGGCACGAGTCAAATCCCTAGCCCTGGAACACATGGCGCAGCAGACCTCTCCTGTCTTGCCCGCTGCTCTCCTCAGCAGTGTATTTCAGTAGATCCGCCTGTTCTGCTCCCCACTCTGTCTCTGGTGAATCCTCTCACACCCTTGGCACCTCTGGCCTATACCCCAGTTCTTGTATGCATAAATAAAAATAAATTTCAAAAAAAAGTAAGTTTGTTTTTAGGTTTGAGATGTGCGATGTTGTAGTAAGTGATATACAAATATTATTTTATGTTTAGTTTTTCTTTTATCACTTTTTGGTTCTTGTTTTATTTAAGTGATTTCAGCTGATGGGATAAATTAATTTTAGTTTGTTGTTTTTTTCTTCCTGGTACTGTGTGAAAATTGTTCTTTGCCTTACTTACCAGGAGGAATCTAAGGCTAATGCAATGCTTTTTCCTCTTGAGGCCACAGGAAATAATAAGCTCTGAAGAGTTTCCTCAGACCTTCAGCAGAAGTCTGGGATTCACTGAGTTGCTCCCAAACCAGATTTTCAGCGTTAACATTTCATTGTTAAATGGGAAATGAATCAGGTGGCTGACTAAGACCCAGCATCTGCGTGTTCTCCTTTCTCTAGAACTGAGTTTTCTCAACTTCAGCCACTGACATTTTAGGTCAAGATAATTATTTGTGTTGGGGGCTCCCCTTTTGTTTAAAGGATATCTAGCAGCATCTCTGGTTCTACCCAGTAGCACACCCAAGTGTGACAACCAAAAACATCTCCCTGCGTTGCCAAATGTCCCCTGGGGGGGAAATCATCTGCCCACCCATGTGCCCTAACTTAACAGCCACTGCTGTTGAAGAGGTCGGGAGCAAGCTCAGCTCAATATTTTCAACATGCTGTTCACTTACATTCTATTTCCTGCTGAGTCCCCTGGTAATTGAGCTATGTGAACATTCTTATTTTGTTAGTTCTCAGACTTGAATGCTTTAGCTTTCCGCTTCCTGGTGCTTATTGTACTTGTTGTCGAGACCTCGATGCCCTCTCCCACTCCCAGAGACTCTTATTATTTTGTGATAGTCTTGAATGGTTTCCCAGTCACCTCTCAGTTTTCTTTCCTTAAAAGGGTAGTAAATCCAAGACCCGAGGCAACTTCTCCAACAGAGATCCTGAAGATGGTGACTAAGTAGTAGAGTGACATGTTTGGAGCCATGCACATAGGCTCTGCTATTGTTTCCCAGTGCCCAGACACCTAGTTGTAGTCCTAAAGCTTGGTAAGAAAATAAAACATTTGGAAAATTTAAAGAACACACTCTTGGAAAGATCCTCTTCCCACCCTTGTGAGTTGATTCCTAGATTTAATTGGAATCCCTTGGTCAGTTTGATCCTTTGTGATCGCTCGGGAGGCTTTTCAAAAGTTGGGATATTGGAGAAAAAAGAACTCTCCTACACTGCTCGTGGGAATGCAAACTGGTCCAACCACTATGGAAAGCTGTATGGTGGTTCCTCAAACTGCTAAAAACGGAGCTTCCATACGACCCGGCAATACCACTTTTGGGAATCTACCCAAGGACACAAAAACACTAATCCAAAAGGATACATGCACCTGTATGTTTATTGCAGCTCTGTTTACAATAGCTAAAGTATGGAAACAACCCAGATGTCCAAAAATAGATGATTGGATCAAGAAGATGTGGTACATATACTCAATGGAATACTATTCAGCATTCAAAAAAGATAAACACATGCAATTTGCAGCAACATGGATGGAACTAGAAGGGATCATGCTCAGTGAAATAAGCCAGAAAGAAAGAGAAAAATATCAAATGGTTTCACTTATATCAGGAATATAGGGGAACCAAACAAGAGAGAAACACCCAGCAAGGGAGGGGGAGGATAAGGGCACAAAATAGGGTAGAAAAGAGCACAAGGGACTATGGTGATTGGTCATGGGTGAATCGGTGGTGGGCTACCCAAGGGGAATATACAATGTAAAAGATATAAATAATAATAATAAATTTTTAAATTGGGATATTAATAATTGAAAACTTTTCTTTTTTCCATTTTCTTGCACTTGGCCAGAGCCTTTCTATTTATTTTCTGTTTCTAATTCACATCCACAAGAAAAGTATTATTCACCCAGCCTTTGCACCTGTGTTTATCTTTCAGCAGCTAGGGTGTATAAAAGCTGAGACCAGTTCTAATGACTGTAAGGTGTCTGCGGTTGATGTTTATTTTCTTCGCTCCTTTCCCTTGTCCACGTTTCCGCATGAAAACAGGCTGCTCTGGGCCTCCCTGGTGGCGCAGTGGTTAAGCGCTGGGCTGTGGAGCTGTTGGCAGCAGCGATGAGAGTTCGACAACCCAGCCGGGGAGAATCCCACATGGTGCGGCAGATCTCTCCTGCCTCGCCCACTGCTCCCCTCAGCAGTGTATTTCTGATCTGCCTGTTCTGCTCCCCACTCTGTCTCTGGTGAAGCCTCTCACCACTCCATATCTTTGGCCTGTACCCCAGCTGTATGTATAAATAAATAAATCTTTAAAAAAAAAAAAAAAGAAAACAGGCTGCTCTGTGTATAAGAATGCTTTCCTTAAGTCCGCTATGTCTGGTGGCTCCTGCCATTGAACGCTGATTTTATTGATTCATCCTTGTGTATTGTTGCATTAATAAAACAGAACAGCCCTCCAGAAACACAATGAACTGTTTGTCAGGAAGGCAGCTAATATTTGTTGAGTGCCCAACTCTCGATATCTGTGTTCTCCTTCAGTCTACACAGATTTGTGAAACAGGCATAATTAACTCAATTTTGGGGGCTGAAGCTGTTGAGATGGTGTTGAAAGGGCATGCTCGAGTTCACAGCATAAACAGTGCAGCTGGATGTAGACCGGAAGCACTGAGCCAAAAGCCCTCACGCTTTCTCATGGGAGCAAAGATTACTCAGAGAGGCTGTGTCCATCCCTGGCATTTAGGAGCCAATTAAAACTGCATTTGAACCATGGCTCCATCATGAACTCTGTGATTTGGGCCAGTCGCTTAACCTCCCAGAGCCAAACATAGTTTCCCTCCTTATACATTGGAGGGTGACGCTTTTATAGGGCTATGGTTAGGGCCTAATGAGAGAGCCATGTAAAGCACGGAGAGTGCCTGGCTAGGCTCAGCGTGGAGTGGGTAGCTGCTCTCACGTCACTACAGTGCTTATTTAATTAACTGGCTCCGTTCGTCAGCCAGCCAGGCTGGGGTGAGGGTTTGAGAGAGTCAGAGAAGAGGTGGGAAGCAGACTGAGCAAAAATCTGTGGGAAGCTAGCAGTGGACCTGGGGTACCTGGGTTCCTGGAAGTGAAGAGAGCAAGGCCAGAGATGTAGATAGACAGCTCTGAGGGTGAACTTTTCAGTCTGTTCCAGAAGCACCTGGGACTGGGGATGGGAAAGCCAGGGGAAGGAGTAGCTTCCAGAAGATGTAGAGAACAGTAGGAAGACTCCAGTGCAGGCTGGGGGTAGAGGCCAGGCAGTGCTAAATAACGTTCTAAGACATTCTAAAAGAATGGGGAGCAGGGAGCAAAGACGTCAGGCAGTGTGGCTGGAGTGTAGGGCAAGCTCTGTTTTACTCCCCTGCGAGCGCTCATCCTCTTGTTGCTGGAAAGCTACCCATTACTGCTCCGGACAGCCCTTCTCACCCGCCCAGAGGACTCTTCCTGGTTCAAGTGAGTAGGACATTCATAGTTTCATTTCTGTGTATTTTGAATTCTGAAAAATGGTAGAATTTGAAGAAAAGAAGCTGACTGGTGGATGGGTACATAATATAAGGCTCAGTCCGGGAGAAATAATGGGAAAGGAGAATGATGTGAGCTAAGAGAGCGTGATAAACAAATGAGAATTTTCCTGGGTACATTCATTTGGAAATAATTTTGTTGAGCTAAGAAGGTTCTAGGAAGTAAAGAAAGGTGTGATGCTACAAATGAAGTTACCCTGAGTACTTTACCTCTGAGCAAGTAACTCATTCCTCTTTGAAAAATGGTTCAATGTTTTTGAACACACTGTCCAGAATTTGTTGCCAGAGATTAAGAGAGGAATTTAGATCTTGGCGTTTTGACGGAGATGACTTTTTTGAAACCAAGGACTTAAACTCCTGAAATGTTGGGGAAACAATTGTGAGAAAATTTCTATTCTCTTCTTGCTGCCTTTCATCTTCACATTTTTATCTTTCTTTTGGGCTGTAAATAAGAGGCAATTCATTTCAGGGATAACCTGGGCAGATTGAGGAAAGTGTAGCTTCATTATAGGATCACTTTGTTTCCATAGAGTAAGCCCAGTAATAGTAATTTCTAGGTAGTTGTATCATAACATAAAAGGGTGCCATGATTGAGCAGATATTATTTGTCATTTGCATGAAACTGGATGACATGTACTAGCTGGTTCTGTAGTAACTGGTAAAATTCATCAGTAATTCTCTCCAAGAACAACTCAGCCTACTTAGTTTACTTTAATTGTAAATCCTAATAAAATTAGTTACTGTGTAAGTTTTAACCTAAGAATTATTTCATTTTTGCTATGGAAACCAGCATTAGAAATTGTGGGTTGAAAAAGATAAATAATTGGAGCTAAAAAACAGTAAAATACATGACAAGTAAGGTGGTTTTTTTGTCCTGTAGAACTAAACAAATATTCATGATACCTGGAACTAAACTGAGACTAATAAGACCCTGAACTAATCATAAAATTGAAATTATGAATAATTTTTCTGTGAAACACTATCAAAAAAATTATAAAAATTTTAAAAAGATTTTGTTTTTTATTTATTTGTGCGCACAAGAACTGGGGCATAGACCAGAGGTATGGGGGTTGAGAGGATTCACCAGAGACAGAGTGGGGAGCAGAGCAGGTGGATCTATAGAAATACATTGCTGAGTGGAGCAGTGGGCAAGACAGAAGTCTGCTGCGCCATGTGGGTCAGCTCCCTGGCTGGGGGTGGAATTCGTGCTGCAGTGGCTGCGGATTGCTTCATAGTGCTGAGACTTAACCCCTTGCGCCACCAGGGAGGCCCAAAATTATAGAATTTTTAAAGATATTTTTACCTGTAGCCACGTTCACAGAGCTGTTAAGATCACAGTGCTGCAGGAGTTCCAGGTGAACTATTAGACACATCCCAACAATAATCCCTCCAAGAAGGAGTAGGGACTGGGTAGCCCTTGCTGAAGACATCGAGATGTTTTCTCCAGCCAGGAGGAGAAAGAACAGAAGATAGTCAGCTTTAGCTAGGCTGGGGAGGCGGTCTGTTGTTTTTTTCTTACAGGTAGCTAATGGGGTGTACTGGGATGCAGTGAGGGGAGAGGAGGCCCAGTCATGATCCCTCAGAGGCACTTAATTAGACCCCCGGGTCCTGCGAGTGTGGCCACTGCGAGTTAGCCAGTGTTTTTTTTAAGAGCGCATTGTTCGGTTTGTTTCTTTGAGAGGCTGAGCATTGTCTATAGTTTTGGGATTATGTCTCATGTACTCGGTCACTAAAGTCCATGGTGCCCACAGCAGTAAGGGCTGGGATTGTATGAGACCCTCGAGGGCATTGAATGCAATGCCATTGTGTTGGTGATGGAAAGAAAAGGCTCCGTGAGGCGGAGAGGCCAGCCACTCCCTCCTCTCTCAGGAATGCCAGGCCGATCCCAGGCTCAGGCTGCTTTCCATGTCGTGGGATGTGTACTTGCCTCCGAGGTCTGCACCCTGCTACTTTTTTTTCCCCATAAACTATTTTAGTTAGGGTGATAACACTGCCCGATAATGTCTGGTCTAACCAATTAAAATATGCTCTATTAATTTTTTAATGATATCCATTTTTATCCAAAAGAAGAAGAAAGTTGTGCTTCTGTGAAATGTAAAAGTGATTAATTTAAATCTATGTAAAAATGGGGTAGGTTGCTCCATGGCCAAACCTAAAGTTGCAAGGCTTCTGGACATAGTATGTCTTAACTCAAGCTCACCAGTTTTATGTGAGTCATATATACTATGCACACACACATATTAATATATAATATATAGTAACATTTTGTGAGTTGTCCCTGACCAAGATGAAGCTGAAAAGGTATGTCAGAACATCAATCTCATTGTACATGTTTTAATAGTTTGGTAAAAGCTGCTGTGAAACTGTAAAACTTGGTGCAGAGGCATCATCTGTTTGCAACCTGGTAATCATAAGGACTTGTTCTCTGATAACAATGGTGGATATGGTTTATGGAAATTAAACTTTATGATGTCACTCAGCAGGTTCAACTGGTGGACACAAATGTTTCTGTTTTTGTTCTTCTCCAGAAAGCCAGACTTACCAGGACAGCATGAGGAGTGCGGCCAAGCCCTGGAGTCCAGCCATCAAACCCGGGAGCCATGGGCCCGACCGTGCACGGCCCCTCCCCGCAGCCTCTTCTGGCATGAAGAGTTCTAAATCCTCAACCTCCTTGGCGTTTGAGTCCCGACTCAGCAAGGTACAGAATAAACCACACGGCAGGGATGCTGTGCTTTGGGTGCACCTGACTTTGGAAACCCAGGGGAGGAGGAGGAGGAGGCAGTGGCAGTGGAGACTGGGGGAGAGGGCAGCGACTGCCCCTGGGGGGACCCCAGGGGCTCTGTCCCGGAGGCTTGAAGAGTTCAGTAAGCAAAGCCATGACCCCACAAGGCAGGGAAGAAGGCTCTGAGGGGGGGGGTCCCTTAAAGGCCAGCATATCTTGACCTAAAGGAACAGGGCAAAGGGGGTGAGTAGAGGTGTCTGAGATAGAGAAAGGAAATCCACAAAATGTTTAACAGAGTAATTAAGATCCCTTGCCCTGAATTACGTTGACTTTGTAGCCAGAGTTTTGCCCCCAGCACTCTTCTGGATGGGGGTCCATCCTCTGTCTAGGATTGTTAACCCTGCTGATCATGCCCTGTGGGGGAACACCTTCTCTCTCTCCAGTCGCTGCCCTCTCCCCCAGTCTCCACTGCCGCTGCCTCCTCCTCCTCCTCCCCTGGGTTTCCAAAGTCAGGTGCACCCAAAGCACAGTCCTCAGGCCTCATCTTCTTTTCCAGCCACTATGTCACATCCTACGCCTCCTTTACTATCTGGAGATGAAATCAGAGACAGTGTGACCTACCTACACAATATGTTTTTAAAAATCAATATACTGTCTTAACTACAAAAGGAAAATAGTTTATAATGAAACTGTCCATATCTACCATCTGCATGTGTCTGGGCTTAAGGGCCGGGGACGCTCCTCAGAGCGCTGTGGATGTGGCTGCTCTAAGGCAGACTGAGCCAGGGTTGTCCTGTCAGTGATGTAGAAACCATGAAGATTGTTAAGGGAGTGACGTGATGGTATTGAGAAGATGAACACTCTTGGTAAAATTCTGAAGTGAAGTGCAGTCTTCCTTTGTTATTCTTAGAATGCGCAGTGCAAAAGTACATTGTTTTTATATATAAAATGAAGTGATACTCTAGGTTCAACTCAGTTCAGTTCAATTCTGACACTACCTTTTTGGAGGCAGTGCCAGATTGCACAAGTTGAGGGCTTCCTCTCTCTAGAACCTCCTCTACTTCAGACACTGGCAGCAAGTCCCAGGCTTGCTGCCTGTACTTCTGACCTGTACTTCTGACCCTGTGACTCCATCCTCAGCTTCAATTAATTTGTTAGGACAGCACACAGAATTCAAGAAACCCATTTACTCACTGGATCTCTGATTTATTACAAAGGATACTAAGGGACATGTATCAACAGCTAGAAGAAGAGAAACATAGGACAAGGTATGGAGGAAAGGTGTGGAACTGCCCGGCCCTCTCTAGGCACCTTGATTCTCTCCAAATCTCCAGCGGAAAATCCTGACGCTCTTTCGGGTTTTTATGGATGTTTCATTACATAGGTCTGATTGATTAACTCATTAACTATTGGTGATTGAGCTCAATCTCTATAACCCCCCTTTGCTCCCTGGAGAGAAGGAGGTAGAACTGGAAATTCCAACTCTGTAATCAGTGGTTGGTTTCCCTGGCAACCAGTCCCCATTCTCAGGAGTTTCCCAGTGGTTATCTCATTATAATAAGAGATGCCTTAAATGCTCTCACCACATAGGAAATTCCGAGACTTAGGAGGAGCTATAAGAAAGGAACTGTGGCTGAAGACCAAATATATGTGAGAAATACACATTTGGTCATTCAGATATTATATTTCTTATAATCACAATATCATGGTGTCTAAAAGGTTCCTTGAAAACAACCTTGAATCCTTCTCCTCCATCTTCTTTGCCACCCCTCCCCCCCCAAAAAAAAAAGCCTGCTCCTGAATCTTCCCCTCTGAGTAAATAGTAACTCTATCCTTTTTTGGTGACTCAGACCAGAGCCCACAGCATCATTCTTGAACCCTCTTTTTCTCAAATTCCACAGTCCATCAGCAAAACGCTATCACTTCTACCTTAAAACAGATGTCTTCTCCAAATCCCACTGCCTCCCTTGGCTACCTAGGTCATACCACCACCCTCCTTTCTTGGGCTCCCCAAATGATCGCCCTGCTTTGGTCTTTGCATCCTACATTCTGTTCTCAACAGAAGCCAGAGTGGTCCCCTTAGCACCTGTCTAGTCATTTCTTTGCTTAAGACTCTCTAGGGGTCTCCCCATTCACTCAGGGTGAAAAGGAGGTTCACACAGCTAGTGATGGTCTGGGGATCTGGACCCATTCCTTCTCAGACATCACTATCTGCCCTCGCTTCCTGAGCTCTGGCCAAGTTCTGCTGGCACCCCGGGGCGTGGTCCTTCCCCGAGTCAGGTGTGCTCCTGCAGCAGGGTGTTCGAAGCTCCCCCTGCCTGGAGTGCTCCTCCCCTACCCTCCCTGCACCTCTGTAGTCTGTGCTCAAATGCTGCCTTGTCAGACAGCATCCGGATACTTTATGTAAAGCATCTCCTTGCCTGCCTGACTTTCCTTCTTGACTCTTACTTCCATCACACACCCTGCTTGGGGCTAGAATGTAAGCCCCACAGAGAGCGGGATGTCTGCTTTTTTGTTTGTTCCACAGTCTATCCCTTGGCTTAGACAAGTGGCTGCTTCCCAACAGGCACGCAGGACCCTTGAATGTCCAAATACATCTGGGAGCGGCAGTATGATGAGGTGTTGGGATAGAAGGGCATGTTCTTGGTGGCTCAGACCCAAGCTCAGCTGGGTCCTGGCTCTGCCAACTTTCCAGGTGAGAAACCTCAGGTAAAATATGGAGCTGTCCTGAGTTCTAAGATGAAGGTAATTTGCCATGAGTAATAAATGTGAATAAACTATTCTACATATAATTTTGTTCATTATTCTATTATCCTGGAGTCAACCATTATTTCCATGATCTTTGTTTTTATTATCTTTGACCCATAACACTTTTGGGAGACAGTTTTAATTTAGATCTTAAATCAATACATGCACTTCCCCAATAGCAAACCATTAGTGTCCCTGGCATATAAAAATATCTTTGGAACAGTGTTAAACAATGTTGGGCACTTCTGCCAGGTAAACATTTTGGAAACTTGTTCCATGAGGGAAAATGCCAGGGAAAAAGTAAATACTCATGTTAGAGATTTTCTGCTCTCATTTCTGATTCTTGGGATCTTCAGGCCTAATTCTATAAGAGAGTGACAGAAAGAGAAGCAAAAGGTACTGCCCATACCTACACCTTTCTAGCTCTTGTCTTGTTCCCCTGTTTGGATCATTCTTTCCTTCCCACCTACAGTTGTGGATAGAGAAAAATAACTAAAAATCCAGAAGAGAAAAGGAAATAGTGATGGGCTGAAAGGCAAATAGATTCCCCCACCCCCTCAGCATTTTATTATGGCAATTACAAGCATCCAGAGAAGCTAAATTATTCAGAGCACACCTACATACCACCACCTAGATTCTGCAGTTTACTTACTATATTTGCTTTATAAGTAAGTGGATACATATGGGATGGACAGATATGTTTTAACCATTCCAAAATAGGGAAACAGAGACAAATCCACAAAGTAAAAAAAATAACTGACTCCAATACTGGCATAAGCTGAGGGAACTGTGATAGACCAGGTGGAGGAACAGGGACCCGCAAGGACGGAAATTTACTGTGAATTTTCCTTGTGCTGTTCGAGTCCAGACAGGAAAGGAAATCAGCTGGGGTGCTCTGAAATAGACCTCTTCATTCCAGCCCTTTGCCAGGCCCAAATCTATTGGTCAGGACTCCCTTGGTTGCACATGACAAAACATTGACTTGAGCTAGCTTTGCAGGCAAGAATAATATTGAACAGAGGCTAAGACTCCCATTTCACTGGGCAGGACCAGGGTACCAGACTGGAGCTCAGGGAGGCTGGGACCAGGGGCTGGGGCACCCCAGGTCTCTGTCACTCATCTTGCTGCTTGCTTCTGCTTCTCTGTCACCTTCAACTCATGGTAAGAAACATGGCTTCCAGCACTCCCAAGCCTCCTTGGAAGGCCTGGTTGATGCTTCGTTTACTTCTGATTTTTTGTTTTTAAACAAACAACAAATAAAAGGTCTCTGCTTGGCTAGGCATGAGCAATACATAGACCCTGCCCCGTCTCCTGTGACCAGAGATGTCAGATATCTTCTCTCCCTTTCTTCCTCCCCTCCTAGCAGAGTCTTATACTTTAGGCTTGTTTTATATGAACCTTGGGGACCCAGTCTATCTTATTTAATGATTCTTAGGGACTTCTCTAAACCTGTGCTTCCTGATACAGCAGCTACTAGCCACACGCGGCTAGTGCGTCCTTGAAAGGGGACTTGTCAAAATTGAGATGTGCTGTGAGTGTAAAATACACACCAAATTTTGAAGAGTTAGTACAAATGTAAAGTTCCCCATTAACAGATTTTACACCAGTGGATGACATTTTGAATGTATTAGGTTAAGAAAATGTATTCTTAAAATTGTCTTGTTTTGCTTTTTTAAAGTGATGACTGGACAATATAAACTTTTATATGCAGCTCATATTCTATTTCCATTGACAGCACTGCTCTAAGCCTTTAGTTCTCAAAGTGTGGTACCCAGACCAGCATCAGCCTCACCTGGGAACTTGCTAGAAATGTAAACTCTCAGGCCATCTCCCAGACCTTGGTGGTGGTGGTGTGATGGGGGTGTTGGGGTACAGGCAGTGTCTGTGTTTGACGAACTCTCCACAGGAGAGCACACTCCATCAGGATGCACGAACTCTCCATCAGGATGCACACTCAAATCTGAGAAAACCACCGCTCCATTGATCACATGTTACCTGCCTTTAAAAACCAAATTATGTTGTGTGATGATTTTAGAGTTTTGGATTTCTTCCCTGTCTTTGTGGAACAGAGAGGAATTTCTTAGTTACTTTAATCGGCAAGCTCTTTAAACTTTTTTCTTTTGTAAGATTTCATGTGCAGGTGCTCAGCAGCTTAAATATCAGTGAAACTGTTAGTGAAAATACTTCTTAAACATATCAAAGCAACACCGACGCACATACCTTCATAGGGATCTTCTATAACAAACCAGAAATCTCAACTGGTTCTGAAACTGCATTCAATGACCAGGAAATAGAGCCAAAAAATGCAGCCATGAATAGAGAACGAACAAGAATGAGTAACTGAGACCAGTAGCTTTCCATTGCTGATGTTTCATCCAGAAAACAGTGATAGAGGAAGAGTAGCTTTAGCTGTTTGCTTCAGGGGACAGGTAGTATCAGTTTTTAGTCTTTATGTCCTACCTCCTGGGGAAGTTTTTTTTTTTTTAAAGATTTATTTTTGCGTACAAGCTGGGGTGCAGGCCAGAGGTGTGGGGCAGTGAGAGGGTTCACCGGAGACAGAGGGGGGAGCAGAACAGGCAGATTGACTGAAATACACTGCTGAGGGGAGCAGCGGGCGAGGCAGGAGAGGTCTGCTGTACCATGTGGGATTCTCCCTGGCCAGGCATCGAACTCCACCAACCGCAGCAGCCGCAGCTGCAGCAGCTGCCCACAGCTCCACACTTTAACCCATTGTGCCACCAGGGAGGCCCCTGGGAAAGCTTTTAAGTGATAAATCTTTCTCAGATGAGAAAGTACAGGGGAAGGTGCAGGGGAAATGACAGGCTCCCTGTCAAAGCATTGCTGCTTCCCAAGTTCCTTGTGCTGTGGACTAAAGGGATGGCGAATTATTGGCCTGACGTGTGTCTTATTTACCCTTTTTCCTGGAAAGGACAGTTCAGACTGCAAGTGGGACCAAAAGTCCAAGAAGAAGCAGAAGTTGGGTACCACTGGTAAAATGGAAACCAGAAATGGGCTTCAGAGCTGGTATTATTTGTAGAAGTCACAGAACTTTTAGGAATAAAAATTTCATTCGTGGAGACCATGCCATGTGCTGAGGTGTTTTGGGTACTTCATTTTCAGTTCTCGCAATAGCTGTGTAAAATATCTATTATCTTTAGCTGTGCCTGGTGGATCATAGGCAGTCACATTGAAAATGTTTACTGAGTATTGTTATTGAATGGATTTATCAGATGAAGAGTCTGAGGTTCAGAGAGGCTAGTGACTTGCTTAAAATTCTGCTATGCCCTCTGGAAACCCCACTGCATTACCTTAACCTTTTCCTAAAACACTCCCTCTTGTCCTTGCTTTAATTTAAATTTAACTTTTACCAAGACAGCCATAATGAAAATAATGATGGTGATAATTTGCATTTGTTATTACCTCACATCTATTTAAAACATCCTATTTGTCAGGCACCGTTATTCTTAGCATATTACATGGCTAACTTATTTAATCTTCAGAGCCACACTCTGAGATTCCATTGCTATACCTATTTTTTAAGGTGAGGAAACCAAAGCACAGAGAGGTGAGGTGATTTGCCCAAGCTCACACAGCTAGTGAGAGGCAGAGCCAAAATTCAACCCAGGTAATCTGGATTCAGAGCCCATACCCTGGTCACAAAACTATGCTGCCACATCAGAGAGGCATGACTTTTCCCTCACGCTCAGCCCTGTAGGATGGAGCAGGAGCCTCCTATTGGTTCCCGTTGGCCTCTAGCCAGTGGTGTTGTGGAAATATTATAGGTCTTGGAAACACAGTCCTGGGCCTGAATTCCAGCTCTGCCTCACCCATATAGTCTTGCACGAGTCACTAATCTGTTTTATCATGTACAACATCAAAGAGTTGTGTTTTGAATGAAAGGAAACATGTAGGGCAGACTTAGAAGAATCCACAGGTGCCTGCCATGTGCCTCGTATCCTTAGTTCCATTGCATTCACTTGTACTCGCAATTCTGTCCCTGAACCTCAAAACAGATTTCTCACCCCCATCTTCAAAACAAACACTCAACTCTGCCTTAATTCTCTCTCCCTTCAGATGGATCTCTCTACTCACTACCTCCTCCCTTGCCTTGCTGCCTCCTGCTGCTTCCAGCTCTGCCCCTCACCCCGCCCTCCTTGGCCTGCTTGCAGGGAGTCTCCAGCACAGACTCAGCTTACTTGACTGCAAACACATTGGTGTCCCTATTGTCTGCTCAGCCAAGTCCAAATCCTCATCACTGCACCCTGGACGGCGGGACTCTGGAGGATACACTCCTCTTTCTGAGTGCTGCCCAACTGCCCCCGGGTGCCACACTCCAGCCCACACTTGCCACTCCAGAATGTCTCACCACCCTGTCTACCCGGTAAAAACCTAATGGCCCTCCAGGCCCAGCTTCAGGTCAGACCTCTGGGGGGTCTCTCCTGCTCTCTTCTGTGCTTTGGCGGCTCTTGGGTTTTCTGCCAGTTGAACACTGCTCATGGTGTATCTCAAACATGCAATATAGGAACCACTATTGGGCCCGCCTGCTGCATTTTGACATCTGTACCAAGTGCCCATGTGTATAAATATGCTACCTGTATGAAATATGAATGCCCAGCTACAGAAAGCTCACAGCCAATACAACACAGAAGTGGAGCACTGTGCCCAGGATTGTAGAAAGCAAAACCCAGGCCAAGTGAAAGTAGCTCTTGGTGCCATAGTAAGGAGGGAAGGGCCTCCTGGGCACTCTCTCCATTCTCCTTTCTATTTGTACTTCTCCCAAGCATGAGTATAGGCCACTCTGAGTGGCCTGGGATGACAGAACTCAGAAGGAATATCCTCCTTTTCTTCACCAACTACTCTACTTTCGTGCCCACTTCTTCCTAGCTCTCAAATCTGGACTGTGTCTTCAGTGTTTATCAAAAGGCAATCAGATGAAATTAAATATGAAAGGCTATCCATGGCTGAAATACCTTTGAAATTTTAAAATATTAACAACAGCTGCGGGTGGGGGAAGAAGGGCATTTTCTCAAGATCTTCCTATAGTATATTCTTTTAAGTGTGAAATGTTGTGTATATAGAAATCCCATAACCTGAGTCTCCTTTTGCATCCCCTCCCCTGTGAGCAAAGACAAGCTCTGACACCAATTGCTCAATCTGTACTGGACACCCTCCTCCAACCCTGACCTTGCTGTGGTGGGCACCTGGGCGTTCCTCCTGATTCCTGCTACTGCTGTCACCCCCACTGGTATTCTTATCACCACTGGCACATTTATGGTTGTGCCAGGCAACAAGGGAGCCTTCCTACTGTTGTCCTTCCTTCCTACTCTTGTCCTTTTTGCCTTCACCCATCATCTCACCATCATGTCAAGCCCTATGGAAAGGTAAGGGGGTGGAGCTCTGTTCTACCTCCCGGTACTACACCTGCGGGTTGAGGGGTGGAAGCTGTGGTGGGATTATGGCCACAGTGGGAGTTCTCGCACATGTTAGTTTCCATTTTGATTTGCAGGCTGAGTCTTTGCATGCTAGGCCTTTTGCTATAGAGTTTGATAATCCCACATTTATTCATTGTCAGACTTGCATCTGTTTTAATATTGGGGAACCAGATAGAGGAACCAAGTGTATATCATTTGCATTATTTTGTTAAGTATTCCCTTCACTATAACAAGTTCCCTTTTTCATTTGAGGTGTTGTATAGGGAATTTGCAAAGTCTGAAATCATTATTGCTTTTCCTCTGGGCATTCGGGGAGGCACCTGGGCATGCTCTTAGACAGAGCAAATAGTAATTTCTTTTTATGGAGAAAAAGTTGGTGACCCCATGAGCTACTGTCATTTTGTACTAAGTACATGTTACTCTGGTGACCTGATAGATAATTTGAGTGGCTGGACAGCTTGGCCGCAGGAACCCTTTTTACTCTTGAGATAGGCATAAGAAAAACAATTATGGTAGTCCCCATAAGAAGGGCAACCATGTGACTTCTCCATCAACCCAAGTGTCAGATTTTGTCCTGTTGCTAAACTAGTCTCTGCTGTGGACTAGAAAATGTGGTTGTGTTTACATCTAGGAACTGGAAGTGCTTGCAAACCACCCTTTGAGTATTAGTTCTTGGTTTTAAAAATTAATAATTTGTTTAGAGATCTTGACCAGGATTGTTTGGCTAATATTAAGACTTTTGCCTTCTTCCATATTTTAGAAAGTAACTGTGGGAAGTTGTTTAAAAAGTAGATTTTCAGTTTGAGAGGATGCAAAAGTTCTGAAGATGAATGTGGTGATGTTTGTAAAGCATTATGAATGTAATTAATGCCACTGAATTGCACACTTAAAATGACAAATTTTGTATTTCGTATATTTCACTAGAATATATACGTATATAATATATACGTGTGTGTGTATATATATGTGTGTGTATATATATGTATGTATATATATAGAAATGGAAGTGTTAGCTATCCAGCTAACATTGATGTCTTAGCTGTCCAGCTCATTGAATTTTTATATGTATGCCTGTGTAACCTCGACCAGACAAGATGGAGAACATTCCAGCACCTCAGAAGTTTCCTTCCCAGTCAGTGACCCCTAGAGATAACTGCTATATTGATTTCTTTTTTTGTTTTGTTTTTGTTTTTAATTATGAGTGGAGAACAGTTTTTTCTTTGCTAGTATCTTACTCATAATATTAATATATTATTGTTTTTCTAGTATTTTCCTACTATAAAACTGTTAGCATATAAATAAGCTAGTATTTTCTTTATTCTTTCTCTTTTTTGTTTTCATTCTCCATCAAGCTACCCATACCCATACCCCATCTGCCTTCCTTCCCTGTATTCCCCACTCCCTAACCCTCACACCCCCCTATCCTGTTCCCTCTGGCAACCATTATATTCTTTTTGCTGAGTTCAAGTTTATCACCATCATTTGCTTTTGCTTTTGAATTTCATATAAATGTACTCAGGCAATGTGTACTTCTTTGCACCTGGTGTCTTTGATTTAGCATAAGACTGTGAAATCCATCCATTTATTAACATTTCCATATTCTTTTTAAAGTTGCTGTGTAGTTTTAATTTTATATATTCCACTTTAATTTATCCCTTCTTCAGTTGAAAAACATTTGGCTCATCCTAGTTTGGGGCTATTACAATGAACAATCCTTTGATAATCTCATGTACTCTCTTCTCTTGGTTATGGAGTAAGAGTGGGAGTGCTGAATCGTAGGGGGAAAGTGTCTCTCTTCATAGCTACTGCCTGTTTTGCAGAGTGGTTTCACTAGTTTAAACCTCCATCAGGCATGAGAGTTTGATTGCTTCTCAACCTCACCAACATCTGGTGCTTTTTCTCTTTCAAGTCATCCTGGGGTATGTGTAGTAAACACCCTGAAATATAAATGATGCAAAAGTGGGATTTTTTTTAATTGTGCAAATATTTAAACTTCTGTCCCTCAGTAAAGACCCTGAAGTCAATGGAGCAGGGTGAAGAGGGACCTTTGGCCCCTTGACCAGAGTAGTGGGCAGCATCTGCCTGCACTGTGTCTCCATCGATTTGACGTCTTTTTCATGCTCTCTGCTCCAGATGTAGATATATCAGTGTTGGCTCTGGGCATCTTCCTAGCTGTGGTCTTAGAGACCTCTCCAACAATATTCCTTAAATTTATAATGGTTGAGAGAATTTGTGTTTTTTCTCACTATCCTTGAATTTACCTGGGGCGGCAGTGTGAGCTCTTTTAGGGACCCCCCTTCTTGTACTTCCATACCTTCCACAAATGTTTGTTCTACCTGTTTGTGACAGGGAAGAAAGCAGAAAAGTATTGAAGGACTTCTGCTTTCTTCTGCTTTCTGTCATCCCTTAACAGGGTTCTGACCTGCAGACAAGTTTGCTCCCCTTTAAACATGCCATCTGGGCACACATTAAAAATGCAGGCAATAACAAATGCTGGAAAGGATGTGGAGAAAAAGGAACTCTTCTACACTGCTGGTGGGAATGTGAACTGGTCCAACCACTATGGAAAGCTGTATGGCGATTCCTCAAACTCCTAAACATGGAGCTCCCATACGACCCAGCAATACCACTTTTGGGAATTTACCCGAAGGACCCAAAAACACTAATCCGAAAGGATACATGCACCCGTATGTTCATTGCGGCACTATTCACAATAGCAAAGGTGTGGAAGAAACCCAGATGTCCAAAAATAGATGATTGGATCAAGAAGATGTGGTACATATACACAGTGGAATACTATTCAGCATTCAAAGAAGATAAACACATGCAATTTGCAGCGACATGGATGGAATTAGAAGGAATCATACTCAGTGAAATAAGCCAGAAAGAAAAAGAAAAATATCGAATGGTTTCACTTATAATAGGACTATAGGGAAACCAAATAGGAGAGAGACACTCAGTGGGGGGGGGGGGGGGGGTAGAGGGGCAGGGGGAGGGGAAGATAAGGGCACAAAAGGGAATAGAAAAGAATACAAGGGACCATGGAGATGGATCACGGGTGAATTGGTGGTGGGCTACCCAAGGGAAATACAAAATGTAAAAGACATAAATAACAATAATAATAATAAAAAAAACATGCCATCTGTATGACGTCATGCACAGAGTGCTTGGAGTCGAACATGTGGTGATATTCAGGCTTTTTGTAACTCTCCCTCTGCTTCCTCCAGATGTTTGTTTCTAAGCTATTTTTTGTTGTCCTTGATATTTTTGTGTGTGCATTGTCCTATTCTGCCTTTTGTGTCTCACAGTACTTTCTTCACCTGCTCCCATTCTTTTTCTTTCTCCATTCTTTTTTACATTTTTTTTCATCAGGGAAGCAGGTGTTTGGACTTTTCTTACTCATTATTTGAAGTGTGATGTGTTGGGTAATAGTCACCCATAGTCTCATAATGTTCTTTAAAACAGTAATGGAAGATCATACCCTACCCTGTAAATGATTGACACAGGTCTGTCTCGCTCGGTATTTTTCCACTTCCCACTGTCTCACACCCCAGCTCACTACTGCACCTTAACTGCTGGGCAGGTGGTATTGCTTGGGTGCTTTCTTTCTCTGTCACATCCCTTATGGAAAATGTATCTCTTCATCTTCTCTTTCCTTCCGCCTCTCTCTTAGCTCAAGAGGGCTAGCAGCGAGGACATGCTCAACAAGCCAGGAAGTGCTGCTGTTTCTGGTGTAGCTCGACTAAAAAAGACTTCAACAGCTGGAGCCATCTCTGAGCTGACTGAGAACCGCCTGAGGAGTAACCCAGGTATGAGGGAGCCAGGGAGGAGGGACCCAGGGAGGAAGGAGCCAGGGAAGAGGGACCCAGGGAGGAAAGAGCCAGACAGGCCAAGCCATTCATCTTGGCTGAATGAAATATTAATAGCTTCTGTGAGTCAATCATTGTTTTCCTTATAAGATATGGTTCAAGAACTTACTCTGTGCCAAGAACTGTTTTAGGCAATAAAATGTCTTGCCCAGAGGGAGCGCACATCTTGTGGGGAGCTAGAGGAGAAATAAAACAGTAATGGGGAGTTCTGTGGTTCTCTTTTGTCCCTCTGGTTGTTCATCTGTCACCATGTGCATTTGAGAACCAGGCTATGTGGGTGTCTATTCTGGGGGTTGTCTTGGTGCAAAGTGGGTTAGATGAATGAATGAACCCCACGGTTCTCTCACCGAAGTGAGCATACAGCATTTGTCTTGTGTCCCGTGGCAAACTGGAAGCCTCTCACATAAAGGCTGCTCAAATTTGTTTAGATGGCAGTGACCACTGGAACTCAGGAACTTTCTCTGTGTTACTAGATTTTTAAGCAACAGAAAAGGTTTTTTAACCACTGTAATTGGGTTCAGAGCATGGGAAACTTAAAACATCAGCGAATGTACTTACTTTTGTTTCTGAACACACAGATAACAAAGCTAAGCTGTTCATGAACTAACTCTTATAATGAAGCTCTTTGTGTTGAAAATTGTCAAAGATGGGGAAAGAGCTGAAAGATGTCATTATTAATTTGTAATCAGGGCTTTTGGTAGTATACTTACGATTTTCACACCTTCACATAAAAAAATCACAATCCAGATTAGATTGCCAAAGGTATCCTTAATTTATTCAACTTTCAGAGAGTTGAATCTGTGAAGAGTATGTCTTTTTTTAGATGCCAGAGGAATGGCCGTGTGTTTCTATATAATGGTTTTACTATTTTAAAAGACTGATGTCATAATAAATACATAAACATTTGGCTTTAAAAATACAGCATATGAAAGTACAACTTATTTTTATCAGGTCAGCCTAACATTGATTCCAAAAGTTAACAAAACACCTCTAAAAAATGAAAGGATGAAATCACTCTCAAATATTGATGCATAAATGTGAAATCAAAATGCTAGCAAAAATAAATGAAATGAATCAGACAGAAAGAAACAAATGTGATGTACTCTCACATATTTGTGGCATCTTAAAAAAAAAAACCCAAAAGACCAAGTTCTTATATACAGAGAACAGATTGGTGGTTGCCAGAGGTGGATGGTGGGAAATGGGCAAATGGGCTCAAGAGGTCAAAGGGTATAAACTTCCAGTTATATGTCATGGGAGTATAATGTACAACATGGTGACTATAGTTAATACTACTGTATTACATATCTGACAGTTACTATAAGGTTAGATTTGAAAGTCCTCAACACAAGAAGAAAATTCATAACTACATGTGGAGATGGATTTTAAGTAGATTTGTTGTGTGATCATTTCGTAATATATGCAAATAGTTGACTCATAGTAGTTGTACACCTGAAACAAATACAATTTATATGTCAATTATTATATCTCAATGAGAAATACCTCCCCAAATCAGAAACCACAATTCAACAAGAAATTAAAAGAATGATAGTGCATCACAATGAAGTAGATAAATGCCATCCAAGAATGGCTTAATACTAGGAAACTTTATAAATATGTTAGAATAGACCAAAAACGAAAAATACTATGGTCATCTAGATAGAAATGGAGGATGCATTTGAGGAAATTAGCAATCTTTCTCATTTTTGATCAAAAAATACTCTTGGTAGACTGTAAATGTGTAGATACTTTTTCATTGCTTTTCTCTATTCAACTTTATGCTTTATTATTTTATTTTTTCCCCATCACCATTACTTAAACACCCTTGTTCTTTCCTCCCACCCAACCCCCCTCAGAGCCCTCAAGGAATTTATTAATGTTCACTATTTTTTAAAAATTTATATCCTTTACATTACTGTGTATTCCCTATAGGTTTCCCACCAACAATTCACCCGTGACCCATCACCATAGTCCCTTGTGTGCTTTTCTCCCACTCCCCTGTAGAATGTCTCTTATTTATGGTTGTCTGCTAGTTTTTAATGTTCACTAGTTTTTTAAAGTATTTTACTTTACAATCATCCACTATGCAAATGTCCAGCATTTTTCTTTGTCATTCTCACTTGCTTTATTACACATAATTGTCTTGAACGTCCTCCATTTTGCTGTAAATGACTGCATTCATCTTTCTCATTGCTGAATAGTATTCCATAGTGTAGATATAAACAACTTCTTCATTTGGTCCTGGGTTTTTGTTTCAGGGAACATTTTTTTATTCCTATTTTGTACTTCTTTTAAATAAAAATTTTGAAATTATTATTCTTGTTCATAACACACAAGAGAAACAGTTTCAGACCTCTCCTCATTAACTGTGTGACTCAGCAAGGCACTTCACTACCTGAACTTTAATGATGAATATTTTTAATTTCTGTCTGTTTTAAAGCTTTTTATCCCTCTTTCAATTTTGAATGGTAGTCTGGCAGGATAAAGTATTCTTAGTTGGAAATCCTTTTCTTTCAGGACTTTAAAATATGTCTCTCTCTAGCATGCAAGGTTTCCCTGAGAAATTCAGATAATCTTAATGGGATTTCTTTATACATTACTCATTTTTCTCTGGAAACTTTTAGTATTCTTCCCTTGTCATTAGTTTTTAGCAGTTTAGTTAATCAGCTATGTTATGGTCTTGGGTTGTCTGGATTTTTTGTTTGGAACTCTTTGGGCCTCTTGGATCAAAATCCTTCCTCAAGATAGGGATATTCTTGGCTATTACTTTTTAAAATAAAGCTTCTACCACTTTCTCTCCTCTACTTCTGAGACCCCATAATGCAAAAATTATTTCTCGATACTGTCTTATAAGGCTTTTAAACTAATTTTGTTCTTTTTTAACTTTTTTTTTTTTGGTTTATTTTGCTGGTCTGATGGGTGTTTTCCACTACTGTGTTTTCAGACTTGCTGATCTTATCAGCTGCTTCCTCTTATCTACTGTTAACCCCTCTATTGTATTTTTAAGTTCAGTTATAGAATTCTTTAAGTCCATTATTTCCCTTTGATGCATTCTCATATTTTTCTATCCTTGCTATAATTCTCATTTTGTTCATCAGTTGCTTTTCTTCTTTCAGTAAGCATAGTTAGGACTATTGCTTTTAATTCTTCCTCAGGTAAGTTACCTAGTTCTATTTAGACTTTTTCCAGGTGTTTTTTGTTCCATCATCTGTGTTATCTGTCTCTTCATTTTTAGTTTTTATGGGTTGAGTTAAATGATGTTCTTTACTTAACTTCATGTGCTTGCCTTATATTAAGATTATAGGTTGCAGGATATAATTCTAGGTTGTTTGTCAAGGATCCTGGGGTGTCTGTGACTTTTATAGACTGAAGCCTCTGCCCTGTTTGCATGATTGGCACTCTAATGCCAGTAGAGGTAGGAGCTGGTGCAGCAGGGAGCCAAAAGGTTGCTGCTAGAAAGTACCATGAATTCACATTTTCTTAAGCACTGCAGGTGCCTGAGCTGCAGGTAGAATCTGCAACTTCCTGGGCCAATTTCTCAGTCAGAGCTTCTTCTGAGACTGGCCTCTCAGCTATGATCCAGCTCTGATTTGTGAAGTCTGTGACTGGCTGCCTTCCCCAAGGGGACCATCCATAGAAGAGTGATCTGGGAAGTGTGGGTTCTGACTGCAGATAGGCCATAGTCCCAATTGTGAGGGTTGTGAGTGAGAATGAAGGGTATGTGTTTCTTGTGTCTGTGCAGTCCATAAAGGATTCCTTCCCTTGCAATCCTCTCTGGAGCCCCTCTGATGGGGAGTGGGAGTTAGTATGAGTCTGGGGTCAGGATAGAGCATCTGTTGGGGTAGGGGAGGGACTGCTCCCATGACTTTTACCTGCTGAGCATTTTCCTGAGGTGCTGCTACTGCCTCCGGGTCCTAGGTGCTTTAAAGTTGGATTACAGGCAGCAGCACTTTAGCTGAGTTACCCAGCAGTGGCCCCAGGCTGGAGTGGGACAGGTGTTCCCCTCATACAGGAGTCAATTGTAATAGCCTCACATGTGCAGGACCACAGTAGGCTTCTTACATATATTTCATTTCTCTAACCAGGCCTTCCTCACAGGCTTGAGCTCCAGCTGCCCATATCAGGGGGCTGCAGGCTCAAACTGACAGCCCCACCTTAAATAAGGCCTAAACTGTCCCTGTACGGACTATTCAGATAGCCTCGAGCACCCCTACTGGCAGGGATATGTTTCACCCTCCAGTCCCGATTCCTTGGTTGATTTCTCGCAGTATAGTGGCAGCCCTTGCCTAGATCTATTTGCTCCCCCAGTATTTGATTGTGGATCTCTACTTCCCTGAACCTGATTTTTCTCTGGAGATAAACTCCCTCTGTTTTCCACACCTGATTGTGTGTTCCCCTCTCCAGTGCAGGCCTCAGGTTCTGAAGTCTCTGATGTGGGCATTCGCTCTTCCATCATCAACAAAAGTGGGCTTCACACCTGCCCTTTCTTAGGTCACATTGCCCCAGTAGGGTTCCAAGCAAAATTATATTGCAATTTTTCCAGCCCTCTCTGCTGTGTTTCTTTTCCTTACAAAATTAATGACACTTCAGTCATCCTTCAGGGTCTGTGTTTTCATCTTTACACTATTTTGTTGCATACATGAGGAGGAGGTAAAGCCAGCTTCTTTACCCTTTTGCCATCTTGCTGGAACTCTGAATACTTTTTTAATGATTAAAATATTTATATCAGGCATTATGTGTATTGGTGAAACATTGGAAGATGACTCAAGGCTGCCTATTGTCACCACTGTCACCTAAAATTTTCTGCATGTAGTAATCAAGGTAATAAGACAAGAGAGCTATAAAAATGTATAAATGTTGAGAATGAGGGGGAAAAATCACTCTATGCAGATAGTAACATTGTATTAACATTAAAAATCTTAGAGTTTCCTGAAAATTATATCATCAGGAAAAACTTAAAATGTTCTGAAAATCTATTGCATACAATAAGAGTTCAGCGTGTGGCTGGTTCCAGAGTATAAAATATCAATCTTTTTTTTTATAAGTGACTAGTTATAAAAGATAATAATATAGAAATCATCCCATTTACAAAGGAATGAAAGAAGATATAAGTAAATAGAAGTATACACGTGGCTCTTGGATAGAAAGAATAAATATAATAATGGGTAATTTAATAGGTATAATTTATTTATGGTAAAGATGTCTCAATTATTCTGTGAATTAATTTCTATACCAATTAAAATATCATTGGGAATATAGAAATGGAAACACTGATAAAATGATACTGGCTTAAATTGGGGGCAATTTTGTCCGCCGCAAGCCAGGTAACAAATGTCTACAAACAATTTTGGTGTCATAACTAAGGTGGTGCTACTGACATCTAGTGGGTAAAGTTGGAGATACTGGTAAACATTCTTCAATGCACAGCTTCCACAACACAGACTTATCCAGCATAAAATGTCAATAATACTGCTGTTGAGAAGTCCTGGTCTAGAAGAATAAATATTCTGTGATAACCAGAACATTTCTGAGAAAGAGTATTCACAGAACTACCGCTAATCATCTTGGAAGTGGGGAAGAGATAGGCAGATCGTGGGAACAATGGAAAAAGGCTAGAACATACCGTAGGTAGTATAAAGAAAAGGCAGCATTTTGTGTCAAGATGAATAATTCACTCAGAAATAATAACTGATTATGTCTTGAGTAAAAAATAAAACTGGACCCCAATCTCATTCTTCTCATCAAAATAAATTCAAGTGGACTCAAGATTTAAATATTAAAAAGGGATTTCTACATTTGGCATCTAAAATTACTGATAGACTTGGTATAGGATGGGAATATAACTCACAAGATGTTCAGTTGTAACATTATCATAATACTAAAATACTGGGAACACCTAGGTGTGTAGCCGGGTGTATTACAGGGCTGGCTACACAATGAAATTTTTGTATTATTGAATAGTATGAGCTATGAAAATGGAAACAGCAGATTTGTGTATACTGATAGGGAAAGATCAAGGTACTAAGTAGGGAAAATAACATGGCACATATGAAATAATCTTGTTGCTTTTAATTATTAAAAGTATATGTTAATTTAATGTTGAGATCATAACTTTTTTTCTGGAAGTATTAAGAATAGCTGTTTTCAGAATTGAAAGTTGTTGGGGAGGGGGATATTTGTTCTTTACTATTTGAAAAAAAATTTAACATGTATACCTTGCTTTTAAAAATTGAAAAGCCGGGTAAATACAAGTCATAACCTAAACCTTTTTTCCTTAACCAAATCTTTCCTCTTCTAAGTTGTCTTCTCTGTTGTTTCTGAATCATTTATTGGTGAATTATTTACTTGCTAATCACAATGTATGCTACCTTTTTTTCAGGATTCTTGTTTTAATATTGGTTCCTAATGTAGACACATTTTCATACCCCACAGAGTATTGGCTTCCTTATTTGTCAAATTAAGGACATCCCTATATACTAAACAGTGTTGCTGTCAGGATGATATGGTGCATTCCTCATTAACTGGAATGTATTATTAGAGCATAAGATACATTTTTGCTTCCTATTGTTATTCAAATGCATTTTTCTCCTACTTTATTATAATTAAATTATATCCTTTGACTTAGTAATTGTACTAAAAAGTTACATTCTGTCTCTGAAGCTTTGATTTTTAAATGTAGATAGTTCTCAACATTTTTGTATCAGCTTTTGAATAGCTGCGTCTTTTGAGCATTCTCCTATATTCCCAAGATGACGCGTTCATGGGGAATTTGACCCAAGCATCAGCTGATGAGTTGACCATTGAGAGCCATAGTCTGCATGGTGAAGTTGCCTGCCAGCATTTCTTCTGTGGGTGCTGCTATCTCTGCAGTTGTACAGTAGTGCTTCTAGTAGGTGGTGGCATTTTGTCTTTATTTTACATGTATGAAAAACAGGAAAATGAAAGTGCTAATAACAAGTACAAGTTTTCAAATCTCACTGCCATTGAGACAAAGATGGAAAGGATTTAGTTGTTAGAAATGGCATCCCCATTGGATGCTCACTTAAAGCAGTTTTCTATAGTGAAGAAAGAATAAAATTAAAGAAAACAAGGAAAATGCAAAGGTAATATGTAATTGATTTCCTCTAAAAGAAAAGGTGTGAGGATAAATTGCATGTCGACTCTTAGGAAACAACTCCTTTTATAGCCCTTAAGTCTTAGTTTTTGAACTTTTGACTCTGGAACAGGTTTTTGTAATACATGGTCTGGTATTATCTTTGTTTTCTCTCAACTGTATTAATTTTGAAAAGCATTCTGTCATAAAATCATAATAGAGTATTTCAGTTTAAAACTCAACAGTCCTCAAATCTACAGCCAGTCTGTATTGTACTCTTTTCTGGGAATTGATCTGTCTTTAGGGAGAATCGCTTCCACCTACTACCAGGGTAAGGCGCTCAGTCTTTTGGTGACAGTAATCACAGTCGCTCGCGCTTGCATAGTGCTGACTTACCATCTAACACAGATGATGTGGGAGCCACTTGAATGGGAGATACATGACCTTTCTGGAAGTCTTTTCAAGACTATTTCTAGGTTCTGGTAGCCAGGTCTTCTGCTGTCCCATAGGGATTTGCCAAAATTTGCTTCAGCAATGACAGAAACACAGTAGCGACAACAATCTCAAAACACCTGCCATTGTGCCCGCCACTGTGCTGGCTTCTCAGTCTATCCCCTCACCTTGTGTTTGATCAGACCAGGAAACTTGACTTCAGAAAGGACAGATGAGCTTGGTTTTGTATCTCCTATGTCCACCCCCGTTTCTACACTCAACATCCACTATTTGTTTTTTTTCATGCATATTATATTAACATTATTATCTGAGTTACAGCCCAGGGAGGGTTTTCTTCCTTTTTGTCTTGAAGGTGTCCTTTGCGTAGATCTCATCTTACCCAATAGGTGTAGATTTTAGAGGATGGGGTGGTGCTGTGTGTGTAGGCATTTGTCCTCACTGCCTGCCCCATTAACTGCTCTTCACAGAGGTCATAAGGACTGGGAGCCCCCCCCACCCAGCCTCTTCCCAGCTGTAACAGAATCCAGCCACTAGATGGCAGCCTTGTCAAGAACACTGACACACCTTGCATAAGAGTCCTGGGTCTGACCATGGCTTAATCACTTGATTTAGAAACAATCTTTTTATTCATTCATTCAACACATTTTTTTTGAGTGTTTACTATATGCCCAGTCCTGTTGTAGGCAAAAGAGATGCATCAATGAGCAGGTGAAGGATTCCTGCCAGCTGTGTGAACAAGATGTGGGAGAAGTGAGGATGCTAGGCCTGGGAGAGGCTCCCTCCCTGCTAGGCCTGGGAGAGGCTACTCCAGGCAGACAGCTATTAGAGCAAAGGCTCTGAGGGACACATGGTGACATGTCCAGGAAAATTAAGAAGCCCACGTGGCCTGCAAGTGAGTGAAGGGAGCAGTGGGGGTGGAGGACAGGAAGGCCGGGGCCTTGAAGGCCGTCACTGGAACTTGGGATATTCACAAAGTTGGGGGAACTTTGCAAAGTGAAATCTGCTGGATACCCAGGGCCTGGAGAGTGAACACAGATCTCCTCTGGAGACAGCAGTTGACCAGAAGGAAGTTCCTTTAGTCACACACATTTTATTCAATAGTTTTCATTTATTGTTGATGTTTCTATGTAGAGTACAAGTGAGAATTTAAAAGCAAGTCAATATCGAAATTGAAGCAGGCTCACTTTTGAGATGTATCTGTGTCCATGTTCTCAAGGCACCTGTGCCCATGCTTTCTCCAGTCATTTGTTTTAGACACAGGCAGTACCTTACACCCCAACCTAAAATGCATATCCTTTCCAAGGTGGGAAGGTGCTCCCTCTAACCCAGAAGGTAGATATTCTTATTGCCCATCTTCCATATGAAGAAACGAGCTCAAGTGGGTTAAGCAGTGTTCTGGAATTTAAAACCCAGCGTGACTCCAGAATTCTTCTTTTGCTATGCTGTATGCTGGGGGGCAAGGAACCTCATTTTCTTCCCTAGATTTTCATCTAGAAATACAATCAATACTACCAGCAGCTAACATTTTTTGTACACTGTGCTTACACTGTTGTAAGCACTTAACTAACCACTAACTGCTGTTGTGCTTAATAATTATTACCTCCTTTAGTCTTTACAACAGTTGTAAGACATAGGATCATTATCCTTCCTATTTTATAGATCACAAGACTGAGTCATAAAGAGATTACATAGACCATCCCAGTTCATGCTTAGTAAATATTGGGGCCAAGACTTAATGATTAGGAAACCACAGCGGAGAGAAGCACAGGGTGGAGGTTGGCTTGCTGGCATGAGAGTGGACGTCTTGAAACTGAGAGGTGTGAGGATTGGAGGGTCAGTCCCACAGATGTGACAGGGGAGGAGCTTGGTGAGCCAGGGTTGTGATTATTGCTTTTCTTTCCCCTTGGAGTCTCCTTCAGGCAATTCAAGTATGTGTGAGTTTGGTCTCCTGCGTGTGTCTTCCGATCACATATTCTCTTTGATTCTTTTGATGACTTTCATTGGTTCTCTGATTTTATAAGTTTTTCATCTAGTGTACTTTGCTTTGCATGCTTCTTTACTTCAGCTATTATGTTTTTAACAGTTTGTCAAGTGTGTCTATTCTCAGAGTCTTTCTTCTTCATGACGTCTTGCCCTAGCTTCATAGATAAAACAGCTTCTTGAATTTTAATGAGGATGCAAATGGGAGATTTTTTAAGATTGCCTGTCTTTCTTCCTGTAACTTTGTTTCATAGGGCCATGTTTACTTGTATTCCTCAGATGGTTCCCTTTTTACGAATTGCCAAAACGTTTTAAATAGATCGAGTGATTTTTCTAGGATCATCCATCTTCACAAAGAGTTGTCTGTGTCCAGAATTGGAAATTAGAAGGGGCTCCACTCTATAGTGTGAGGTAGCAGGTCATAACTCGTATGCCCAATTGAAGGAAGAAGGAAAAAAAACATTTAAATTACCCAGGGTAAGAGTGAGGAGAACACTAAAGCCTGAAGTATAGTTTGGTTATTTTTAAAATTTCTTTGTTTTTTGATTTGTTGCTGCTGCTGCTGCTGCTACTGCTGCTGCTGCTGTTTGGTGGTTGCCTAAATGTGGTGGTATCACCACTTGGCTTACTTGATTGTCCTAGCTACTAGCTGTAAGGTGGTTGTTAGCCGGCTACCGTTATTTACTGGGCACATTTTCTCAGTGCAATGTGGTCAAGGAAAAGGGGGTGTCAGTGTGTTTGCTGAAGAGCTCCCCCAAGACTCACCCTCACTTCCCTTTTTTATGATGAATATTTTGTAATGTGCCCTTTAATATCCTGAAATGAAATTCATCAATATCCTGCCCATATACATTACTAGGAAAAATCAATATAATGCCCTACCTATAATGTAGAGAACTAAAATAAAAACCAGTGTGTCAGTGCCAGAGACTGACTGACGCTTGTGTGTTGGTGGAGTCCCCCTAGAAGGTACCACAGACAGACTCGGGGTGTGGGGTCAGGCCAGTGTGACACCAGTGACTTTCTGTAACGCTGACAGCTCAGGGTAAACTGTTGAGCATAGCAAGTGCTATATTCCCTTGATTTGCCTGGTAGCTGCTTTCCTAGAAATTCTGTGTGCAATAATATTGTGGAGAAACTGTTTTTGTGTTCCGATGTAAAACAGAGAGTTTGATTCTGGACTCAGAACTGCAGTTTTCACTTTCATGAATGCTGGCACAACCCAAGCAATGAGAGTGGGAAGTAGGAAGCAGGCATACCACTGACATTTGCAAGGCCTGGGGCGAGAATACAAATGAGGCCCCACTGTTTACTCACAATGTTCTGATCAGTAATTGAATATTCTGGTAGAGAATATGAAATTTCAGGACTTGGGATGGATTTTGATTTTCGGTCGTGGTTTTGATGAAATGATTTCCTTTTTTTTTTTTTTTTAATCAGTGACAGATTTTTTTTTTTTTTTTTTTTGCCGGCCCATTTTATTCTTTTTCTTTTCTTTCTTCTCAGCTTTTATCTCTGAGTTCCACATTCATATTTTCTCATTTTTATCACATCACAATGTGTCATTGTTTTCATTTATTATTATTATTATTTTTAATTTATTTATACAAGCTGGGGTACAGGCCAGAGGCGCAGGGCGGCGAGAGGGCTCACCAGAGACAGAGCGGGGAGCAGAACAGGCAGATCAGAAATACACTGCTGAGGGGAGCAGCGGGCGAGGCAGGAGAGGTCTGCCGCACCATGTGGGATTCTCCCCGGCTGGGCCTCGAACTCACATCGCGAGCTCCACAGCGCAGCGCTCAACTGCTGCGCCACCAGGGAGGCCCTGTCATTGTTTTCAAAGACGAAAATAAGATATAATGGTATTCAAAGTGTGTACTTTTAAAATAAATTTTCATCAAAATGAAAAGTCAATATAAAGGTTGAAAATGTATTTCAAATTTTTGTAATTGAACTTTTTATTTTATAATAATTGCAATCCACGTGTAGATCCACAGAAAGTTTCTCCTCTACCTCTTATGGTCACATCTTGTGAAACTCTAGCCCAATGTCATGCCAGGGCTGGACATTGACAGTCTGGTTCTAGAACATTTCCATCATCACAAGAATCCCTCCAGTGACCCTCCTGTGGCCACACTCACTTCCCTCCCTCCCCACCGATCCTTAACCCCTGGCAACCACTAACTAATCTGTTATCCATTTCAAGAATGTTCTATAAATAGGATGATCCAGTATATAGGCTTTGGGGGTTGTTTTTTGTTTTTTTCCACTCTAATTCTCTGGAGGTTAATCCAGGTTGTTTGTGTATCAAAAGTTTGTTCCATTTCCGCCCCCCCCCCCAAATATTTCAATGGTATGGATATAGCACAGTTTAACTATTCACTCATTGAATCTAGGTTATTTCCAGCTTTTTTTGCTATTATGAATAAAACTATTAAAAAATTTGTGTACAGGTTTTTGTGTGAGCAATTTGTGGAGCATTTCTCTAGGAAAAAGGTCCTGGAGTGCAGTTGCCGGGTCTCATGGTAGTTTCGTGTTTAGGTGGTTGTTTTTTTTTTTTAAGAATTTTCTTTTTTTTTTTAAAGATTTTGTTTATTTATTTTTACATAGAAGAACTGGGGTACATAACAGAGGCATGGGGTCGGGGAGCTGAGAGGATTCACCAGAGACAGAGTGGGGAGCAGAAGAGGCAGACTGACTGAAGTACACTGCTGAGGGGAGCAGCAGGCGAGGCAGGAGAGGTCTGCTGCGACATGTTGGCTGCGGATTGCTTCATAGTGTTGAGATTTAACCCCTTGCGCCACCAGGGAGCACCTTGTGTTTAGTTTTTAAAGAAACTGCCAAACTGTTTCCAGAGTGGGATACCATTTTACATTCACACCTGCAATGCAAGAACTATCCAGTTGCTCCACATCCTTGCCAGCAGGAGATAGCATTATTTAATTGAATTAATTTTAAATTAATTAATTTAAACTTAATAGCTTTAATTTGCATTTCCCTAATGACTAATTATATTGGACATCTTTTCACTTGCTTATTTGCTGTCTGTATATCCTCTTGAGTGAAATGTTTGTTCATGGCTTATACTCCTTTTCTGTTGAATTGTTTCATTTTTTTCCTGTTAAGTTCTATGATTTCTTTATATTTCCTAGGTACAAGTTCTTTGTTGGATAAGGTAGGTGGTTTGCAAACATTTTCTTCCCATCTCTACTCAGTCTTTATATCTTCATAATAGGATCTTTCATAGAGCAAAAGTTTTCAAGTTTGATGAAGTTCAGTTTGTCAGTTTTTCTTTTTATGGATTATGCTTTTGATATCAAATTTGAGAACCCTTTACCTAGACCTAGATCTTGAAGATCTATTTCTTCTATTCTAATTTTTCTGAGACTTTTTTCAAGGAATTTCCCTCTTCTTATCATGAATGAGTGTTGAATTCTGTCAAATACTTTTTCTCCATTGACTGATATGATCATATGATTTTTCTTTTTTAGCCTCTCCCTTTAGTGTGTTCTGCTTCAGGTGCTCTTCTCTGCTGCTTGGTGAGATCCTGTCCTGACCAGTGTCTTGTGAGCATGGAGAGTTCCTGTTCTTGGGGATTTTACATTGTGAGCTATCAGGCAGAAAGTGGGCCAACAAACATTCAACACATTAAGCAGCTTGATTTACTTTTATAAAACATGGGTGGTTGCGAGGGCATTTTGTGGAATACTTGTTAAGAATGGAATTAAAAATTAGTTATGCTCTTCGTATGAAAGAATTTGAGAAGTCTTGCAGAGAAAAATTTCAAGAATATAAAAATAAATGAGGAAATGGGGAAACATGGGAAAACCAAAAGCTAAAAGTAAGGTACAGTAGAAGCAATGTGCTCTGAGTTTCTTGGAAGCCAGAGGAAAGAGGGAAACCTGATTTGCAGTGATAAGATGAAAAAAACCCAGTGACTAGTGAAATCCACAACTCTTCCTGGGAGTGAAACCTAAAAAAATACAAGTAAAAGTTTCCTTTGGGAATCTGAAGGGAATAAGGGCTTCAATATTACAAGTCAACAGAGTAATTATAGAAAACAATATAAAGTGAACATCCCACTAACAGCTAGTAGATTGTTTTCTTCTTTATTACTCTTAAGGCATGTACTCTGTGTGTATAGCATTTACTCAAAAACACAGCACTATTGTTAGACTTCAGTGTACTTAAACCAAGAGATACCTGTGCCAGGAAGGAGGATTGGATTATGTGTTAGGGTGACATTGCAGTAGGGACTGGGTTATGTGTTAGGGTGATATTACATCAATAAAGGTTAGGGGTGGAGATATTATCAATGATGAATGTTCAATTGAAATGTAGACTATGTACCATGAATGAATATGGCAGGGATCATTGGAAAAACTCAGGTGCTGTATGACCCTAGCACAGGAGATGGAGGACAGGGCATTTTCTACTGGAACTGTACTCGAGCCTGGGATAGGGTTAGCGTCTTCTTTTAAAGACATTATAGGCATTACTTTATTGGTTTTTCTAATAGAATAATCAGAAATATTGTTTCCTTATTTCAAGCCCATTGAGTGGCAAGAATGACAAGGTGTGGTAGCAGTAGCCCAGGCTTCATTATGGAAAAGGAGAAAAGGAGAGCAAATATGGGCCCCCACCATAAAACAAGTCTTATGTTCCAGAGAAAAGTTCTGCTTTTCTGGTTCTGTATAAACATCATGTTGGGTGGAAAAGACACTGGAAGTCTTTCCACTGAACTCATGGAATATTCATGATATTAAAGTCACAGTCCTTGAACTTGGCTGTGACCTTCTGAAATGTCCGAGTCCCTCAGTGGAAAACATGATCCGATCTGCTCTCGCATGCTGCTTTTCCTGGCTGGCAACATGTAGGAGATCTTCAATTCTGTATTCTCTTTCTCTTAATGTTTGTTTGGATTACTGAATTTGTCATTGAATTGTTTGCCTATTGATTTCCTTGCTCAGAGATCAGTTTAGTAATGTGAAAAGTAGCTTTCCTAAGTAAGTGACAGTACAGATAGAGTAGAAGTATATTCTATCAATACCTCATCTCCTCTCCCAACTGAAATCTTTTTCAGATCTTCTGAGTACTGTTTGAATAGGATATATGTCCTGATCTGATCAATTCCAAAAGATAGCCTGTTGTGATTGTTTTATGCTCTGAGAATTAGTTTTGGAACATTAAGTCAAGAGGGTTACAATAAATTAAATCAGCATCTATTTAATAATTTATGTGCAAGGGACTGCATTAGGAGCTGTGTATGGGGTTGATGCCCAGGAGTGAAAGGCAATATTTACATACAGTGGAGCAATAAGAGGAGTGTAAGAAAAGTCACATTTGAAAGCACAAACACAGTTTTGTTCATTCACGTCTTAACTGTGTCACATAAGCAAATTACTCCACCACCACTATCTCTCCTACTACTGGGAATAGCCAAGTCTGTGGATTTTTAAATGAAAGCAAACAAAAAGAGCCCTGAAGCAGTTTGGCTTATTCGCAGTGATTTTTTTTGTCCCCCAGTTCATGTATACTGGCTCATAGTACTCTCCTTGGCTCCTTTCATGCCCTTACCAATCATCCCTTTAAGAATCTGTTATGCCAAACTCTAATCTTTTGTTAGGGAAAACATTTGAAATTTTATTCATTTTCTGAGTAGGTGATAAATTCACTTGGTTTAAATGTAAAGGGTACAATGAAAAGTTTTGCTCACCAAGGTCTGGGTGAATGGAAGCAAATGTGTATCCTCTCGCCTTTCTGTACACAAATGGCGGCATAAATGGACACACCATTCTGTTCTTGTGCCTTTTTTCTGACCAGTGTGTTTTGAAGATCATTCCTTATCATTCTGGTGGACATCTCATGAACATTTGTTTCATCATCCTTCAGTGGTTACTCACAAATTATTATCATTTGAGGATGTAATTTTCCTAGGCTAGGAAATTTAAGCTCATTGGGTGGTTTTCTTGGACTTTCATTTTAGTTATGATTTGATCTACACTTTACTGGGTAGAGGCCATTTTGGGAGAAGACAGAAATATCGTTAAAGCTGAAGAGCATCCAGGTGGCTTCTGCACTTAACATTTTCAACAAGCCTCAGCACCTTTTCAGAATTAACTCTCTAGACCATTTTTTAAAAATATGTTACTGCTAACCTCAGATTCATCCAAGACCATGTGTTCTATTTTTCAGTTTGTATGAATGCCCTCATGCTTGCCTGAGCACTTGTACAGCAACCTGTATGCCCACACGGGTGTCTTCAGGAAACTCCTCCCTCTGTTCTTGATTTGGTATCCATTACTCCTTCAAGGTCAGAATCTCCCCCTTGGAGAAACATCATGTGTGACTTTGGACAAGCTCTTAGGCTCTCTGAACTTATTTCGTTATCTGTAAACTGAGGTTAATTACACCCATCTTTGGAAGTTGTGAGAATGAAATGGAATGGCATATATCAAGAACCAAGAGCAGAAGCTGAGATGTAGCTATTCTTTATAAAATGTCATTTTCCCCTCAACTATCATCCTTAACAGAATCTTCCACTTAGGAATTTTGGCAATTAAAAAAAAAAATCCACCTTCTTAGACTCTGGGGCATCTTGCCCAGGCTCTCCTGGTATCTCTTTCCTGAGATGACATGTTTTTTTTTTCTTCCAAAGTTATCATCACTTGTCAACCAATTCCTTTTTAGTAGAAATTAAACTTTTTCTTTTTGTTTCCAAGCAGTAAAATTAGGGCCAGGTTTTGACTTAATATATGGAGGAATGTTCTAACCACCACAGACGTTTAGAGATAAGCATGTTGCCCTAGGAAATAAAGAATTCCCTGTTATTTCCAGAGAGGTATTTGTTCTACACTGAACAATTGTTTAGTGGAGTTGTGGTGACAGGATTAGAAGGATTTTACTAAAGCTCCATCCACTGCAGAAGGGGTTGCTACTAAGGTCAAAGGTCTTTTCTTAGCTATCTTCTGTCTCCTTTTACAAGGCAGACACTGTTCTAGGCTCTAAGTTTACATGATAAATAGACAAGGTCTTTGACAACTCCCAAATCTGCATCTCTGCCCTAACCTGTCTCTTGCATTTTCTGGAAACACTTCTCCAACTGTTTGCTGAAAGTGTCTTTGGGATATTCTGCTTGGTGTCCATCTACTCATTCCTTCAACAAGTATTTGGAGCACCTGCTATGTTCCAGGCATCTTTCTAGATTCTAGGGATGATGTAACAAGCAAAACAACAGAAGCCCCTGTTTGCATGGATTTTACATTTTCATTCTCATTGGATTCATCTAAACTAAACTCTCCTTTCTCACTGCAGAGTTGCTTGGCTGCATCTTGCAACATCTAGACTTATCCTGATTGCACTGCTGTTTCTGTCACCGAGCGACATGTTATCTTTCTTAGCTTCCTTCCTTCAACATGTTATTGTCTTGGTCAGCACCTCTGTCCACCTCTCATTTCCTCTGGGCTCACCTGACCCTACCCAGCATAACTGGTCACACCTAAAGCACATGGCTTTTTGGTTGGAGTTGTACTACTTGATGATACTTGTTCCAAACTCATGCTGTGCGACTGGGACCGGTGTGGGTCAGTGGATTGACAAGGTTGATTTTATCAGGGGTCCTTGAAATGAAACATCTATACTTTAAAACTGTTTAGTCTCACCTAAAAGTTACAAGTGTGTACTAATGCACTCATCTCCAGTTAAAAGGCCAAGGTAGTTTCTTGGAGTGGGCCTGTGAGTTGGACATCTTCAACCCCTTTCCACACTTGTCAGACATCATGCTTGATTTCCAGTTTCCTTTCTTTAATAGTAGCAAGGATTTAGGTACTTCAGGTGACTGCGCCAGAGTCCTTTCCCATGCTTACAGATATTTCCCTGCTCTTTTGTAGTTGCTACAGACATTTTCTAGGTGCTCACCTTCACTGAGTCTTTTCAAAGTATCCAGAGTAGCATTTGAAGAAACAGTGTCTCTTTTTGCATTGGTTTAAATCAAACATTGTACAGCAATGAACCATGATGTAAAAAATGTAGATGTAAATAAATACATTTTAAAAGTTAATTATACAAATAAAGCCATAAGTATAACTAGTATAAATAGGCTTGGGACAAATACCTGACTCTTAGCAGCTGACACCCTGAATGATGGGCGTGGAAGTGCACAGTTGGCCTAGAGAGGAGCCCATCAAACGGTATTCATCTTGCCCAGAGGGTTCATCAGTGTGTCCTGTCAAAGTGGGGTGTGTTGGTTATTTTGATGATTTGTTTGTAAACTGTCAGGCTAGTGCCTTGTAAGTGAGCACCTTCTGTAGGACCAGAGCTACCTCCCCAGCCCACGGCTTTGGTCAGACCACTTCTTTGCTCCAGCGTGTTGGGCCCAACTCACTGGGGAGGGACTGCCTGGATGCCGGGTGACCTCACCCCAGCCTATCTCCTTCCCTTGTTTGTGCCTTGAGCGCTGATCCTGGGCCACAGGGTGGCTTGTTCTCTAACACACTCTGGACTATTTCACAATCACGCCTTTGTTCGCTGGGATGAACAAAGACAGGGCCGTGCTGCTGGGGCCTGCGGGTCCGGGTGCGCATGTCCACGCCGGGCGCCGCCCTCCCTCGGTGCCCCGCCTGCCGCTCTGGACATTGACAGCAGTGCTGTTCCCCATGAAAGGACACCTCCTTCATAAAGCTTTTCTTGATCTCCTCACAGTGGGATGTGCTTTATTTTCCCCTTTCAAAAAGTTTCTGTGACTCTGTATTTGTATTTTTGTCAAACACTCCCCATAGCCCGCCTTCTACTGTTTCTCTTTCCTGTCTGTTTCTCTTTTCTCTGTTGGTCTGATTTAAACCCAGTTCATTGGGCCTGCTGGCAGCACACTCAGTAAACATGCACATCCCCAGTATGGGTGATTCTGCCTCTTTTTTTTTTTTTTTCACCTCTTCCTCTCATCTTCTTCAAAGTCTGTTCCTTTATTCTTAGCAGCAAGGCACCCCCAGGCTTCAATCATGCTAATTGATCCAGAGTGAAGATGGGGGTCTTTCGTTCAGAACTAAAACAGTCTTGAGTGGTGGAGGGTGACTGAAACATGTACACATATGAAAGAGCAAAAATGTAACCCCCAAGATTAAAATTAAAAAATAATAAAAAAAGTCTTGATTTTTGGAACATTTCTGACACCCCAAAAAGATCCCTTGTGCTGTCCCAGTCAACCCCTGTTTCCATGCCTAGCTCCAGGCAACCCCTAATCAGCTTTCTGTTCCTATAGATCCTCCCCTGACTGTCCCTGCCAACTTTTAATCATTGGAGTGTTTTCTTAGACCAATGCTATTTGCCTGAGGAACTTTTCTTCTGATTCAGTCACTTAGCTTTGTTACCCTCTCTTTTGCTCTTTCTCCCCATGTTCAAATTACTCTTGCTTTTCTTTGTTGTGTGAGCCTAGTCTCTGTTTAGCAATTTGCCATTGGGTTATTAAGAAAGTTGAGGTCATTCCTCCTCCCTTAGAAAATGGAAACCTTGAGTAGTGTCATGTATAAAACAGATACTGAATATTATTTGTTGAATAAAGTAATCTGAGCCCTCTAAGGCATGGAAAATCTTATATTCTTTGTATTCAGCATAGTATATATAAAATCACTTTATTAGTTTTGGTAATGAACAATGTCTAAGAAGAATGACATTATTTATATTGAAGTGATTAATACCTGATAGCTTAAAACATTCATATACTGTAGAAAAATACAAAGAAAGTTAAAGCATGATCCAAAACACCACCTCTCAGAAGCAACCTGTACTTCACTATCATGATTATCTTTCTAAGCCTGTCTTGCCAGTGATATAGCTTTGAAGACAATCACTGGTATAGTGGCCAAGCCAGGGGTGGCAATTTTGGGTGCAGTGGAAATCCAAGCGAGACATGGGCTTCTCACCATGAAGTCATACAGGATATGCTAATTCCCTCAGCAATGAGTTGTGACAACGCAAGTCTAGTGCATATATGCGGGATGCTCATGAGAAACAGCACCGTGGTTTTTACTGGGGGAGAGAGGGGACACACTGGTCACACAGGTGTCCTCTCCTAGCATGTACCAAAAGAGGCCTGTAACAGGGGCAAGATCAGACCTTGTGACCATGTGAGGCCCAGAAGCTGCAGACACCAGCAGCACTGGATAGATGGTGGGCTTCGCCTGCAGAGCAGCTCTACTGGTTGAGACAGGGAAAGCAACGGGAAGCTTTCTTGTGCAGTTGAATGGAGGGTCCAGGTAGAGTGAAGGTAGAGGCTAGGTTGCTGCAGTTGGCCTTCCCAAGGTGGTTCTGGAGAAGAGAGAATGTAAAAGGCACATCTGTAAGGCTCTCTGAGACCTTGCTTTGAGGAAAGCTGGGACCCCCTGAAATAATTGGGGGAAACTTTGCAGTGGGCTTGAAGGTAGTAAATTAGTCAAGCCAGAAAGATACCATTTTTAATTTTGTTAACATCACCTCAATTGTATCCTAGACTTATTCAGCCTAGAGAAACATAAGTTACCTAAATATGTAGGCAGAGATCCACATATAATGTTAATTTCAGAATCTTGAAAGTCAATAATGATTTTTTTATTGTTTATACCGAGCTGCAAGGAAAGATGGTAGGTAGGTAACAGAGCTCTCCTAGGCTCAGGGGGGTGAATTGCATTGTCACTTAGTGAGTCACTGACTGAGATAAGTAGGGAAAATGGGAGTTTTTGTATATAGGGGCTTATAGGGCTAATGATCATATCTTGGTCTTCTTTCTTTTAGATTGTAGTGAAGTTATTCATAATTAAGTTGTGACCTATTGAAGTCAGGAGTGTGTTTTCCATATTTTAAGAGAGATTTTCCAATATTTTCTCCCATAGTTTATGGTTATTTATTGTAAGAAACCAATCTGAAATATTGACTTTTCTCTGAAGATTCTGTGCCCAGCTTCTACTGGAGGCAAAGCAGTATAGAAAGAACAAGTACTTTGGAGACAACAGTCCTCAGTTAAATTCTAACTCCTTCTTTTAATCTATTTGTTCTTGGGCAAGATGGCTTAATCTCTCTGAGCCTGAGTCCCTTATTTATAAGAGGGGAAAAAGAACTGCTACTCTATTAGGTGATACTGATTCAGCTGGCCTTCGACATTGAGGAAGTATACTATGTTGTATAACAAAACAGAAGTCAGGTGATGCAAAGGTAGATGTCGCTGAGGATCCATGTTCTTTTCATCTTTCTGGTCTATCCAGAGCATGTGGTTTGTCCCTCTGGTTAGCTCCCCTCACCATCTCAAGATGGTTGTTATAGTTCTGACAGTCCAACAGAGAAGGCAAAGAATGATGGAAGAAGGGGGCATCTCTTTCAGTATGTCCCTTTAAGAGCAAGAGAATTTGCCCTAATCTCATCAGTAGACACCCCCTTCCTTATGTGTAATTGGCCAGAACTGGGTCACATAGCATCCCTGACACAGTCACTACCAAGGGAAGTGGAATCACCATGATTGGCTTAGACTGTGTAAGATTCCCTCCTGAGCTAAGTAATGACCTTCCATCAGTGTCATGTCCCTAGAATTCTCTAGCAAGAAAAAAGTAGGAAACAGCTGATAGGTAAGTAATCCTATGACTGTTATACCTGTTTGTGGTGTTACTTTAGGTTTAGGGGTAATTATACTCTTAATGTATATACTGTTCTGCTTCATAATGTCATGCTTGAGTCATTGTTTTAGAGACTGCATAGGATGACATTGTATAGCTGTATCATTATGTAACTGTGTTAAACATTGAAGGTTTTCCCCCAACTTTTTGCTTTACAAGCAGAAGAAACTATTACAAGCAGAAGAAAGCAATGGACAGTTGTTAAGGTACACACTAGAGTCAAACAGCATGGGGACTGTGCAGACAGAAAAAAGTGAACATAGCAGGCCTGGGATTGTTATCTTTAGGAACGCAGCTAGAAAGGTGTGTACTTGGCTGGTGTCTGGGAATGACTTTGAATTTGGGGATGGCTTCCTCCACCGCCCCAGCTGATAAGAATGGCTCACTGTGGGGGCCTCCCTGGTGGCGCAGTGGTTGAGTGCTGCGCTGTGGAGCTGTCGGCAGCGTCAATGCGAGTTCGACGCCCAGCCGGGGAGAATCCCACATGGTGCGGCAGACCTCTCCTGCCTCGCCCGCTGCTATCCTCAGCAGTGTATTTCTGATCTGCCTATTCTGCTCCCCACTCTGTCTCTGGTGAACCCTCTCGCTGCCCCATGCCTCTGGCCTGTACCCCAGCTTCTATGTATAAATAAATAAATCTTAAAAAAAAAAAAAAGAATGGCTCACTGTGACTAAACTGCACCAACACTGTGCTTTATGCTGAACACCTACTTACCTTGCCGGAGTCTAGACTTTTGGTACATGCTAGGAGAGGACACCTGTGTGACCAGTGTGTCCCCCTTCTCCCCCAGTAAAAACCACGATGCTGAGTTTCTCATGAGCATCCTGCATATATGCCACTGGGCTTGTGTGGGCAGAAAGTCAGGAGAGTGTGATATCTTTTTTTTTTTAAAGATTTATTTTTTATTTATACATACAAGTTGGGGTACAGGCCAGAGGCGTGAGGCGGCGAGAGGGTTCACCAGAGACAGAGCGGGGAGCAGAACAAGCAGATCAGAAATACACTGCTGAGGGGAGCAGCGGGCCAGGCAGGAGAGGTCTGCTGCGCCATGTGGGATTCTTCCTGGCCTGGCGTGGAACTCTCATCCACGCTGCCGACAGCTCCACAGCGCAGCGCCCAACCGCTGCGCCACCGGGGAGGCCCGAGTGTGATATCTTGAAATAAATGCTTTTCAGGAGTTGAGAGTGACCAATGGTGTCCTAAGAAGCTGAAGGTAAGATATAAGAATGAGTCATAGTGTTTAATGCAGGAGTTGGAGTCATTGATTCCCCTCATGACTTTGTTGGTCCAAAGTATTTCTTACTGCAAGATTTTGTTAGTTCTAAGTGTCTTCTTCACGAGATTATTAAAGTCGTTCAAAGTAATTTCCATAAGTTAGTAATTTCTGATAGCAAAAACAGTTTCCACTTAGAACTGTTATGCTTTCATTATTACTTCTGTGGTGTTCTTCTTGGATAATGGCCAAGTCTTCTGGAAGCATTTTCTTCATCACCTTCTTGTTCATCCATTCACCCCCCAAACATTTGTTAAGTGCCTGTTCTGTGCCAACCCTAGTTTTTTCTTGTCCTGATAGATCTAGTTTCTCATGCACATGCACACAATTCTGCCTTTCCTGTGACACTTGGCTTCAGCCACCCCGCAGTGGGGTTTTTCCAGCCTACTGTGTCCAGCTGCAGTTTTTAGCACTGCCCCTACACGCCTGCAGTCCGTCAGCCGGTGCGTCCCTCCCACGCCTGGGAGGCAACCTTTGGACACTAGAGCTATGGACTATAGATGAGGCGAGCAGGCGGGCGGTATGCAGATAAGTGGGCGGGCCTCGCAGGAAAGGCAGCGCGGATTGAGGAGGGCGGGCCTGCGAGTGGCGGTAGGCAGATGAGGTGGGCGGGGCCCGCCCGCGCGGGCTAGGAGCGGCTCCGCCGGCCGCCGCCGGGAACTGGAAGGCGCCCGGCCCTTTCTTTGACTGGAGCGGACCCGCCGGACGCTGCTGCCTCACCAGCCCAAGCCGGAGCGAGCTGCGGCACCGTGGACACCCTGTCAGAGGCCGACCAGCCGGCCGCTGTTCGAGTCGGCCTAGCATGGGCAACCACTCCGGGCGGCCCGAGGATCCAGAACCAGGTCTGTGCACTTGGTGGGTTCGCGCCGCGCCCCCTCCCCGGCCGGACGCCCTTCCCCCACCCTCATCCCGGCCAGCGGCCGCCGCTCTGCCCGCGGGCGCCGAAGGGGCGAGTGGAAAGGTGAAGTACCCGGGATGTGATTCTTGCTTTTGGAATGCGTTAATGGGGTTGTGAAATTACCTGTGCCTGTTCCGCGACAAGGAAATGCCACTCTCCATAAACACATACCTGGAAGCCCTGGGTCTGCCGGACGCTGCGAGTGGGGAGGGAAGGAGCCTGGCCCGTGGTCAGGAGCGCGCAGGCCGGACGCGCGGAGAGGGTCCAGGCGGACGGGGTCTTCTGTGCAGATTTCAAGGTGGTGGGATCCTACTCGCCCCTCTTATCTGCGGTCTAGACAGGGTCTCAGGTACCCTTCTTTAGTTCTTGCAGACTTTCTGGGCATTTGCGACGAAAAATGTGACTTGGCAGTCGTTTTCTGGTTCATTGTCCATTTTTCAGTGTATCATTTGCATATCATATACTTGCTGGAGTCCCGTGGAAGGTGGCAACCCGTCAGCAGATCTGTTACTCATACTCAGACCAAGCAAAGGCTTGATTGTGACTGTTTCTTACCCAAAAATAGTCTGCTTCTTCAGGATACTGAAACTCTCCTTTATCACATTTTTAATTCCTCACATATTAAGTGATCTTGATGGAGAGTCAGCTGGGTTCTAGTTTTCATCTTCTGGTTGGTCATCCTGGACCCCAGCACACATTTAGACGCTGCTATCCACGGGGTTGCGTTTAAAAACAAAACAGGACATTTCTATACTGTCACATGAGGCAAATGGGAATTTAATTTAGAATTGCAATTGCAAGAATTGCGTCTTTGCTGATTGGGAACAGTATGTGTTTCTGTGACAGAGTCAAAATTTTTTTTTTCAATGGAGTAATTTTAAAATTTGCATTGAATGCGGAAATTGAGGCTATGACAGATGGAATTACTTGTCCAAATGACTTTTCCCTAGAATTGAGAGCAGTGTTGTAATCAGAACTTGCTTTTCTTAACCTGAGTCCGTTGCTCTTCACCCATCTCCCAGGGTCTGAGCTGCTCCTCTTTGCATAGTCATATCACAGTGATTAGTCATATCATCCCAGTGATATGGACTGAGGAGGGTGCCTCTCTGGCATTTGTGGTACATTGGACTGGTATGACCAAGTTTGAGAATTCTGACTGCCATGAGGGAAGACTGAAGAAAAATTTTAGATTTAGCGTTAATACATAGGATAACCATACCCCTACTACATAGGGGCATTTACACAGCACTTATCCAAACTTCTTTGGGCAGAATAACCAGTGTTTACAAAATGTCCTTGTCATAAACAACCTTTTGATAAACTATAAGTAAAGGGTATGTAACATTTTTAAAACACCTCTTATTAGTACCTACCCACCAAGGTATTGTGAAAACCCCTGTGTATCATTTCCCTTGTCAAAATTGTAAAAAGATTGCCCCCTTGTTAGAGCTTTTAGGAGTTACTTGGGTGTTCATGTTACAGTTTTGAAGTGACCTTGCTTTATAAAGCACTCTGATGGATAGGAGGTGAAAGGACACCTGACTTACTTTATTGCATTTTTCAAAGATTGCATATAATTTCAGAATGGTAACTCATTCTGATATGCTGGAGATATCTGATTAGAAAATCTTAGGAAAGACTTTAAAAAGCTGGACTGGTTGACTGTAAGTGTGAGTTTAATTTCATCTGGTCTCAAAAAAATATTTCATCTGGTCTCCTAATGCTATGATAAAATACTATAGATTAAATTAATGAGATTCTGGAAATTAGGGTTTTGTTAAAGATTAATGTATCCTCATTCTGCTTTACCATTGGGTTTGGGATGAGGTCTGGGCCTCCCACTGGCAGTGTGGTGCATTAGGCTAAAATCTGAACAAGTCCTCCAGTAGGTAATCAGAGCAAGGGGCCAGAGGTGAGAGAGAGAGGGGAGGCTGGGCAAGATGAGAACAATACCCAGGTCTGATTTTTACAGGACTCCTATAGTGAGTCAGTTTTGTCCTTTGAGATGCAAGTACTTAAATAGAATTAGAAATGAAAGATGTTTATTAGAGCGAAACACTTGAGGAAAAAAAAATAGAGTGGGAACTCCTTATTCCCTCTGGGGTTGTCTGAGGCAGAGGCAGTTTCTCTACTACTGCTTCTTCTCTAGCCCTGGAATTGGCCAAGCTGGCAGCAAGATTCTTCTTTTGTGGTATCTGTAATTCTGTATGATGGGTCACTGTGACTTATTGTGGTATTGCAGGATGAACAAAAGAAATAGATAGAGTAAAATACATGAAAATTTGCATGAATGAGGGCATTTAGAATCAGAACATGTTGATGACCACATCTGTTACTTCCCAGAAGGTCACGGTTAACATTCAGTGTTTAACAAGATTGACAGAGAGGACTGCTGGGGATAGGTGGGCAGGTTGTGCACTGTTCAAAGGCATCTGGGTATAAAGGGATGAGTGGTTCCAGATGGGGCTAAATTAATCTAGAGGAGGTAGTACCATTTTGCTTTTTTACGTTCACACAAAGGAGCTCACTATGTTCAAGGAGACCTTAGTAAAAGGTGAGCTTAGAAGGTTTTCCCCAATGTCACTAATAGTTGATACCTGCGTATTGTTGCTTTAAATTTATGCATGTGTACTAAACAATGAGTACAAATGACATGAAACAAAATTAAAAGCTTCTGCCTACTCATCAGGTATTACTATAACTCTGTATTAGTTATAACTCTGCATAAGGATGGTTAATACTAACTGTGGTTAAAGACAAATCCCAAAACAGTTCAGGTTGTTTTCTTCCTCAAGTAACAGTCTAGTGAGTTGGGGCCAGTCGGGGGTGTTTAATCACTCAGGCTACTGAACTTTCACTAATGCCTGGCTTCCAAATTGTGCTGCGTTTACCAGTAGCCAGGGGAAGTGTGAGTGCAGGGAGGATCCTGCAGGAGGTGTTAGGGGCCAGGCCTGTAAGTGGTGCCCATCATTTCCATCCACATTCTACTGCCAGACTCAGTCATACAGCCCCACCTAGATGGTGAAGGACTAGGAAATGTCCATGGAGTGCCCAGCTGAGGACAGCACAATGGTGAATGCTAACGTATTTGTTAGTATTCGCATTTGAACACACTAAACAACTTTGCATCATTTAGGTTTATAGAGAAGGAAATTTGCTTAATTTGTGGTCTGTAACAGACAACTTTACTTTAAAAGAAAAACAGGATTCAGTGCAAGTATTATAATTATTTACTTTTAAAAATCTTCGCGTGGGCCTCCCTGGTGGCGCAGTGGTTAAGTGCTGTGCTGTGGAGCTGTCGGCAGCAGCAATGCGAGTTCGACGCCTGGCCAGGTAGATTCCCACATGGTGCAGCAGACCTCTCCTGCCTCGCCCGCTGCTCCCCTCAGCAGTGTGTTTCCGTCGATCTGCCTGTTCTGCTCCCTACTCTGTCCTAGTGAACCCTCTTGCCTCCCCATGCCTCTGGCCTGTACCCCAGCTTGTATGCATAAATAAATAAATCTTTAAAAAAAAATCTTCGCGTGTTTTTATCCTGAAATTTTGAATTTCCTGAGCTTCTGAATTTTGCAGATTGTTGTAGTTCTGATGAATATTCGTTTTCTTCTCAAAGATAGCAAGATTGGTGAGTAAGGATTTGGGCTCTAGAGCTAGACTTCCTGTTCAAATCTGTTTTGCCAGTTCCTAATTCTGAGACTTTGGGCAGGTGATTTAAGCAATTTGAGTCTCAGTTTTTCATCTCGAAAAGGGGATAATAATATAACCTTTTTTAGGGTTGTTGTGGTGATTATAGGTTAAAATAGGCTTGTACATAGAAAGTGACCCATAAGCTTTTTTTTTTTAAGGATTTATTTATTTATGCATAGAAGAGTTGGGTGTAGGCCATAGGTGTGGGGGTGTGTGAGAGGATTCACCAGAGCCAGAATGGGGAGCAGAATAGGCAGATCTACTGAAATACACTGCTGAGAGGGGCAGTGGGCAGGACAGGAGAGGTCTGCTGCGCCATGTGGGTCAGCTCCCTGGCTGGGGATTGAACTCATGCTGCAGTGACTGGTCATAGCTTCATAGTGCTGAGGCTTAGCCCCTTGCCTCCCTACGGAGGCCCATAAGCTTTTGTTGTTATTCCCAGCCTTCCAACTGAGTTTGGCAACATAGAGAATGACAGAAAAAACACTTCAGCCAAAGCAAAGGGAATGCAAATAAGAAAAAAAAGTCCAAATTACTCCAAATTACTGGACTTGGGCTCATTCTGGTCCTGTCCACTTCTCGGGTAAGTCCACAACTTCTTGGATCCTTTTTTTTTCTTATTTGCATCCCCTTTGCTTTGGCTGAAGTGTTTTTTCTGTCATTCTCTATGTTGCCAAACTTTCATATTTTCTGTCAGCTCAATATTCACCTTTTTATTGCAGTTTTCCTATCTGTTTCATTTCCACAATATTTTCTGTCGTCTGTTTTATCTTATTCATAGCAGTTTGGGGTTTAGAGTTAAAAGGAAGGAAGTGGAGTTGGTTGGAGGGCTTGAACAGATGAATACATGACCTCTGTGGCAATCAGTTTTAGATTTTAAGAATTCATCAGTTTGAACTATGCTTATCAAGAGAAGACTATAGTATGCATTTTCCTTAGATGTACTTTGCTCCATAGAGGAATTTCAGAAAGGAAGTAGTGCTCTGAGAGACAGGCTTAGGGAAGTCTCTCTTTTAGGGTCAAAAAAAAATATACATATACATTACACACACACACACACATATAGATAGATAGATAGATATAAATCAATGATAATACATTGTAAAAAAAGATCAGATGTGATATCAAATATATCTGTTACTATAATAAATGTGAATGGGTTAAATTGCCCATAAAAATAAGAGTCTCCTCCTATAGGTAGACAGAAACCAAAGTATACACTCTGCAGAAGCATATTCAGATGATATTTTAAGTTTAGAAATTAAGTTAATTAAAATTGTGAATAATTGAAAAGTGAGTTTTTTAAGCTTTGAAGTCAGCATCTTGTTAATTCTATTTATAAGTCCAGTAAAATTTAATGAGTACTACTTAAGGGAATCTTTGATTAATAATTCAGTCCCATTTGCTAACTTGCTTATTAGTAAATTTTAAATTTTAAAAACTGTGTTTATTAATATATTTAGTTTTCTGTTAAAGCCTGACTGACAAACATCCAGTTTTTTAAAGTCCTATAAATTTAATAGTTATAAACACAGTGATTCATTAGTCTTCTGTATTCCCAAATACTTACACATTCTCTCTTTATATATGTGTACAGATGTGTGCATATAGCTATACAGATAGCTAGGTAGGTAGATAGGTGCATACTTTCAAATTAAAAGATTAACTACTCAGTTAAACATTTAAATTAGGTATAGGGCTGATCTATGATTCTTAGCAGGTCCGGTTCTCTTAAACATTAAACATACCATTCCAAAATGCAGATGTTTATCAATACATAATACTATTACTACTTATTAAAATTTTTAAATATTTCTTTATTTGATCCTAAACCTTTCTTGAATTAAAAGATGTTTACCGAAGGGTTTTGTTTTCCAAATGATGTCAGATTTTGTCCCATGTAATTTTGGGGGTTGCCTGCTCAGTTTGTTGAGTTTTTTTAACCAACAGGCATCTCTAGCAAGGACAAGGACAGGATTCTTACCCTAGACTCCAAACTTTAGCTTTTGCTATGTTTGGAGCATATTCTTGAGCATATTTGACTTAGCACATACAGGATTATCTACACATGGTACATTTTCTTGATCTTTATCTGAGGATATATTTATATTTCCCCTCATCCTTATTGATAATTTGCCTGGGCCTAGATTCAAAATCTCTGTACTTTCTGCTTAACACTGATGCCAAAACTTGAAGAAGAAAAAAAGAGAAAAAAAAAAAAAAACTTGAAAAAGGTGGTCATAATATTCATCTACTTTAAATTCAAATTATGTTTTACTTAATTCTTAATAGGCACCTGAGACCTCCAGCCAGACAACCATATAACCTGAATAGAATTTGCACTTATTGGCACTTGAAATATGTAAATGTTTCCCCATATAAGACCTTTGACTTGATAGAACACTGCCTGATTTCTTTCTTGTAAGGCAGTATCTTTCTTTCTCTTAAAGCAGTAACTTTCTTGATAGTAAAACAAAATGTGATTTAATTGTGGATCTCTCTCATGGCTTTGGTGACTTACCAGGTCATTCTTCTGAAACAATAGTCCCCTTCCCCCAAAGTACCTTAAATCAGACCAGGATTATCTATATAGATGAAAGTGCAGTTCAAGAAGAAAAAGTAGTTGCAGCAAAATCACTGGTACACTAACTAGCAAAACACTTGAAGTAATTAAAACAAAACCTATTAAAAGTGTGTGGAAAAACTCACGAGTAAAATGAGAGAATTCATGGAATGGTTAAAGCATTGATCTGTTCTAGACCAGAAAGAAAATCTCATTATAATCGCTTAACGGCGTTTTTATTGGTTACTCTGTACTCATAATGCCGTAAAACTGTAGATAATAAAAGCTGAAAATTAAAAAATATAATTCATTTGGAAATTTTAACTCAAATAACAACTGAAAATTATAATTATAGAAAAATGAGAAAATTATTATGAAGTACTTCAGAAAGTTACAGATAATAAGCAAATTCATTCCTCTGAAAACTTTTAACAAAAAAGAAAGAATGAAAATAAACAAAGTAATTACTGTACACATTAGAAAATAATAACTAAAATCTGGGAAAATAGGAGGGAGTTTTTTTAAAGAGCAGAAAATAATGAAGTAAATTATTACTGTGTTTTTTACTCTTTTCTTAAACTTAACAACCAGCACATTGCCTGATACATGGTTGGTACTTAGTAAATATTTGTTGAATAAATGAATACATGAATGAACAAAAAAAAAGAAAAGCAAAAATAGAATTGAAAAAAACCTAAGAGTAGGTTCTTCATTAAAACAAAAAGTAGGTATAGATAGCTGTGGTTAGATTAAGAATACAGGCAATGCAGATACCCAAAATGAACAATATGAGAATGTGTATAATCAGAGATGGGAGATTAAAAAATTAAAAAATGGAAAATTTTGATGAAATTGACCTTTTCTAGGAAAACAAAACTATTAAATCCTTTATGAAGAGCTAAAATATTTGGGCAGAAAATAATCTTGGCCATCACAAAGTGACTTAAAGAAATGGTTTTATAGGTAAAATTTTTCAGTTAGAAAAACATAATTTCTCTGCTACCTAAAGTTGGCTAGTGCATTGTAGCTCAAAGATTATTATATTACAGGAGTAATAGGTAATGATTTAAGTTATGTACAGGTGATTATTTTTTATTTTAACAATATAAAATTTGTTAGAAAAGTTATAACTGGTATTTGAAAAACATGTCTGTTGCTGAATACATGCTTAGGTTTTTTAAAAAGTGAGTTAATATTAAGTTTATGTAGAAAAATATTAAATATATAATTGGATAGGTAAATGCAAAATACTGCCAAAATTGTGAAAATAATAATGAAGCAATAGAATCTTGAAAAATATTCCTAAGAGCAGAAAAAAACACAAAACATTTTGATTTATTTTAATAAAAGTATAAATAGTACTGATACTCTTAATGCTATTTCCAATGTCTTTCAAAGATAGAGCTAATAAAATTAGAATCCATTCTTACTAATGTACATGTAAAAGTAGTAAATGAAATATAAGCCAAATTTAATTAACCATGTATCTTAACAAGATTACACCACTGTTAAAAAATTGGTTTTCTAAGACTACTATATTATTACATAAATAAAATTTACAACATTAGTACATTTAAAGAGAAAAAAAATTGTCTTAATATGTCAGTAGTACTTTTAATAAAATTTAACATTTATCTCTTAAACGCTTAATAGAAATGTATGGGTCCTTTCTTAAGATAATAAAAATTATCTGAAAGCCATACATGACCATGCTTAGTGGGAAATGAAAATCATTACTATAAAAGTCAGGAAAAAAAACAACAGTGGTGTCCATACAGGCATTGTTTTCAGATAGACTAGCCAAAGCAGTAAGAATTTAAAAGATGTTTATTAAAAATGAGACAAAACTGGCATTATATGTAGGTACTGTAATTTTCTTGTTAAAATAGCCAAGACAAAACTCTACAAGACACACATCTCAGCAAAATCTTTAAAGACACATCCCCCAAAGCAAAGGAAGTGAAGGACAAGATAAACAGGTGGGATTACATCAAATAAAAAGCTTCTGTACAGCAAAAGAGACATTAACCAAAACAAACAGACACCCTACCAACTGGGAAAAGGTCTTTGCACACAATACATCCAATAAAGGACTGATAACAAAAATTTACGAGGAACTCACACAACTCAACAAAAACAAAGCCAATAACCCAGTCCAAAAATGGGCAAAAGAACTAAAAAGGCACTTCTCCAAAGAAGAAAAGCAAATGGCCAACAGATACATGAAAAAATGTTCAACATCACTTATAATCAAGGAAATGCAAATCAAAACCACAATGAGATACCACCTCACACCTGTGATGATGGCACACATTAAAAATACAGGCAACAACAAATGCTGGAAAGGATGTGGAGAAAAAGGAACTCTTCTACACTGCTGGTGGGAATGTGAACTGGTCCAACCACTATGGAAAGCTGTATGGGGATTCCTCAAACTGCTCAACATGGAGCTTCCATACGACCCAGCAATCCCACTTTTGGGAATCTACCCAAAGGACACAAAAACACTAATCCAAAAGGATACATGCACCCGTATGTTCATTGCAGCACTGTTCACAATAGCAAAGGTATAGAAGCAAACCAGATGTCCAAAAATAGATGATTGGATCAAGAAGATGTGGTACATATACACAATGGAATACTATTCAGCATTCAAAGAAGATAAACACATGCAATTTGCAGCGATATGGATGGAATTAGAGGGGATCATACTCAGCGAAACAAGCCAGAAAGAAAGAGAAAAATACCGAATGGTTTCACTTTTCACAGGACTCTAGGGAAATCAAATAGGAGAGACACTTGTGAGAGGTGGGAGGGGGGAGGATAAAGGCACAAAATGGAGTAGAAAAGGACACAAGGGACCACGGAGGTGGATCACGGGTGAATTGGTGGTGGGTTACGCAAGGGGAACACAAAATGTATAAGACATAAATAACAATAAAAATATATATTTAAAATAAATAAATAAAATAGCCAAGAATATCAATTGAAATACTATTAGTTCTAGTGAGAATTCAATAAAGTAACCAGCTTGGAAATGCATATATGTATGTATGTCTATATGTATATAGATGTATTTATAACAGTAGCTTTATGTTAGTAGTAATCAGAAACAATGGTTTACTTATTAAAAGGTCACATTCACAATATGAGCAAAGTGGGGTGAAATCAGGAATGTTTAAGGCCTCTCTGAAATAAACTCTACTCAGAGAGTATACTAGTGATGATCAAGTGGATGAGTTCTGTCATGTAAAGGAATTATCTCTCCTATATTATGGGTTTAAAATCAGAAATAGTTGCAGAATTTTGTAAAATACCTCTTAACATCCATCCTGATATTAAGAATTTTCTTTTTACATGTAATGTGAGTTGATGGGTTTGAAAATTTTCACCTTGAAGTGAAATTCAAATCAGGTTTTTCTAAATTCCTCTTTTGGAAAAAAATTTTTTTTAAACATGAAAGGTGAATTATCAGTATACATTTTTATTGGTTCCTTATTGCCTCATATGTAAAAAAGGGTGTGTGTACCAGGTTAGCTTTAAAATTTCTGCTAATTTTAGCATTCTATTAATATTCTATAATATTGAAAACTGAGGTTTTAAAAATCATTTATTGTTAGAGCTTCAGAGAAGCTTGTTTCACAAAAAAGAGTTTTTCCACATTCCACATCACTGGGAAGGTAACCCAGATATTCTGTGCCAGTGGACTCCCTGGGGCTCGTAAGGGGACTCCTCTGCCCCCCTTCTCCTTTCATCCCTGTGGAAGATTCTGAACACAGGCCAACGTCCCCACCTTCCTTGGTCTCTCAGAGCTCTATTCATAAGTATTTTGTGCCTCTGCTTGTTTTTTAAACCCTTGTTCTATTCCTTTAGAAAAATTAATCTTTTTTTCCTTTACTCTTTATCCTTCCCTCATTTCTTAGTACTTGTTTCAAATTAAACTTAATTATGGATATATGTTAAGATTACAGGTTATGATAAATCTGGAAAAGTAAAGTCATAAATTTTGACCTGAAACTTTATCCAGTGGAGAACAAGTGCCAGCAATCTCCTGAGCCCTTGAAAATCTCTTTTGTATTATCTGCCAAAGAATTCATCTTCCTCTAATTGGTCCTGCTTTTCTCTCTAGCACCAGTAGCCAAATTAAAAAAAATTTTTTTTGGAAGGTTATCAGCAGTCTAACCTTCTGATTTACAATCAGATAAACAAAGAGCTTATTCATAGTGGCCATAGGGCTATTGTGAAAATTATCTGTGTATAGTTTATACTTTGTCTCTTCTGCTCTCCCTTCAACCTGAATACAGTGTGCCAAAGCTACCTGGGATTATATGCTTGAAAATTGGATAAAAGTGAGGTAAAATATTCTCTCTTTGCAGGTTAACAGAGTGGGGGGAGGTATATTTTTATGTGTATGAGTGTGTGTGTGTGTGTGTGTGTGTGTGTGTCTCCCTCATAACTGACATCCTAACCTTCTGTGATATTTTGCTTTTGTGCTTGATGCCTTGCTCAGAATTTTTAATCAGTAATTATAAGTAATTAAGAAACAAAAGAATGACAGGAATAACAGCAATTAGAGCAAGATTACATTTTAATATAAATTGTGCATTCGAATGACCTCTTTATAATAAAATTTGATATCCATAGTCTTATGTTAATCGCCTTGTATATAAAAATAAAGTATTTAGAATCTTGTGATCTGTAGTCAGACACATTATCCATTGCAGCACTGGCCCCGAACTTAAAAATAAAGTATTTAAAGTATATTAAAAGCACCCCCTTTTTGTTTAATATTTTCCCATTACTCAGGTCATCACTATCTGTGTCAATTCTCTTGCCAGCTGTGCCTCTGGGGTTATCCTGGGGGCTTCTTGATGGCTGTGGTCATTTCACACTGGAGTCATGCTTGTCAGCGTTCTGGACTTCGCTCACTTCTCTGCTGCCTCTAATCTGCTCCCACACACCTGGAAACAAGTAACTAAAGCTGTCAGAATTGTTTCTAAATCAGCAGTGCTTCCCTTAATAATAAAAGGCTGTGAAGTTTGGGGCACAGACATTTTTAGCTTCTGTGGAGATCTTTTGCTGTTCCTGGTTAATGACAACATCTCAGGTATCTGAGTGATGAAGTATTACTGTGCACTTGATGGTCCTGTGCAGGACCCCTGCCTCAGCCCTCCCCTGTCCCAGGAACCTCACCAGGTCCCTTCTTGCCATTTGCCATGTGTGTTCTCAGAACTTTGCAGCTGACTCCTCCATACATTTATGCCCAAGATAGTCCCAGTTAACATCCATTATGGATCAGTTCACTCCTATTGTTTTTACTCTCAAAAGTGCCACATGGAAGATAAATTGTACTATAATCCTATTCCTTCCACACTTCCTCAATTCAGAGGTCACCTCCCCAACTCGACCTTTTCCCCACCAGCCCCAGTAGGCTTTCTTGGAGGTAAGATCTTTTGTTTACTGTGGTTGCTGAATAGCCCTGAGGGCTTGTTTGGGTTGAGCCAGGTTTTGTAAGGAGAGAAATTTAAGCTTTTTTCTACCAGAGGACCCTGCAGGGCCCTACTGGAGAAAGTGAGAGAGGAGAGATGCTGGCTGCTGTGAGGGCGTGAGAAGGACCTTCAAGGGGAAGGTGAGATGAAACCAGGAGGAGAAAGAGAGGAAGAAATGTGGGAGAGGGAGCTGTGGATTTAAATTTGTAGGGAGGCTTATGTGATTGTGTATGTCATCCCTGAAGAAGTTTTCTTCTATTCTACTCCTCAAGGCTCAAGGCTGTGAGAGTCAACTTTGAGTGTTCTAGAAATAGAGTGTATATATTAGCCCTGAATAGGACCAATCCAGGGAGACTTATGGTGAGTTTTGATTCTAATGTATTACCTGAAATGAAGTCCAGTTTCTCGAGGTGAAAGATTGGAATATCAGACAAAACCCTGGATTCGGATGCGGACTTTCAAGTTCATTTTCCCTCTTTGACCTTGATGGGTTTCATGTCGGTGACGTGAGACTTGACCTACATCCATGATGTATGCTTTGGAAAGGTCAGACCAGAAAGCACTTTGAATTTCTAGAGTACTACTTTTTTCCAGTTGCAGGCCAAAAAGGAAAACTTCCAAATAAGGATGCATGAGCTACTCTGGGAGATAAAGGGAAACAATAACTAAAATACAAGTCTAGCCTTTGCCCTGGCATGAAAAGAATGCAGACTGTTGACTGACCTAAAGGTTTCTGTTTTACTTCAATTTCTGTGAAATGGTCAGCTTTGACCAATATTCTGAAAGGAGTTCTCTCAGACTTTAAAGATATGTGCAGAATATTTAGATGATTATATCCTTGAGAGAACTGTGGTTGCTTTTATTTATAAAACTGCCATGCTTAATCGTATGTGTAGCAGGAACGGTGCTTGAAAGCTAAATTTAGAAAAATTAATCTAGACTCACAAATGATTAAGGCAGACAGTCAATAAACACCCCATCTATGATAGCAATGCTATCATAAGCATTGCTAGGTCACCTCCCTGTTTAGTCATTCAGACATAAAGGACTGGTTCGGTAATTATAGTGAGTTGATTCACTGTTTAGTGGTATGAGGACTGCAGTTCCAACTGTAATTGTCATGGTTATAGCTAAGCATGAGAAATGTTTGAAGTAGAGGGGAATGAGTCGAGCCGAGTGCAAGATTATATGTATACCGATTATATCTTTGTTTAAAAGTATCATCCACAAGATGCAGATTGGCAAGCCTCATTCATCTTATGGAGAAGCTGAAAAGTTTTTTGAGTTAGAATATTTTGATGGGGCATGGACCTGAGCTCTCCACTTGTCACATTCTTATCATTCCCTTTCCTCCTTTACTTGGCCCTTTCTACACGTTTATTTACTTGTCTGGCGCTATAAGCAGTTGAGTTTTTATCATGGACCACTTAAAAAGAATATGAGGAAGACTAATGAAAACTAAATTCTAACTTAAAATAAGGATTATTTTAAAATAAATTTAAATAATCAAATTAAGTTAATAGCTACATGTATAGAATAAGATTATAATGGATTGTCTTGGTAGCTTTCTGAAGAAATAGACCTCAAGACAGAGGTTTGTGTGCAGATTTTATAGGGGGGATGCCTTTGGGAGGAATACCTGTATGGGGGTGAAGGAAGCAAGGCTGATAGGGGAGAAGCTGAGATGTTACACAATGACAATAGCTGTCTCGGTCTCCAAGGCAGCTCCAGCTGAGATGGTCCTCTGCTGTTATCCCAAAATGAGACCAGACAGTTCTGACCTTTGTGCCTTGCCCCACCCCCACCCTCCCAACCCCCAGTGGCCATGGAAAGTCTTCAGGGAGAATGTTTTCTTTCTTTTTCCATCAGTCTTTGCTTTTGAATTCTGCCCTCAGGTGAAGTATTCTGATATCCTGAAAGCAAATAAACCTTTACCCAATATTTTCTTCCTAAATAAGTCCACTCTCAGGAAGTTGGCTCGATGGCTGACCACAGGTTCTGCCTGCACATGGACTGGCTGACTCAGGAGGTCAGCCCTGGGGCTGATTCATCCGTCTCCACTCCATGCATTTCCCTCATCAGGGCCTCTTCCTCAGGACATCTGGTTAGGCTCTCTTAGTCTCCTTTGTGCTGTGACTGCCTGTGTAAAGAGACCAGGTAACTGCTTGTCCAGCAGAATAGAGAAATTTTTTTATATGGTGATACAGTAAGAAATATATATTTGGTCTTCATCTCTGGTTCCTGGCACAGAGCTCCCAAAACCCTTGGGATTTGTGAGTGATGGGGGTAAGAGGAATATTTTCTGTTATTCATAATAAACCCTTTTCAACTTTACCTGAATTTATGCTGATGAGGTGACTCTTGGAGGATGGTGCCTGGTTGGCAGAGGAACCAATCCTGGATTGGTTGCAATCTCCACCCACACCTCTGCACCTCAGGCAGAGGAGAGGGGCTTGGAGGTTGAGTTTAAGCACTAGTGACCAATGAACATCAATTGTATGAACATAATGAAAGCTCCATAAGAATCCTGTAAAACAGTAGGATTTGGAGAGCTTCTGGATTGTGAACACTTTCAGGTCCTAGGAGGGTGGTATACCTGGAGAGGGTATAGAAGCACTGTGGCCCCCCTGCCTTGCTGCCCACACACATCTTTGATCTGGTTAAGTTGTGTCCTTTCTAAGAAACGAGTAAGTCAGTGGTTTCCTGAGTCTGTGAACTTTAATTGCAAGTTATCAGACCTGAGGAGGTGGTAATGGGATCCTCTGATTTACAGCTGGGTGGGCCGTGTGGTGGCAGTCTGCAACTTATGAATGGCATCCGAAGCGGGGACAGTCTTGTAATGATAAGTCCTTTATCTGTGTATGCTACCTCCAGGTAGTTAGTGTCAGAATTGTAAGACACCCATTTGCTGTTCAGGAGTGCCAATTCGGGCACTGTGGGGAAAGCCCACATATTTGGTGTCAGAAGTTGGTATGAGTACAGTAGAGAAACAGTTACTTCTTTTAGGCCTCTGGAAGGCCTTGAGCCTCCCCTGCATTCTTCAGCTCAGCTGTGGCAGGAGTGCCCTGACCAGCTGTTTGTTAAGTGCTGCTGCTGCTTTTTTTTTTTAAAAAAAGATTTATTTATTTATGCATGCAAGCTGGGGTACAGGCCAGAGGCATGGGGCAGTGAGAGGGTTCACCAGAGACAGAGTGGGGAGCAGAACAGGCAGATCGATGGAAACACACCGCTGAGGAGAGCAGTGGACGAGGCAGGAGAGGTCTGCCGTGCCATGTGGGAATCTCCCTGGCCCGGTGTTGAACTCACGTTGCTGCTGGCTGCTGACAGCTCCACAGTGTAGCACTTAACCACTGCACCACCAGGGAGGCCCTAAGTGCTGCTTCTGATATGCAGTTTCCCATGTGGTTTGTTCACTGTGGGCACAGCACCTCCAGCCTGGAGCCCTGTGGAACCAGGGCTGTGACCCCAGACGGGGTCTGTTCATTGCTGGGCTCTTAACACTGTCGTGGAATGCTCAGAACCCCTCGTCACCAACTCCTGGTGGGAGAACATGTGCTGAGTCAGGCAGTTTAGAAGGCAGACTACTGGTAATCTGTCTGGGTGTCAATCTTTCTTCCTTAGTTTTGCCTGATAATCGACGATCCCCTTTAAGTCTTTTAATTCTTTTCTTTACCTCAGGTTTTCTCCCATTGCTTTTTTCTTGTCTTCTGGCTTTCCTGTTATAGTTATGTTGAATCTCTCCAGTTTTCCTCAAGTCTTATATATATATATTTTTAAAATTTAATCCATCTTGTTATCCTTTTACTCAAAATTCTGAGTGGCCTTCTAATTCATTGACTGGATTTTCTATAGTGTTCCGTATTGCTGTTCAGTATTTTGCACATGAATGCTCTCTTTGATGTCATTTTCCCTTTTGCTAAAGGTGTTTTCCTTTTAATTCTTATTGAATGGACGGATGGGAGACTTACTAAAACCTCAGCAGCCCACCATCCTTGCTGTGTGATCTGGGGATCAGGACTGATCTGCTCCTGGAGGTTTTGGTGCTGCAGCTGCCTTTGTTCACTCACCTCTCATTCACTAGTGTCGTAACCAAGAAGAACAACTTTGACTGTTATTACAGGCACTGGAGCTTCTTTCATTGCTGTCTGGCTCCTTCTGCAGATGTGTTCTCTGGGCTTGCTGAGTGGGGTGGGAAGGTGGATTGGACACATGCGAAGGGAGCTGTGGGATCATGCTCTAGAGACTTCATTACTTGCTTTGGTCCCTTCCTCTGCAAAATGGGGATAATAGCTCTGCCTTACAGGGCTTCTTACAACAATGCCTGGGAGGTAGTAAGTTCTCAAAAAATATTAATGTATGTTAACAAGTAAAATATCAGTAACTGCTAATATTTCATAAATGTTAATCCCTCCTCTTTTTTTCTTCCTCCTTCTAGCCACTTTTATACTTCTTTTCAGTCATCTTCCTTATGGCAGGCAAGACTTCATTTATCACCAAATACCAATGGTATGCTTCCCACTGCCTCCGTGCCCTCCACCCCTGACAGCCCCAAGATGTTCTTGGTACAATCAGGAAGTGTATTCGTTTCCTATTGCTGCTATAATAAGTTACCACAAATTTACTGACTGAAAACAACACAAATTAGGGCCTTCCTAGTGGCGCAGGGGTTAAAGTCTCAGGGCTATCACACGATAGCCAACCACTGCGGCATGAGTTGGATCCCCTGTCAAAGAGCTGACCCCATGGCACAGCAGATCTCTCCCGTCTCGCCGGCCGGCTGCTCCCCTCAGCAGTGTATCTCAGTAGTTCTGCCTGTTCTGCTCCCCACTCTGTCTCTGGTGAATCCTCTTACCACACCACACCCCCACACTTCTGGCCTACACCCCAGTTCTTGTATGCATAAATAACTAAAATAAATCTTTTAAAAAAGCAAATTAATTTTCTTACAGGTCTAGAGTTTAGAAGTCTAAAATCAAGGTGTTCGCAGAGCTACTTTTCTTCTCTTTCCTTGCCTTTTTGAACTTCTATAGGCCACCTTCCTTCCTTCTTCATTTCAAAGCTCATAGTTCCAACCTTTGCTTCTATTGTCACATCCCCTTTTCTAACTTTGATCCTCCTGCCTCCTTCTTAAAAAACATGTGTGATTACTTTGAGCCCACCAGATAATCCACAATAATCTCAAATTAAGATTCTTAATCTAATCACTTTTGCCATGTAAGGTAACATATTCCCCAGTTCCAGGGATTAGGATCTCTGGGGGCATTATTCAGTCTGCAGTATCTTATGTATCTGGAAGAAAGATATGTAAAACCTGATTATAGCACATTCCACAGTGATGCTGTAAGCCAGGAGATACAGAACTCAGCCAGACAAGGAAGCAGTATTTCTTCCTGGAGATATTGGGAAAGTTTCACCAGAAAAGGAACATTTGGACTGAGTCTTAAAGGATGAAGAGACCTTTGCTAGGGGTGGAAGGACCTTTAGGCAAAGGAAATACCACTTGCCAAGAAAGAGTTGTGAAAGAATCCAGCAATTGCAAGAACCAGTTAGATTTTTGATATTGTCGAAACAATAAGGAGGGTAGAAGACAAGAAGCTGTAGGTTCAAACTCTTGTATACCATGATAATGGGTTTGGACTGTATCCTGTGAAAAGTGGGAAACCAATGAAACTATTTTGGTAGGTTTTTTTTTTTCAAAATAATTTTTGTTCTGATTATGCTTGTTTTATATCCAGTGAAGAAACTAAATATCAAGAAAGTAAAAATCACCATAACCCTGACATTCAGATAATGACTCTTGACATTTCTGAGTTGTGCAGTTATTGAACCTTACACATACATATTTTCACACAGCTGAAACCACATGTCTATTCAAAACCATATCTTGACTAATTTACTTAGTAATATATAATAATATTTCTTTATGTCATTAAATATTCCCAAGTAGTCTTACCATCTTCATAATATTGCCATAATTTAATTCTTTCATTATTGGATGTAATATTTTTCTGTATTTTAATATCACTTTAAGTTTCTGAGTGCTTTTATAGGGTGAATTCCTAGACAGCTATTTACTTGGTCAAAATATAAGATTACTTATAAAACTCTTGATGTGTATTTCTGTATTCATTCTGAAAATGTCATAAAATACACATGCTGTGTGGGATAGTGTTGGTTTTGCTGCGGCCTTGCCATCATGATTATGATTCTAAATAATTCACCCTAGCTTGATCGGAAATAGTTATTTCATTGTTTTAGTTTGTATGTTCACTGAATTTCATATATATATTGATCTTTTCCTGAAATTTGTCTATTCCTGTCCTCTCTCACTGTAACTTAGGTTTTGATGTTATTCTTATTTATTTCTTGCTATATGTACACTTCAGTCCATTTCTACTATACTGTTGCAGATCATTTCTGCAGGTTTTTTCTTGAATATTGTTTATATTTTTTGAAACGTAGACATCTAAAACTGTTATGATGCAGATTGTTTTTTTCTATTGTGACCTCTTACCTTGTTTCTAGGCTTAGAAAGATTCTTCCTGCCTAGAGGTCAAATGTTTTTGAGTTTCATATTCCATTTTTTTTAATACTTATAATCATTAATCCATTTGGAATGTACTTTGGCATATGCCATAAGAAAACGTATTTTAAATACTTGGCAGTTACTCAGTCCTCATTTTCTGAGCAAGGTTTCTTAACTGATTTGAACGTGTTTTTTTAGAAAAGAATGTTATTTTCTTTAATATATTTGCTGTTCTCTATATTCTACTCCATTGATTACATGATTTTAATTGTTGCAGCCATAATTATTTTAGTGTCTGGTAAGTCAAGTTTTCTTCATTGTAATTTTTTTGCTATTTTTTTCAAATGAGTGTTGGAGTTACTTTATTTGGTTTCCAGAAAATTTGGTTGCTTTTTTTTTTTATAGTTCAGAAGCCTTTCCCTCCATGCCTGTCATGCCATGAACTCACGGGGAATGGGCTCCGACAGCTCAGGCTCTTTTCCTTTGGTTCTCACAACGTGTGCTTCTCTGGGTGGAGCAGGCTGGCATGTCAGCTCAACCCAAGTACCTTTCCCTTTGACTTCCTTTTTTTTTTTTTCTGATGATAATCTTTCAACCTTTCAAGAAGGTATCTCAGCTCTTAGGGTGCTTACTAGGCTCAATATCAGCATTAATTCTCTTAGCAAGAATTTGGCTTTATTTCTTCACAACAGTGCCAACTGCTGGGTAACATTGTGGACTTTCTGTTTTGCCTTGGTAAAATTGGTGGGGCATTCCTTTTTGGGCAGTGCCTATCCCCTTGTTGTCTACACAATCACCTTTCTTGTAGGTTCGCATGCAGGTGGCCAAAGGAACACCTCTATGCTTTTTTTTTTTTTTAACAGATGATCCTATATTTTTTTAAGATGTATTTATTTAGGCATACAAGCTGGGGTACAGGCCAGAGGCATAGGGCAGTGAGATGGTTCACCAGAGAGTAGGGAGTAGAACAGGCAGAGCGACCGAAATACACTGCTGAGGGGAGCAGCGGATGAGGCAGGAGAGGTCTGCTGTGCCATGTGGGAATCTCCCCGGTCAGGCGTCGAACTCACGTTGCTGCTGCCAACAACTCCACAGTGCAGTGCTTAACCGTTGCACTGTTACAGGGCAACCCCAATATACAATGGGGTGCCTGACTGTGGGTTCTCACCCTTGCGCTTTAAAAGGACTTATAATAAGAACAATTGCAGGCACTCACAAAAAGGTTAATAAAAGGTTTATTTACAAAAAGGAAGGGAAATAAAAGAATCACTCAGGGACAAAAGAGAAAAAGAGAGAGAGATAAATCTCCAAATACGTCCTACCAGATGCGAAGAGCTGGAAACCCCCAATGGCACTCTGTAGCCCGGTGAGCAGCAAGAGACCCCCAAGCCAAAACTCTGGTTATATAGCCAACCTGTCTGCTTAACTCCGCCCCTCGGTTCCCAGTAATCCTCTCTTCAGGATGACGATGGAATTAAGGGAATAGTGCCCCCTAGTGTCCTGGATCTCTTTGGTCTGAGGTGGGGTCCATAAACCTCTCTGTGGAGTTTGTTTTCCCAACAGCACCACCAGGGAGGCCACCTCTATGCTTTCTAAAAGCCCTAGAGAACACCTAGCTGGGGACTCTTTTCTTTCCCCTTATGTTGGTCATTTTGGTGATTTATTGGAAGACGGTGGTTCTGGGCAAAAGCAAAAAAAAAATTCAGTTTGAATTTTAGTGAAATTGCATGACTGTTGGGGAGGATCAACACATTTTCCAGTACTGAGCCTTTCCTTCTAAGAATGTGATAAGTGTCTTCATTATCTTTTATGTTAAATAAGGAGAAAATGTTAATGTTTTATGACGGCAGATATTCATTTAAGCCTACATATTAGATGAGATTAATGTGATTAGATGTGATTAATAAAGAGAGAGAAAGAAACCAGGAAAGTCACAAGGAGAATTTGAGGAGCAACACAAAGACCTCACCTTGAGAAATTTTCACTTTCAGCCCACACACATCTGAATGGCTCTACTATCTTAAGGGTTTATTGATTTATAGTAGGGAAAAGTGGTTGCTGGTTAGTGGAGATGGTTTGTATTTTATCTTAGGCTGAAAACCTATCCTCCCTTTTTTATACAGTTGGATGGCACTTATAAATATATAATTCCTTGCATTTACTCTTATCTTTGCTGCTCTACCCTCACAGTCTTTCTGGAGTCCTTGAGTTTTATCTCTCAGAAGGGCTTTTTACAAGGATTATGGAATGAGATTGGCTCCTTCCTAATTTTAACAATGCTGGTGTAGTCTGTAGTATTTTATTACATGTTTGTTTTATTGTGTCTGTGGCTTCATCTGTCCGCTTCACTTTCTTTTGTGTACAAATCCTTTAGTTCTGTTGGAATGACCCATCCTCACTGTTCTTACTAGTTTATCCTCAAGATCCACCTTACGTTATGATTCCTTCCTTGACCACTTTCCCTGGCCCTCTGAGTAGTACCCAGTGTCGTTCTGTGCTTCAGAGGCTCTGCATATACTGTTTTATTTTCTTTACTTCACTGTATTGGAATGGTCCCCTTGTGGGTCCATTACATACATTTTGTACTGCTGTGCTTGACACAGACAAAATTTTAAGAAAGGTTTGTTAGATGTGAATAATCTAAACTGCTTTTAGATTATTATGAGCCAGGACATTTGAATGGAGAAATTAAACAGTTGATTGGAAATCTTATCACTAGAGGATAATATTTAGGAATTGTTCATATGGCGTGGCTACTAGAAGCTTAGAAGTGGATTATAGAAAAGGGTGCTGAAAGAGGAACAAAATCAGTGATTTGCACATCCTGCCCACATCTGGTATACCTTAGGTCAGGAATATGAGCAATAGTTGGTAAATTCCTGACTCCGTCTTTGGACCACTGCTAAAGACAGAATTGATTTTTAGCACAGTAAAAGTCACTGTATGTTAAATGTAACAGCTCTCCTTCCCTTCCCTGCGTTCAGTCCTTGAAAGAATTCCTGGGTCCTCCAGATCCCAGAAATCTGGAGTATGGAAGAGCTGGCAGGTGAGAAGGAGTGCATCACCTATGATTATTCTCAGAAAGGTGAGATCAGACAAAAATATTCCCCATGACTAAGGGGAGGAGCTCCCAGTGCACCAATCTGTTCCTTGCTAGGTTCCAGGATGAAAACTTCCATGCCTTCCCTTGCATGATGATTTGGCGCTCTCTAAGAAGCATTAGCGTATATATTTGGATACTGAGGGCCAAACCCCAATTTGGAAAAGAGAAAGTGTGATCCCCTTTAAGGGGGATTGGACAACTTTAGAAAGAGAGAGAGAGAGCGCGCATGTGTGTGCATGCATGCGAGTGCAAACTGAGTATTCAGAGCAAGTATAACTAAATCAAGGAGACAGAAGAGCATTCATTTGGACAAAGTAATAAATAATTGCAGAATTACTCCTGGTTTGAAACTTACTAGATGAAATAAAAAGGATAACATTCCTATTGAAAATGGAATTCATTTTCTGGAAGAAGCATCTTGCAAAATATAAAGACGTAGACATCATGAGGTAGAAAAGTAGATGCCTGAGATACCCATGTAGGAGACCTAATAGATAAACACAAGAGTCCTAGAGGGGTGAAAAAGGAACAGATGGAGAAGACACTGTGAATAAATAAAAAGGAGAAAACCCTCTGAACTGAAGAAAATTTTAGACTTAGGATTAAAAAGCACTCTAGGAATTTTGGAGAAACTTATAATTTAATTGCTGGGCTATGATAATAAAGACAAAATCCTGCCAACTTCTAGATAAGAAGATAGGTTAGGAGAACCAGCATTAGGCTTCACACTATTTTAGAAGCTGGAACTGTAAGAACTGTAAGTCCACTCTACTTAGCCATTGTCCGGGTTCTTACTTACAAGTCACAGAAGCTGTTTTGGTTGATTTAGGAATAAGATCCAATTTTCTAAAGATACTGAGTTACTGTGAATTATCATGAGATCTGGAGAGCTAGGCCTAGAAGAGCACCTAAAATCCATGCGGAATTGGCCCAGAATGGGCCAAATTGACTGCTCTGTGCGTGAGCGTGGATACTGCAGCCTGCACCAGACGCGCTGACTCTGGAGTCTTCAGCGAGCCCCTGGACTAGTGCTTGCCAGATCACCAGCTGTCAGTGAGCATTTGCCGTCACATCTTGAGGCAAAGTTTGGGGCAGGTATACCCGTGCATAGAAGAAAAGCCCCAGAAGCCTTGTGTTCAGAAAGAAAGTCAGGTAACAGATTCTCCTGTTTAGATATCATTCAGTGAATCAGGGCAAAAGAAGAATATATTTTAGACACAAAGGACTTACATATTTGAGCAGATATTCAAATGTTTGGTAAGACTTGATATTTGGATCAGAGAAACATCAAGATATAGGAAGATGAAAAATTTAAAAAACAGTGGTGAGCAGTGAATCTTGCAGCATGAAAGAGAAACAGAGAATGCTAATGTGGCTAAAAGTTCCTAATATGTGTAAAGTAGGATTTTTGAAAAGAAGGATCATACATTCAGGAAAAATTTAAGAAATAGTACAGAACTAAAAATTCTAGACTCAGGACAACCTATGATTAAGGGTAGAGACTTTCAAGGGATTCATTTGTAAAGTTACTCAAAAATCTCATTTTCATTGGCAGGGTTTGGGGACATAGTTATTTTAATCTTGATAAGGTTTGGTTAACTATATTAGGAAAGACCGATAACTACAAAGGAAAAGCATAGCATTTCCAAAATGGAAGGGAGAGTGAAATTGAGGGTGATAATGAGGCGTAAAAAGACCAGAAGGGAATGAAGAAAAGCAATATCAAATCAGTAAAAGTGAAGAGGAAAAAAAAAAAGATGAAGAGTTAATAAGCAGTAATAACAAAATGAATTAGAAGCAATAGTCTAATTAAACAGCCCTGCACCAAGTATTCTTGAGCTAACTTCACCTATTAAAAAGCAAAAATCTCCTGATAAGGGCTCAAAATGGGGGAGAAAAGAGCACAAGGGACTATGGTGATGGTTCACGGTGTATTGGTGGTGGGAAACCTGTGGGGAATATACAATAATGTAAAAGACAATAATATCAATAAAATTAAAAAAAATAGGGCCTCCCCGGTGGCGCAGCGGTTAAGCGCTGCGCTGTGGAGCTGTCGGCAGCAGCGACGCAAGTTCGACGCCCGGCCGGGGAGAATCCCACATGGCACGGCAGACCTCTCCTGCCTCGCCCGCTGCTCCCCTCAGCAGTGTATTTCTGATCTGCCTGTTCTGCTCCCCACTCTGTCTCTGGTGAACCCTCTCGCCGCCCCACGCCTCTGGCCTGTACCCCAGCTTGTATGTATAAATTAAAAAAAAAAAATTAAAAAAAATAAATAGAAAGCAAAAATCTGCTATTATAATATGAAAGCAGAATTCAAGAACAAAAGCATTGAACAAGACAAAGAGACATACTGACAAAACCGTCTTTAACTTTTAAGCAGCAAAAAGCAAAACTTTTAACCAGAAAAATAACTGGAAAAAAAATAATTAAAAAACATAGGAGATGTTAACTATGTGTCTTTACTGATTTGACAGGCCAGATAAACTAGATTGCCAACATGGATGCCCACAGGGACCAGTTGCGTGGCATGAAAATATGAAATCCTGGGTGAAACAGGGATGATGAGAATTGCACAGTGAACTGGAGAATGTATGCCTGGCCTAAAGGCATTGACATTCATACATTTTAAAACATTTTGCCAGCCAAACAAAATGTATCTTTAACTTGCAGACTGCCAGTTTTCAACCTCAAACAAATTAAAAACACAGAATTATAAGTTAAAAATAACACACTCAAATTTGTAGAACAGGGGATATATACATTCTTCCTCTAGATCTAGGAGTTTGTTTATAGAAGTTGATATTGTACTTAGTTACAGAAAAAAAGTAAAATATAAAAATTCTGAGTTATACGTAATAATTTGTCATCTTAGTCTAATAAAGTTAGTGGTAAAAAAATAGATGATTATAAAAAATGCTGCATTGGAATTAAGAGACACTCTTTTAAAATAATCTCTGCACAAAAGGAAAGTCAAAACAAATTAAGAATCCTGTAGAAATAAATGGAGGGAGGAGAGCTTTGTAGCAAAATATATGGAAGAGAACTAAAGCTTCCCAGAGGAAATGTGTAATTTTAGATGCTTTTATTAGTATAAGAAAAGAAAGACTGAGATGTATATGACTAAGGTATTCAACTTATGAAACTAGAAAAAGTAAAAAGAAAGATTAATAATGATAAAAGCAAAATAAATAAAACACAAAAATGGTAAAAAAAAAAAAGTAAAACCAAATTCTTGTTCTTTGAAAAGGCAAATTATAAAAATTATCACTAATGAGAGGGAGAAATATTAAAAGTCAGTAGGGATCTATTTTACATGTATCAATGGAATGAAAAATTCAGACTATAACAGTACATTTGAAAAGCTGGAGGAAATGAGTGATTTTCTCTCAAAGTATAAATATACAAAAATTAAAAACCTGAAGTGTTACCACTGTTATTTAACACTGCTTTGGTGTTAGTGCAGTAAAGCCACAACATCTTTTGGTTTAAATACTGAAAAGAATAAACAAATTAGACCCAAGAATAAGAAAATGTATAGGTAAGATTATAAGTAATCTTATAGGTAAGATAAATATTAAAAGTTCAATAGCTTTTTTCTATGCTAGCAATAACTGATTTATACTGGAAATTAAGGGGAAAATCCAACTCACAGTGCCATAAAATATCTAGGAATAATTTTGACTAGAATATTCTTAGCCCATAGATGAACTATATTAAAATTCACTGTGGTTCATAAATCAAGACCTGAAATAATGGAGAAACTATCCTATGTTCCATGATGGGCATATTTAATATTATAAATTATTAATCCTCAAATTAATATACTTGGACATGAGACTAATTTCTCCCCAGAAATATTTCTTAGTAAAAAAAGGAAGCTCCTTATATGCAGCTCCTTGCATTTTAACTGAACATGTTCTTACTGTATTCCAAATAATGACATTATATTTGGGGAATACAGACAAAAATAACCTCAGTCTGTTTTAATTTTTAGAGTTTTAGAGACCCCCTGACAGAGTTGTTTTAGAAAAATGTACATGAATTTAAAATAAATTTATTTCTTGGAGTATGATCTCACAGTTTACTAGTATTGTGTGTTGTTGAATTAAGATTTTGTAAGATTATGCAACTGTGCAGTAAGTGGTTAGGTTGTAGAGATTACAAATAAATATCCACAGAAAGAATTATTTAGAAAATTGGCCTATGTATTTGTCACTTGCTGCAAAATTTTCAGTGACAGTATCAAACTGTCACTGGATCAAAAAATAACCAAAGCTCAAAAAGTTGACAATTCTCTGTCAAATTGAAAGAGGTGATTTTAAAAGTAGCTCTAGCAATATGAAGACAGTGATGTAGAAGGTACATGTGATGAATTTGCATAAAAATTTTCTTGAAATGTAAGTATGAGAATCAGTATTTTTAAGTAGATATATTTTATATTGTGATTTAAAGTATACGTATATAAATATTAATTTAATGTATTACTATACAGTGTACTATATAGTGTGATAGTACCTTAAATATAATTATATATTGATATATAGATATGTAATTGAAGTACCTACTTTATATATAATATGTAGGACATGTTACATATTAAATATATATGTATATATAATAGAAATTAAACAGGGATTTGATTCTTTGTGGCAATAAAAGCTACTTAAGTTTGTCAGAATGCTTGTATTTTGCTTTTTTGTTTGTTTTTCTTACTGGAAAATGGGTATCACCTCATTCAGAATCACTCTCAGTGTTAAGTTTAATCTACCACCCTGAATATGCCCGATTTTGTCTGGTCATTGAAGCTAAGCAGTCCGGACCTGGTTAGTACTTGCATGGGAGGTAAAATTCCCTAAATAATAGTGACTTAAATAAGACCCTAGTTTATTTCTCACATAAAAGTCTAGGTATAATGGTGCAAGTCTTGGCTCTTGTGACCTCTTGCTCCACTAGAAAAGAAAAAATAGAAAGCCTGATCTCATGGACCCAAACATAGCATCTGTATCTCAGACAGCAGGATGGAAGAGGGAAGGAATACTGGGTACAACCAACATCTCATTGGATATATGTAGTAATCTGAGGAAAGTATTGTAAAATATCCTGAATATATGAAACACACTTAGAAACAAATGAAGAAAAAGTAAATGCTAAAAGAGATAGTGGTATAGGTCTATTGCTAATAGTATAAGGAATTCAGTGACCAAAAGAAGAGAAAAAGAAGGAAAGAAAAAAAAAAGCACAGAGATATTGAACATCAGCTGAAATCAGAGAAATGGGAATCAAAAGCCATTCTGCACTCAAAAAACATAGCTTCAGTGCTTGTATAAGGATGATTACTCCCTCACATAATTGGTGGCTTTGTGAATGGTGAGGTATTCTTGGAAAGCAATCAGACAGTCGCTATTGAGATAGAGAGTATGTTTTTCTTTTGACAAAGCAGTCCCACTTTGAGGGGATTCTGGCCTCTAGATATTAACACTTGAGAACTTATGTAGTGAATGCAAAAAAAATTTGCTATTGCAGTATTTTTTTTTTTGTAGTGGCTCAAATCTAGGAGCAATCTCAATATTCATTCTCTAGTAGGAACAGACTGAATAAATTGAGGTGTTATGCTTATGAGGTATTGTATTATTAAAAAGAACAAGTTTGATCTATTTTCTCTGTCCTGGAAGGCTATAAATGCAATGTATTCTAAAGTGATATAATAAAACCACAAGTTTATATACATATATAAACATACATCATATATGCATCGGTTATGATCCCCAATTAGAGAACACATTCTTTCCAGGATGTTCATATTGGTATCTCAGGAGAGTAGAGGATCTTATTATCTCAGTTTTAGAACATGTGTTATTTCTATATGCAGAGGCATGAGTTTAGTGATTAGGAGTGTGAGCTTCGGAGCTGGTGTTTCTTGGGTTTGAATCCCAACTCAGCTGTGTAACATTGGGAGGTTATTGGACCCATCAATACTTCAGTTTCCTCTGTGGTAAAATATGTATAAAAACAGTACTAGGTTCTTTTAAAAACTAAAAATGATCCAGTAGTACTACTTGTAGGTACTTATCTGAAGAACAGGAAAACACTAGTGTGAAAAGATTTATGCACTCCTATGTTCACAGCAACATTATTCAAAATAGCCAAGACAGGGAATCAACAAAATGTCCATCAGTGAACGAGTGGATAAAGAAATGGTGATATATATACTCAATGGACTGCTCCTCAGCTTTTAAAAAAGATGGAATCCTGCCCTTTGTGACAATATGGTTGTAACTTGCAGTGATTATGCTAAGTGAAATATATCAGAAAGTAAAAGACAATTACTGGATGGTTTCCACTCATTTGTGGAAGGTAAATCAACCAAAGAAAACAAACTGGCAAAACACAACAAAAATAACTCTTAGATTCTGTGAAAAGTATGGTATTTATGAGGTGATGAGGGTGGTATATGTGATAAGGTATTGGTGCTGGAGCTTTATTGGTGGGTCAGTAACGCATGTGCAGTGTTGAAGTGTGAAACTGTACTCTCCAAAATTATACAGTTTTATAAAAATAGGGTAATTCAATAAAATTTGATTTTTAAAAAACCAGCATCTACTGTGTAAGGTTTAAATGAGTTAATATATGTAAAATATTTGGTGCAGAATAAATTCGACATAAGTGGGCTATTTCTGTTATTATCTTTTGATGAATATATTCTCTTTATTGAGGGTAACAAAGTAAAACAAGACCAGAAGCTCTCAAACATATGAAAACCCAAAGTGCTAGAAATACAAACTCACTTCAGACCCTGGTCACAACTGCTGGTGAGGTGCAAGTAAGTGCCAAGTCAGGGACCGGGGGTGGAGGCAGGAGTGGGCGAGGGCCCCTGTAGATCCCCTAGTGGCACCTACCTTCTCAGTGACAGTAAGGACCTATCAGGTCCTGTCTTTTGACCCCCACCCCACCTCTGGCCAGAGCTTCCAAGGCCAGTCCCAAATGGTTCTATCCTCCCCTTGCTCCTTCCTCACTTGGTCAGGCTTCTCAGCTTACTTCTCTCCTCCTCTCTACATTCTTCTCTGTGATTAGTAGTAGGTTTGGGTTCTGTATGAGCCGCAGTGAAGCTGGGGGCCAGGACAGGAGGGTGGAGATATGGGGTAAAGGAACAAGAAGAGGCGAAGAAGAGATCTTCATGGGATCTCAAAAGACATCCAGCTCCTCTTTTGCATCCACACGGGTTGGAGAGAGTGCACTGTAGGCAGAAGTGGTTGTCCTGGAGACCTGCTGCATGTAGGGGAAAGGAACAGACTCACTGGTCAGCACTTGGTGGGCTTCATGGGCAGCTTCTTCCAGCGGGCCATTCTGCTGCTGAGCACAGACAACAGGCACTGTACTGCCTTGGTCAGTCCATGTACTCAGGCTGCTCTGTGCCCTGTGAGTCTGCAGCAGACACGCCAGCGATGCTGCTGGAGGTCTTGGTAAAGACCAAGAGCAGGGCTGGCTGGTCTGTGTGAGTGGAAGGCAGGCTGTGGTAGTTGGGCTCAGCTCAGCCGAGCACTTTGGTTGGGGGGCTGCGAGGCAGCAGCAGCTTCGCTCCTCTTGGCGTTGGGCTGAGTCCTCGTTCTCGCTGCTGGAGCAACACTCCATGGCAGAAGGGACAGTTGCTGTGGCCACTGCCACCAACTTCTGTTATTTTTTAAGTTAAAAATATTAGTAAGATAAGACAAGGGTAGAGAAAAAGTCATTGTGTTTTTTGTGGTAAAATGCTGAACATATTTGCATCAGTCTTAGCACTTGATTTTGAAGAATATGATGAAGCCATAACATATTTCTTAGTATGCGTTTCTTCCTTTGTATCGTTGTGAAGAAATGAGATCACCTTCCCCAAGAAAAGTGTTTACTGTAAACTAGATTTTATGGCTGTCTTCACTGGATTGTCAATAGAATTAGCATTAACTCCCAGGTCTAGACACTTCAGTGATGAAAACATCAGTTTGAGAACTAGAGGAACATAGTTAATGGCTTTATGAATCAAAGTCTGTCTCATCAGTCTACTGAGGCAAATGACAAATTTTCCAGAAATGACTATGACTCTCTCTCCTACCCTGAATGTTTTTCCACAGGGTGACTTTGCCACTTCTTTTACTCAGGAAACTGGACTTTGAGTCTGGACAGGCAGATCTAGTAGAATATGACAGAAGTGACACTGTGTGACAGCCCAGGCTGGGTTATGAGTGCCCGTGCAGCCCCCCTTGTTTGTAGGAACGGTTGAGTAGGAGCCCTGAACCATAGTAAGTCCAGTCACACTGAGACCACCATGCTGGAAAGACCACCCCCGGTACTTCCACCAGCAGCCCAGCTGAGCTCCTTTCAGACGCGTCAGCTCTCAGGCATGTGAGTTGGCCAGCTGGGCCTCTCAGCCCAGCCAAACCCTCACATGACTGCAGCCCCAGCCGTCACCAGACTGCGAACACCTGAGAGCCTGAACAAACCCTTCCCCAATTCATGACATGCAAAAGAAAATGGTTGTTGTAAGTTGTGAAGTTATGGGGAAACTTGTTCTGGAACAGCGGTAACTGGAATATGTGGGTTTAGTAAATAGCAGCCTAACTGTAATGATCTCCAGTCACTCGCATTAGAAGACCCTTTTGCAGGGCCAGTCCCACCTACTTACTGTAAAAAGATAAATGATGTCGAACAAGAAGTGTTTGCCACTTATAATCACTAGAGTCTTAGAACTTGGTATCCCTCTTTTTTCCATTTAACACTATATTTTAAATATTACATATATGTATTATGCATTATAATGTCTACCAAACAATATACATAATTTTCATTTTTAGTTGTTGCCAAATATCCCCAGCTGGGCTCTGAAGCCTCTTTTGTGTGTTTTGAATTGATGTGCTATACATTTTTTAATAAGCTGTGTTAGGGAACTAACTTGCACCAGTCAGACCAAATTATGAACACTTTTTGTTTGTTCCCAGCATCTGCTTCTCTCTTCTTTCAGGAATTCTCCTAGGTAATTCTTCATTTTCCCAATCTCAGTGGATCAGCATATCTACTGACTTCAGTGAGTCAAGGACGGTACAAACCCAGTCAGATGAGCAGCGAGGATTTGAAGGTGTGCAGCTGTGAGGTCTGGTGCTGGCAGGGGCATCACACTATCATGAGGACAAGGCAGCTTGTTGATGAAGGTGACCTGTTGAGAAAGGCAGGAGCAGAGATGGGGAGAAATGCACCTGAGAACATCTTTCATCTTTCACCTGAAGTCAGCCTTTTAGTTACGTGGACCAAAAACTTCTTTTTATTATTGCAAGCTTGAGTTGGGTTTTCTGTTGCAACCAAAAGATTCCCAACTCATAGTAAGTCACCGTATCAGCAGCATTTTTGAGCATCTGGGTAACATTTCAGAGGGGTCTTGCTAGGCAGTTCATCCAATGAATGATGGTAGGGCCTGTGAGGCTTGGTGGAAAGGATTAGGGCTGTTTTGCTTAAAGAATAGACCAAGGAGAGACAAAGCTGCCTTCAGATACTCAGCTGTCATATGGAAGAAGCAATACATTTGTTCTTTGTGGTTCCAGACTGATTCAGAACTGGAGCCAATCTGTGTCATGTTAATAAAGATAGCATTGAGCCAAATAAGAAGGATGGTCTAACTGTGTGAGCTGTTTAACAGTGCAAGGGGCTCCCGGTGGTTCTCTTTCACTGAAAATACTCAATGGCAACTGGAACATGAGAGTCTGGTAAATAACAATACAAGTTGTATTTTACTGATAGTACTTTGTGTAAAAGCTAGGGGTACATGTTTCCTGTGTCCTTCTCCTTCTTTGGGCATCAGAAGACAAGTGATTATGTGACTCTTAGGGAAACTTTGAAGCCTTTCAGATCCTCCATTTCCATATCCATAAAATGACAGTAATACTACTTTTTCAACTAATTTTTGTGAACCTCACATTAATGTTTGTGACAATGCTTTGAAAGCCAAACTCCTGCACAAATGTAACATGCTATTCTATTTCTTATGTTTTAATCTCCAATTAAAACAATGTAGACAGGGCGACCCTGGTGGCGCAACGGGTTAAGCGCAGCACTGTGGAGCTGTCGGCAGCTGCGGCACAAGTTCAGTGCCCGGCCGGGGAGATTCCCACATGGTGCGGCAGACCTCCCCTGCCTCGCCCGCTGCTCCCCTCAGCAGTGTATTTCGGTCGATCTGCCTGTCCTGCTCCTTGCTCTCTCTCTGGTGAACCCTCTCACCACCCCAGCCTCTGGCCTGCACCCCAACTTGTATGCCAAGATAACATAAATCTATATAAAAAAACAACAACAATGTAGACAATTCCTTGTAGTTCTTTATTTTCACCTATAAGTGGTTTGGGGAAAAAAAGTGATATTTAATCCAAATATATAGGATTTAGCATCCCCAGTCCACCAAATTCCCTAATTTCTTCAATTGCAACTTTAGATGAACTTAATATCTTACAGTAATGGGACTTTCTCAGTGGTTACTATGAGATAGAGCTGTAGCTGGGCCAAGAATAAAATTGGAATCTAGACGAGGTCATTCTGAGTTGCATCAAGCCTCACAAATTTGAAGTCAATCTTTTCCCATTGCTACTGAAAGGAAGGCTGTACATGGAAAGGCAGATCTTTTTGTTCTCTAAAGCCCCACTGCCCTCTCTCTTCTCCTCCTCATTCTTGGTGTTTGCTGCCTGGAGACCATGGGAGTGCTGGGAGATTTCTGTGCAAAGGTGCCAAGCTCTTGAGTTAGGTAATGAGGATTTCATTTCGTGTGCACAATGGGCGAGGAAACTAACACAGCATGCAGAGCAAATTCTGGGACCAACTGTTCCTCTGACCACTTCAGTTTTGATGGAAATGAGATGTCTCTGCCTGCTTTGCACTTTTCAAATGGCATGTTGGGAACTGTCTTTCCAGGGCTGGTTTGCATTTTGGCATCTCCTAGAGATGGTGAACTGCAGCTGGCTCTGTGGGCCACCTGCAAGAAACTGGTGAGACCATATCAGTGTTTCTTCTAGTAACACTGCCGCTTTGTCCCCTGCCTTCACCTCAGCATATAGAAGGCACTGTGTCCTCCCTAGGCCACAGCCTCTTCTGATGTTAGGGTCCTTTGTTTGGAAGCCCCCTTATTCTGAGCATTGCTCATAGTGGTCATGGGACAGTATGAGTAGTTGGGAAAGAGAAGGTTGTAGATTTACAAGTGTTTCAAATCCTAACTCAAGTTGCTGAGCAAATGAAGTGTGAGCACAATTATTTTGTACTCTGAAACAAACAAACAAAAAAAGCCTGTAAAGACAAGATAGAAAACATTTATCCTGTTATGAAAACCAACTCTAAGCCCAGACCCTACTCGTAGCTTTTAACAATGCAAGCAAAAAAACAAGCAGTTTGATTCATTTGTATGTGTAGGATTCTTTTGTGTTTTTCTCCTCTGTTTGGCTTGCAAAGAGAGTTTCCATTAACTTTAATGTGAAATATGTATGAATCTCTAGAAAATACTGCTTTGAGATTCCCCAAAGAGCAGTCAAGTTATGGAAAAAATTTCTTTGTGCCACAAGCAAGGTGGGGCCCTGAGTATTGATAACAGACTTAGTTCCTTATAGCAGTACATCTACTTGCCGAGGGGACTCAGCCTTCTTTCTTTTATCGCATTTGTTCTAAGTCCAAAGGATCAGTGCTGCCTGTAAAACCAATCTGCTGCTGATTATATGCTTCCACACCACATTCACAAGTGTTCACGTTTTTTTTATTAATTCTTCTTATCAAAGTAGTATTTGCACAGGTTAAGATGAAACAGGACAAGGCCCTTATTATGAAAAGCAAGACTACTCTGCCCACCACCTTCCTATTCCTTGTTCTTCTCAGAGGTGACCACTTCTTTATGCTTGTACTGATTGATGTTTTTTAATAGACTATTTTTAAGAGCCATTTTAGAGCAAAACTGAGCAGAAGGAGCTGGTTGGTGTTTGTAGCACTGCTGATAACCCCGCTGTCTGAGTCTTCAGACCCACATCTTTGCAGTCTGCATCCTGTCAGTGTGCTTCACGGGGTCAGCACCAGTCCCAGAGCAAGGGGGAGCGCAGTCCAGCATCCTGTCCTCTACACTGGGGACCTGGCCACCTGGTACACCCTAGCTCCTCTGCACACATCTCTCCTTAACTAAGGATACACCTCAGCTCTCAGCTTTCCCCCTTCCCAGGGCCACCAGCTGTGAGGGGTCAGCTCTGAGGGGAGCACAGTTCCAAGGTTTGCATAAGAGCAAAACTCTTCATTCTCCTGACATCGATATTTTTTATTTTTCAAATTTAGACCTTTCGTTACCTCCGGCTGGATGAACATTTAACTCACCTTCACCCTTCCCAGTGTCATATATCATTACTTTTCATCCCTTTCTTGGTTATCTCTTTTATTTCAATAATGAATGTAATCTTTATTCTTAGTCTGTCAACTGCATATGGTATCTTTGACTCTTCATTTATCAGTATGGATGTTATTCTCACTGTCCTTTCTACCAAAACTGGCTAGCTTGTTTTCTACCTCCCAATTTCTTTCATCTATACTTAACTTTTTTCACAATCAAGGACAATAATTTTCAAGTGTTCTTTAAAACTGTCTGGCATACTTGTGTATAGGTCCCCTTACACAGTGTTAATCTTATTGTGACCACATAGGTATTCTTCCCTTCAGATTGAAGTCATATGCTATGATTTTGTTACTGTTCTTATGCAGCTTGTTTTGATGTCCTTTCTGGATTTTTCTTTACTTTTTTTATATCCTCATTTTTTTCAAACTGTTTATCCAATCAGATGTTCTGTCAAGAAACTTCTCTTCTGAGGCACTTTGTCCTTTGTGTAACCAGTCTGGACTTGTTCTCCAGACTAACTGTGTGGGTATCATCTGGAGACTTCCCTTGACCATTTTTGTCTAATAGAACCACTGCTTCCTGGACTCCTCTTCGTCTTCCTTTTCGGTTTACTCCCTTGTTTTGCTGGAGCACACTCGCAAGAAATTTGCTTAATTTAATTTTTTGGTCAGTCTTTGAATGTTTTAAAATGTCTTTTTTACCTCTAAGATTGATTATAGTTAGGTCAGGTGTAGAATTTTAGGTTGAAAATCATTTTATTTCAGAACTTTGACGGTATTTGCTTTGTTGCATTTAGAATCCAGTATTGTTAGTGACTGATGATGGCCTTTCTTTCATTCTCTATAAACACTCCTTCCCTAAACTTTTAGGCATTCTTGATATTCTGAAACTCTGTAAAAGTTGTGTCTTCTGGTTGATCTGTTCTAATTCATTTTACTTGACATGAGTCCTAGAGACTCTTGTTATTCAACTTTAAGGAATTCTCTTGTATTAGTTCTTTGATAATTTTCTCTACTCTCTTTCCACCGGTCTGTCTTTCTGGAACTTCTATTAATTGATTGTTTGACCTCTTGGGTTGGCTTCTCTGCTCCTATTTCCATCTCATTTTTACTTTGTTCTATGCATTAGGAGAATTCCTTGATCAACCCTTTATTGAATGTTTTAGTTTGACAACCTCATTTAAATTTTTTGAGAGCTTTTCTTTGTGTTAGCTTATCCTTTTCTTCATAGCTCCCTGGCCTTTTAAAATTGATATATAGTACCTTGAATCTCAAACTCTATCAGTGAGACCTTCCTTGAGTATGCTATATAAATTAGCCTTTTGATTCAATGCACAGAGGAGAGTTTGGAAGTCATCGGTTTACAGGTGGTATACAGATTGTTGGAATGAGTAGAATCACCAAGAGATATTTGTAATAAGAAAATGAAAAAGCCTAGGACCTAGGCTTGGACAAACTCTGAAGAGCAGAGAGTAGAAAGAAAGGTAGGAACCAGCAAAAGAGACAGAGGGTGGTGGCTGAGATAAGAGTGAAACTAGGAGTACGACATCACAGATGTGTTTCCAAAAGGACAGGATTGTTCAACTTTGCTGAGAGGATTGGAAATGTCCGTTGCAATAAACCACATAGAAGTCATTGAGGACCTCAGCAGACAATCTTTTGGTTGAGTAATAGGAGTTAGGTAGAGGAGTTAATACAAGAAAGAAATTAAAACAACCAGTAAACATAACTCTTTGGACAATTCTGCTTTAGGGGAAAGAGATAAATCAGATATTAGCTGGAGGAAGATATATATTCCAGGTGATTTTTTCAACTGAAGAAAATTAACTGTGTTTAAATGTTAGAGTCCAATGAAAAGGGAGTGGTATTTCAGGAAATCACAGGCATATTGTGGATATTGAGGACATTGGAGCTAAAGGGTAAGCTGGAAATATATAGATGTAGATCTATCTATCTATCTATCTATCTATCTATCTATCTATCTAATCTATCTAACAAAACCAAAAGGTGAATAAGGTTGGATATGTTGATTAAAATGAGATTATGAGTGACCTTAAAAACCAAGGGATGAAGTTAGATAAGAAGTAGATGAAAACAACTTAGAGATTTTGGGACAGAAAGATGAAGGATATTTAAGGAATATTGATTAAATATATCTCCCAGGGGGAGAAGCTGGAATCAGGAAGACCTTGTGAGAAAGTTTCAGAAACTTAGATGGATCATTCTGATGACCTGGACTAGATTCCTAACACTGAAAGGAAATGAAATATGGAAACACTTCCAAAGACAGTTAATAGGTTTTGGGGACCAACTGGTTGGTTGCAAAAAGAAAAGTGGAAGGAAGTTTTAAATGGGATGTTACGTTTCCTCATAATGGCAGGGAGGTGCTGGAAAATGATTGGTGGCACTGTCAGACATGAGTTAGAAACAAGAAAGAAGAAAGAAGGAACAGCTTGTCACAAAATTGGTAACCTCTGAAAAGTTGAGAAGGATTAAGAACAAGGAGAGAAATCAGATTTGACAGGAAATTATGGGAGCTTTTTGAGAAAAAAATTTACAAAGAGGAAAATATCCTAGTGGGTTATAGTGTTAGAAAATGGATTAGTGAGTTCTTTTGTGTTTATTTGGAGGCAAGGCAGCAATTGTGTGATGTGTGAAGGTAGTGAGCTTTGTGTCCCCCACCTGTCTCTCCCACAGAGCTGGTACTCTGAATCTTTGTTGAATAAATGAAAGAATATTAATTTATTTCGGAATGTCTCTTTTTCCCTCATCAGTGAATGTTCGAGAGAAGACCTTCCAAAGAACAACCCCAGTAGCATATCCTTTGGGTAAGATGAGGAAATTTAAAAAGGCTGAAAAAATTTTATTTTCATTTCATTGAGACTCACTACTTAAAACCTGATCCATGATTTAAATGATTGTGCTATTGTTGTTTTAAATATCCTTGTTCTCTGAAGATTTCTTTTTCCTGCCCCCTTATTTCTCTCTATATTATTAGAAAATTTTCCCCTCCTCTTTTTAAATTTTTTTGGCATAAATGTAACTGTATGAAAAGAAAAAGGAAAATTGCAGTTTAATATGCAACTGTTTTCTCAGTATTCTATTTCTTTTCTAGTGCATGTCTCTGAAAGTGTAGTCTGATGCACCTGTGCTTAACCACATTATAATGAAATTTTTCATTTGGCATTTAAAATGTAACATATCAAGCACTTTTTTAAATTATTGTATTAGACTTCGTAACTATGAGGGGGATCATGTTTTTATGTTAATTCTTATAGTCAGACAACCAGTTTCAGTAGAAATAAGTGATGATTAGCTATAAGGATGAGAAGATAAAATGAGCCAGGCTCTCTTCCATTGGCCCAGTCTTCTACCCCTGTTGTGGCTCCCTGGTGTCTTCTGTTAGGTAGGATGCCCAGTTTCAAGGTTCCAGAATGTGCTGTTCAGCAATGAGGCTTCTGATTCAGGGTACTTGAAGGAGACTCTGGATGGAGGGAGCCTCTGTAGGCTGTGGGGCCATCACCACTTTACTTTGGCCTCCCATGCTCATGAGGGGTATGTCAGGGCCACAGACAGGCACAAACAGGGATGAGAACCCAGCACCAACCTTATTTGGCCTGGTGAGTGAATTTAAACTTCACCTCTGCTGATTAGGTGTGAATGATGTGTATACAGATAGGAAGAATCTTTTAGAAAATAGAAAGCAATTATACTGGCGACTCTCCAAGTGATGATGAAGTGGTAAAATGGAAAAACAGACAGCTGTAGTAAAAAACACAACTGGATTGTATATTTCATAATGCACAACTGACTGTATTTCATAAATGTACTTTGGCTTGATAGAAAAAAATTCCTAGTTATTTAGACAAGGCATAATTAACATCTGAGTGAAGAACAGACTACGATTTGGCAGCCAAAGGAAGGAGTTAAGCTCTACGTAGAAATGATGACAGTTTGTCTGTTTTTCTATTTGAGTTCTCCCCACTTTCAAAATCAAGAAATGATGGGAAAAAAGCATCCGTTTAAGTGATGTTACTTGGAAGGGTAATTGCCTCTGTGATATTCAATCCTGGACACTTGGATTTGCTATTTTGACTACAGTTACAGTGAATCTGTAGTTATGGTCCAGTTTTCATTATAGTCCTTGCCAAGATTACTTCACTCTAGAGAACTGGTGTTACAAAACATTTTATTGCTCAGTGATTTTAATCTTCATTTTACAAGAAAAGTTAATTAAGTCTATTGAATATATAGTATTCAATACTATATATTGAATGCAAATGAGGCATCTGGACACCTAAAAGAATTAACTTTTATTACAGTACTCTTAACTTCCCATTAACTTAACCTGGAAAAGTTCATTTAATTTTGTGGATATTAATATGACGTTTTAGCCTTTATTATGTCAAAGTTTTAAAAACACTCCACTGTTAGACACTTAGCAATGAATGCCTTTATATCATCACCTCAGATTTCAGGATGTTTAATGTGCAGTTGCTCATGTCTTAGCAGCAGTCTTGGCAGTGGGTTTAGAACTACTGTGCTATGTTGAGTTCTGTTTCTGCCTTGTAGACTGGGGTTGCTGCCAGTCTGTGGGTGCATCCCCTCCCTACAACTCTTCCCACACTATAGAGGATGCCAATCCAATGTACTTAGTTGTGTAAGTTATAGCAGTTGGCCTAGCTTCATCAGTCTTTGAGTTTATAAAATAGATCCGGAATTTTAATTTACATTTTAACCTCAAAGGTGGGTTTCATTTTTTAGAGCACTTTGGGGATAGATGTGTGGATTTTTCACCCCTAGAATTTTTAAAAGAATATTATCTGTAGTAAGTAGTATAGATGAGAATTAAAAATGCAGTGTAGATGAAAATAAAAAATAATTCCTTACTTTTCATTTCCCATATAGGTATTCTAAATTTTGTGTCATTTCTATATTATTATGTAAATTCCTTTAACATTTTGAACCATACCATAGATATATACAAAATGTGTACATATTCCATTTTTCTTGTTTCTCTATGAATGCAAATGAACACACCATTTCCACTTATGTTATCATCAATGTCATTGGCTTATTAATCTTTCTTTAATATTACTTGTGTCTTTTGATGTTGAATCATATATGTTCTCAAAATATGTTAATGATGAGTTTATTTAAAAGTGTTTGTTGAGAAATTCCCAGGGAACTTGTATTTTGTCAAAAGGCCTTGCTCAGTTGCCACAGTTATCAACCATTCCCAGCCTCACATGATCCCTCACTCATGTCCAAGAGTATTTAAGCACACCCAGAAAACCATCGCTTGTGTTTCATTGACCTTCATTGAGGTGTGTGCTCATGCCTTGCACCAGCAACTCTAGCTGGGATTGTACTGAGAAGCTTAGGCTTGGAGTCACCTTCTTGCAAGAGTTTAGAGCTATCAGAAGTGCAGACACCCAGTCAGAAGTAGGGAGTTATCTAGAGTAGGAGGAAATGGATGAAGGGCAGCAGGTACCCTGTTTACTGAGCCATGCGATTGGAGTCATTTGGGCTTTAATGATAAAAATGCTTCCTTTTTTTCACTGGTTTCTTTTTTTCTTTGCAGGGGTTGTGGCCACAACCAAACGGACAGGTATTCCAGCTCCTCGAGAACTTTCCGTAACTGTCTCGAGAGAGAGAACTGTGCCACGTGGTCCTTCCAACACAAGGAAATCGATATCTAGTCCAACCTCTTCCAGCACACCCACTCCTACCAAGCACCTGAGAACCACATCTACTAGACCCAAGCAAGAGAATGAAGGTGGAGAAAAGGCTGTGCTTGAATCCCAAGTTCGGGAGCTTTTGGCAGAAGCTAAAGCAAAAGATAGTGAAATTAACAGGCTTCGAAGTGAGCTAAAGAAATATAAGGAGAAAAAGACTCTGAACCCTGAAGGAACTAATGCTTTGGACCCAAATGTAGATGGAACATTGGTCTTAGCAGGTGACTCAGAACCTTTGATAAGAGCTCTTGAAGAAAAGAACAAGAATTTTCAGAAAGAACTGGCTGATCTAGAGGAAGAAAACCGGGTGTTGAAAGAGAAACTGACTTATCTTGAGCAGTCACCAAATTCAGAAGGGGAAGCAAGTCACACTGGTGATAGCAGCTGCCCGACATCCGTAACTCAAGAGTCAAGCTTTGGAAGCCCAGCTGGAAATCAGTTGTCAGGTGAAATCGATGAATATAAAAGAAATATACACGAAAATGCATTACGGACGTCGGGTTCTTCAAGTAGTGATGTTACCAAAGCTTCTTTGTCACCGGATGCCTCTGATTTTGAGCACATCTCAGCAGATACTCCCTCCAGACCCCTGTCTTCCACTAGCAATCCCTTTAAGAGCTCTCGGTGTTCTACCAACGGGAGCTCCCCTAACAACGTGAGTGAGTTGTCCCTGGCTTCCCTCACAGAGAAGATACAGAAGATGGAAGAAAACCACCATAGTACAGCTGAAGAACTGCAGGCTACTTTACAAGAATTATCAGACCAGCAACAAATGGTGCAAGAATTGACAGCGGAAAATGAGAAACTGGTGGATGAGAAGACTCTCTTAGAAACTTCCTTTCATCAGCATCGAGAGAGGGCAGAACAATTAAGTCAAGAAAATGAGAAGCTGATAAATCTTTTACAAGAACGAGTAAAGAATGAAGAGCCCAAGGTTCAAGAAGGGAAAATCCTTGAACTGGAACAGAAGTGCACAGAAATTATTGAACAGGGCCGCTTTGAAAGAGAAAAACTGCTCAACATTCAACAGCAGTTGACCTGTAGCTTACGGAAGGTGGAAGAAGAAAACCAAGGAGCTTTGGAAATGATTAAATACCTGAAGGGAGAAAATGAAAAACTGAATGGATTTCTAGAACTGGAAAGGCATAATAATAGTGCAATGGCCAAAACTTTGGAAGAATGTAAAGTTACCTTGGAAGGACTGAAGATTGAAAATGGGTCTTTGAAGACTAACTTGGAGAATGAGAAGCAAAAAGCCATGGAGACCTGTCCCATGGGGCAAGTGGCAGAGGGCTGTGAAGTTCAAGAAATGTTGAAATTAGCTCGAGCTGAGAAAGATCAGCTGGAACTGACCTGTACTGAGCTCAGACAAGAATTACTAAAGGCAAATGGGGAAATTAAACATGTTTCAAGCCTATTAGCCAAGGTAAGAAGAGCTGTCTCTTCAACAGTATTTGCTTATCCTTGTTAACATTTCTGTCCTTGACCTTTAAATTCACAGAGCACAGAAAATCATTTGCTTAGTCAGTTTCAATCTTGATTCTACTAGATTCTGGACAGATTAGAGTTATAAAATGAAACACCCTAAGTTCTGACTCCAGGCATTTCCAAGTGTAATAGGAATATAATGAAGTCAAGTCACTATGCCTCAGGAATGTAGAATATCCTTGAGGACAGCACAGAGTTCACCGCAAAGGAGAAACAGCTAGAATAATGTGGGAGAAAGGGGAGAGGAGAAGTAATACAGGAGGACTTCTTGAAAGAGGTGACAGTAACTGAGTCTTGAGATTGAGAATTATTTGGGTCTATCAGCATGTTTTTGGTTACTCAGAACAAAAAAATCACCCCAAATTTCCCCAGCAGGTATTTTCTTCCAGATGTGTGTGGCTCACATGTGTGTGTTCTGTATCCAGTAAGTTAAAAAAAATTTAAGCATCGTCCTGTACATATTTTAACTTTGTTTTGGAACTTTATATTTTCTGAACATATTCTCATAACTAACTATTCTTTTAAACAAAATCTTAAAGGCCAGGTAGTGTTCTATCATATAAGTATATGTATGTACTTGACTAGTCACCTGTTGTATTTATGTTTTTTCAATCTCTAAATGTTTTAAATACATTTTTATGTATGAAATTATTTCCTTAAGAAATAATTATTTCCTTAAGAAATATTCTGATTATTTCCTTAAGAAAAATTCCTAGACATTGACTTACCATGTCCAAGTATGATCATAGAAAAGACTTTTAATACATTCAGCCAGATTGCCCTGGAGAAATATGCTATTTTGTTCCCACCCACGGCTCATGAGAGTGCTTGTTTTCCTAAGTCCTTGCCAACACTTGATAGTAACTGGTTAGGTCATTCAAATATGATTTTCATTTTTTTCTCCCACCCGCTTTTTTCACTTGGAAAAGACCTTCCCCAACCTAAGACAAAGTATCACTTCTTTCATTTTTAAAGTAATCCTTTTAATCAATCTAGAATTTTGTTATATGTTATCTGATGAGAATTGGTGCTGATTATATAACCTGCCTACCTCACAGAACAGTGATGGAAGTTACAGAGAGAAGGCATCCTACCTCCTGCTTCCCTCTCAGCTCTAGGTCTGTGATTTAGACGTTCATAGTAAGAGAGTTTGAAAACATCTTCCCATCTTATTTCATAGGTTGTCACTGTTTTAAGAAACAAATTATACCATGAGTTCTCAGGGAGATTTTTCTCTACTGCTTCAAAGGCTTCAAAATTAGCATTTGCTATCTTTCGCTGGCATTTTACTATCTGATGATATTAGTGGTAGGTGGCATTGGGAATTTTTGTCAGTGCCTGTGTTCTCAATTCATAGCATTTTATTGAAAGTAATGGAGCAATTCCATTAGAAGATACTACCCAGTCACTCATGTGAACCATGGGTTGGTAATTGTAGCTTTATCTTAGTATTTATTTATTTATTTTTTAAAAATCGAGGTAACATTGGTTTACAGTACTGTATATGATTTAGGGGAATACCTAAATTTAGTTCATACCTCCTCAGATTCATGTCACCACACTACATCCAACACCAAGGCCGCCCCTTTATGTTGTATGATATTGACCAGAAATGCGATGGTAGAGGATTCTGGCCTCATCCCTGATAAAGGGAACGCTTTCAGTATTTCATCATTAAGTATATCGTGGGTGTTTGCTGTATTCCTGTAATTAAGTTATGCAAGGATTTTGTTAAGAGGTATTTTGTTTAACTTGTTTTGAAAAAAAATGATGGGATTGAATTTTTCTACATCTTGGACCTCTGTAAGATCTTACACATGTCCTATGATCTTATATTTTTATGTAATTATAATGACATTTCTCCTTTAGTTTGTTAATGAGATGAATTACAATAACAGATTTCTACTGTAATCTAGTATTAAATCATTTTCCCATTCTTGGGGTAATTTCTAATTCTTCAGTTTTCTGTTGCTTCACCCTTGAACTCTGCTTTCATTTATTCTGATTCTTGGCAGAAGGTGAATATTATGAGAAAAGAACAAAATAACCTATTTCTAAATGGGAAAGGCAGTGCCAAGCCATCCTATGACCTCATAGGTTGAGTAAATCTATTAAAGTTTCCAGTTTAGAGAAGATACATATATAACTCAGATACTGTTAAAAGAGCCTCTAAAAAGCCCTAAAAGTACTTTTTTTTTTTTGGTAGGATGTGGGTCACTTATTTATACAATAAATTGAAGATGGTAGGATTCTTAGAATAATTACATGAAGTTTCTTATCTTTAGCTATTTGCTGATATCTCCATTCTTTCAGCTTCTTTGGTATCCTGCTTTACCTTGAGCCTCAGTCCCACCACCTCCCTCTTCACCCAGGCCCAGCCAGGCTGGGTTCCTGTCCACATCAGGTGTTTGTTGGGGGCTCTATCAAAAGTGTGCTTGCCTCTATCTTTGCGTCTCCCACCCCATCCTCCTTCATCATTTTCCTGGTCTAGTCTTAAGCTTTAGATCTCACTCTAGATGGTCACTTCTTCAGAAAGGCCTTCAGCTCTGCAGGGTCATTTTTTGGTGAGCACTGTAGACTATAGTATTGTAGATTAGCTGAGATCATTTGTGTAAAAGCCTCTTGCCCATCCCCGGTGCCTTGGAAGTGCTCACAAGTGTTGGTGAATCTGTGTGGTAGAGTGGAGGAGAATTTAGGGGCCACTTCTCCTGCATGAGTCATGGACTGAATACTGCTGGAAGAGTTGGTTAAAATGAGTTGTTTAGCTGGATTTCAATGATCTTTACTTCAATTTCTCCCTGTGTTCTGGAGTACTTTGGGTTGACAATAAAGTATCAAATTTTTGGTGAAACAGAGTTCTGTAACTTCATATGGGGAAGAAGGCTGTAGGAAATTTGTGTAAATAGAGCCCATTTTTCATTTCTCCCATGGGAGTCAAGAGACACATAGAGGCAGCTTGGAAAAGGCATGCAGGCTCTTCACCTGGAAGCCTGTTGCCTCAGGAAAGTTGTCACAGGCCCCAACCTTGCTGTGCAGGCCTGCACAGAGACTGTTAAACTGAAACTTAGGAAGATTAAACTGTAAAGCCAGATGGCCTATTCACCCTTGATTTGGTCGTATGTGACAGTCCTATGGCTTGGAACAAACATGGCAGTTAGTTTCGAGCAATAGGTCCCTGCTGTCAAACCATGTGATGAGGTGGGAGATGTGCCCGAGGGTTTGGTGGAAGTGATCTGGTGTTAGAGTAAGTAAAGGTGGCTCTGCCAGTGGAACCAAGTCTGTAGAATCTGTGCTCCCGACGCCTTGCGCTTCTCTGTAATTGACCAGAGGGAGGTCTGCTGCTCCTGCATCGCTCTTCCCTTTGCGGGTTTCCTTGGCTGGCCCACTTCCCTCCTGAGGGATCCATTTTTCTCTTTAGACACTTTAAGTGAGGTTTGGCCTGACCACCATTCTCTTTCTTTAGCCTGTCCTTAGTATTCGTGTCTGAAACTAGTGGTCTTCTTCCTGAGTGAGTTCTTGGGAAACAGCTCAAGAGCACACACAACCCCAGTTCCTGCAGGTCTCCTAGCAAGTTCCCAAAGCAGATTTTTACCCTCTCCTTTAAACTTTCCATCAACCTAAACTAACATATTCTCTCCTTTGGCAGAAAGCATTGAAAAAAAAAAAAAGTTCAAATTTGGTGAATGAAACATAGCTCTCCATCAGTAACACAGGGCCAAGGATAAAACAGGAGTTTTGGAGTAGAAAGTTAGATGTAAAAAACAAAAACTAAAACTATCATTCATTCTCACTCATGGTAAGTTACTCAAGCAATCATTCTAAGTTTATTTACTTTCATGCTTTAAAAAAACTTAACGTTTGACATCATCCACATATTAAGTGTCTAGTAAATACTTGTTGAATGAATGTCAGAGAAACTTGGAACAGAATTAGAAGAGAGCCTGCTATAAGTATATCATGTTAAAAACTAAAGTTTTCATCATAATTTAATCACAATAGCTACTATTTTAGTCATTTATATGTGCTAGGTATTATCACTCTTTAAGATCATTTAATCTCATTTATTCATCATAACTTTATGCTGTAAATATTGTCATTTAATTTTTTTCGTTGAAGAAGCTGAGGCAGGGTATGATTAAGTTAGTTAGTTAACTTTTTAGTTGATAAAGGCCAGGTATTCAAAGTTGGTCTGACCCCAGGACTGCTATTCTCAATCACTGATTGATACTGCTTCCTGGTTACCTGAAAATAAGGAAGAGGTGGGAAAACCTTGAAGCAGACCTAGCAATTCTAATATGCTGTAGTCTTAAGATCAAAGTCTTTGGTTTGAAGAAAGCAACCTTTCAAGTCTGGGTGAACTCGGAGAATTTTTCTTGATTATGACACAACAGAGAAATTCACAGTGAAAACTCAGCCATCGATACATGGCCTTTTGCTTGCCTAATAACCTGACTTTGTGGGGATTAAGGAGTTAAATAGGTGAACTGATGGGGTGCAGGGGTGGGGGCTGAAGAATGTTGCTGGAAGGGCACAGCAGGTTCCAAGGGCAAGGCAATGGAGGAAGTGTTGCAAATGGTTTAGGATGGCTGGAGTGGAAAGAGGGGCAGAGGAGAAGCCAACCAAGCAGGTTGAAGTTTATCCTCAAGGCAGTGGGAGTCTCTGAAGAATTTCTTTTAGGGAACAACTTTATTGAGATATTATTCACAGAAGTTGTACAAGTCAGTGACTTTGTACAGAGTTGTGCAGTCATCACTGCAATAAATTTTAGAACATTTTTATCACCCATAAAGAAACCTCAACTCTGTTAGCCCTCAGTCCCCAATATCCCTTCCCTCCCAGCCCACTGGCACCCCCAATCTACTTTCTGTACTTTCTGTACCAGATTTGCCTCTTCAGGACATTTCATCTAAATAGAGACATATAACATGTGAACCTTTCGTGTCTGGATTCTGTCACTTAGCAGAACATCGTCAAGGTTCATCCATGTGGTAGCATGGCTCACTACTTCATACCTACTTACATAGATGGATGCTATCCCATTGTATGAATGGACCATATTTTTTTCTCCATTGATCAAGTCATGGACATTGGGGTTTTTTGCCATCATGAATAATGTCGTTGTGATATTTGTGTATAGGTTTTGCATGAGTAAATGTTTTCATGTCTTTTGTTTATGTGCCTAAGAGTAGAATGTGGGGTCTTGTGGTAATTCTTCATTTAACTCTTTGAAGACTTGCCAAACTGTCAGTTTCCAAAGTGGATGTAGCATTTTACCTTCCCCCCAGCAGCAGTGTGTGAGGGTCCCAAAATATCTCCACATCCTCACCAACACTTATTTTCTGGTTTTTAAAAAATTATTATTGTAGCCATCCTAGAGGATACGATAACGTGTCTCATTGTGTTTCCATTTGCATTTTCCCAATAACTTCTGATTTTGAGCATTTTTTCATGTCCTCATTGGCCAGTTGTACGTCTTCTTTGAAGAACTATCAATTTATACTTTGCCCATTTTAAAAAAATGTGCATTTGTCTTGTTATCACTGAGTTGTATAAGTTCTTTATTATATATTTTTGTCAGATATGGAATTTGGAAATGTTTTCTTGTGTTTTTTTTGAGTTTTATTTTCACTATACAGAGTCCTTTGAAGCACAAAAGGTTTTAATTTGAAGTCCATTTTGCCTTTTTTTTTCTTTTTCTTTCTTTTTTGGTCACTTGTATTTTTGGCTGTCCTGCTGGAGTAGTCTCTGCTGCCCTCTGCCTTTGGTGGTTGTCAGAGCCTCAGGGATGGTTTTTTAACTGACCCCTGTCCAGGAAGGGCTGGTGCCTTTGGGAAATTCATTTGAATCTATTTATAATTCAATTTTATAGACCCATTTCTAGATAAAGTGGATTTTTGAAAAAATGGGGGCACTTGGAATGCACGAAAGTGATTTCTTTTTTTAAAGAGAAACATTGAAAATCATGGTACTGGGTATCAAGTGCAATTCTTGAACTAGAGAAGCTAGACTCAAAAGAGCCGACTGGCAGAAAGGACAGCGTGCAGAGGCAGCCTTCTCTAGAAGCCATCAAAGTGCAGGCTCACTGGAAGCAATGCTGGTTTGATTCCAGACCACTGCAGCAAAGTGACTATCATAATAAAGCGAGCCTTGAAGTTTTTGGTTTCCCTGTGCATGTGAAAATTATGTTTATACTGTAAAGTAATCTAAGGGTAATCTAAAGTAATCTAAGGGTGCAGTAGCATTGTGTCTTAAAAAAAGCAGTATCTATACCTTAATAAAATGTGATACAGAGACACGGAGTGAGCACACACTGTTAGAAAAATGGTGTCCATAGATGCTGGGCTGCCACAACCTTTTATTTGTAAAACATGCAATATCTGCAAAGTGCAGTAAAGGGAGGTGCCTGTACAGTGCTTTTACTTCAGCTACTTGATAAATCCAATTATTCATGTCAAATGATTTAATGTCTCCCTCTCTCCATTTGTTAACTGTAAAATGAACACAAAAATACATACTATTACCTTTGGGCCCTATGGAAAGAAGGTGTAAAAAGTTAAGGGTTGTTTTGTTTTAAGTAAAAGGCCTTCCTGGAGTTAAACTTGAGAAAATTATTCTGAATTGAAGAGTGAGGTGTGTATTTGAAACAGTGTTATCCACCACCTGTTCACCCGTGGAGCCATCACCATAGTCCTACGTGCTCCCCTCTTCCCCCCTCTTGAGCCCTCCCCCTCCCCTCCTTCCCTGCTGAATGTCGCTTTCTTATTTGGCTCCCCTATATTCCTGTTATAA